>KQ435743.1:361253-382915 GCA_001276565.1 Melipona quadrifasciata
AAGTATATAATATTATTATAGTATATTTATTATTTTGATATTATTATATTTTACTTTTATATATTTTATATAAAAGGATATAAAATATCCAAAATGGCACACTTACCAATAGTAAGATACCTAACCTAAAAAATCTTCATTTGGAATTCTTCGCATTTAGTAAAAGCACATAAAATGTCCAAAATGACACACTTACTAAAACAAATCTCTTTATCTGTGGAATCTTTAATTATGTCCACAACGTCCGCGATCTAATGATGATTATATTTCTTCACAACAGACTACAGACTCGTATAGAATTGCATTTAGAAATTTATTTCATCTAACAAATATTACAACAAACGTTCTACATTGGGTATTTCATATATTTCTACAGTTTGCAGATGGTTGCATCTTCAGGTTTCTCAAAAATTCACGAACATCCGCAGTCTGGTAGCGGAATACATACGTAAGAAGAGACGATTATTCTTCATGCAACGTTCCATTTCCGCTTATCCGCGCGTTATTCGTTTCACCGTGGCTCTATCAGTCTGGCCGATCGTTCGATCCTCGTACGTTCTGTCGTCGAGTTTCCAGGAGCTGGCTGCCCTTTGAGATTTAACGGCGCATTTTCTATCCGGGCGGTGTAATAACACTTCGTTGTATGAAGATCACAGCACAGACAGGGTGATACTTGCGCCGCGCGGTTGTACCTTTGCCTGCTTTGACGTTCGGAGTTTTAGGTGTTAAGGGGATCTTTGTCCGTGCTTTGATACCGTTGCTTTTAAAGGGATCACCTGACACTCAAAACGTGTCCGTTTCTCACTTATCTGCCCGTGTGAATATTCTCACCTGATGGTTAATTTCGAGTACTTTAACGCTTCGGGAATTAAACGATTCGAAACTGTCGAGCGTGAGGAAATTAATTTTCATTTTCATTTGGACAATATCGTCATACGTTTTTCGCGACGAACATTTTGTTCTTCATTGTTCGAACATGTCTGCAAGATTTAAAGGTACGTCACTTTGCGCAAATCAGGAATATTTGCACGTATAATTTTTTCTTATCTGTGCAGAAAATTTCAAACAACTTGACGGTAGAGTCTTAAGAGCTTATAATATAATAAATACTAGGAAATATTTTGCGTATTATCAGTATTATTTTCGCGTGCTTTCTTTTTAAGTCACTCTCGTTCTAATCTCGTCATTTCCGTGCAAAAGATCCTTAAGAAATATTTTTCACTTTTCGCTATCAACATCCCTGGAACCTTCTCGTTCCCACCGTTAATGCAGCAACGTTATAACGTTCTCCTTGTAAAAATGTTAAAGAAGAATTCCGGCGCGTTAAAGCCAGGCTTCTTCTCTGAAAATACCTCTTGTCGGTATTGCTACTCAAGACGTTCCCCTCACTCCCCCTCGCTCCCTATACGAATTACGTTCTTCCACGGCGTCCTCTTTTTTGCAAATGTATCCCATCGTCGTTCTCATTCCTTTTTTGCTTTTCGCCGGCAGCCTCGCTCCCGGCTCTTCCGGCAGCTACTTATCCTCCGGGACTTTATCCTCACGCAATTGTATCCGTACGACGTAATATTGCGCGTATATACTCTAAAAAAGTCTCGCTTCTCGGTTTCACGTTCGACATTTGCCGTAGATAATCGAATTTTCCAATCGCAATACGCATTTCGTGTTTAATCACTTACCTTATGTTTCTAACTGGGAACCGTCTAATTCGACTTTACTTAATTCGTCAGTTGCACGCGTATTTTGTAACGCATTCGAATTTTATTTAAAGGACGTCGTAACTGTAAAAATTATACATCTGCTTTCACCAAGGTAGAACTTGGTTAGACGAGCAAAATATAAAAGTATTCCGTTTTGAGTATTGAAACTGATTATAAATCCACTGGCCGAATTCCGGTGTTCTAAAAATTCTTGAGCAAAGGCGTGCGCGAATACTCGCGATTCTAACGTCGTACGAAGATACTCGCGCACATGTACGGGGATAAACGCGAGAATGAAATAGGAAAAACGGTATTTTCCGTTCGTCCGTGATAAAAGAAAGTGTAATCGTTTGATCGAGATCCTACACGCGCAGTGAAATGGAATCGAGCGCGATGCAAAGCGTCGAATGGAGGTGAAATATAATTTCGCGCGAGGAGGTGTTGGATGTTAGATATGGAAATATACGTTGAAACGTTACAACGATCGGGCAAGTTTGCGAAGTAGCAACACCGTGGAAATTTATTTAGGTGTACATGTGCGTGGAGACTGTTAAATTGATATAGTCCTCATTCGTCTGGATTTTAATGGAGATATTCGAAATTTTCGTTCCTGGCGCGCGGCAAATAGTTTTAATATTCAGTTCGTTGAAATTCTCAGACATCCGAGAGAATTGTTTGACTTTATTAGGAACTTTGTTGCTTCAGTAAACTTCATTCTGCTGTAAACTCATTTACAATAACGACGATCGCGATTCTGCCGTTGTATGTTTAATTTGATTGGCGAGTGTCGTTGAAATCACAAAAGTGGGTTTCATTGAGGAATTCGAAGAATAAATCTAATTTTTCATTCAACGCAAAATGTCAATCTTCGCTCGATGTAGAATCATGAAATTCTACTGTAACTTATTCCATCGATTTATCTAGCAAATTATCACGCAAATGGATCCAGCTGTTTAAATTATTCCCCCCTCTCGAGGCACAAACACACACATTCGTAATTTAATGCCAGAATCGAGTAGTTATAATGACCAATTTAATAATGAACCTTCCGTAAAAACTCGATCGATTTACAATCGCATTTGCATTTTTAGCGATTCGAATAATTTCTCGTAAAATAGTGTAAAATGGGAAAAGAAATAGTTCTGTTACCTGTGCCTTGCACTGGAATTTCTTCCGATACGGGTTCCCCACTTTAATGGATATTGATAATCGCGAAATTAATAATTAATTAAAATTCAAGTCCGAAATCATGTTAAATCTTTCAAATCGAGAGACGCAATGCATATGTATGACCCGACGCAACGCGCGCGCGCTCCCTTTGCTATTTTAATATTCCTAGCGAAATAACATTATCTTTATTACATAGCGCGTTCAAAGCTCCCAACGATGCCGGCCGAAATTAACTCGCGCATTTCTAGAATCTCTACGGCACAAGGGATTTACGGTCGCGCGATGAAACTCCACAAATTCTCCGCGTAGTCGCCCCGTTTGCGAATTTGTACGCTCCCTAAATGTCTCTTCCTGAGAGCTAATAAAGTAATTGCACCGTCTCGCGACGAAATTGCCGCCTTGTCTACGGAAAAAACGGTCATTGTTTCTTATCTTGTTGAGCGAGAAGTACACACGTGTCAACTCGTCACTGAAATCTCAATCTTTTTGTTCATCTGTTATTTCTCGAAGGTATCATTTTTATTCAAATTACGTCATTATTTCATTGACAAAGACGAAAATTAGTCAGATTCCGATTAATTCGTTTTTAAGTTAGTAATCAATTCTCGCGGTTAGCAGGTTAATTTTGCTGTTCTCAGATTCTTCGTCGAGAGAGTCCTAAGTAAAAGACAGTTCTCGAAAACTATGAAGATCAAAATCATTGATATGACTGTTGGACGTCGGGATAAGTTTTGAATGTTTGAAATTTTCGACTTTCGTCTCTTCACTGACCACTGGTCTACGGATTTTCATGCATTTATGCAGAATATCAAAGACGGCTTCATCTGGTTTCGTCACTTTGGACCGAAAGAGATGAAGATGAAACCCACGTTTCAACCTTCTGTCGCGACATTAATTCACAACAGGAGCCAAATCGCATGCCCTTGGTTGAATTTAAAAGAAAAAGATGCTCGAGATTCCGAAGAAATCGGTGGTCCCGTCGTTCAGTCTAGAAAAACCAGGCCACCGGTCTATCTAATCGCAATTCCAACGAAGGGCTCGTGCCCTTCTCATCCTTCTAATCCCACCTAACGATTGACTTTATTACCTCTGACGGATTTCGACTCTCGAGTTCCCGTCGAGGACACAAAATCGAAAGGAACGTGACACGCGAACGTCCACGCTCATTTTAATTTCACGAGCTGAAAGTTATCCTTTGGTTTCACCCTCGTTTCCAGGGTGAAACTTCGGAATTCGATTCTATTATACGATTCCTTTAGACGCATGGACTACGGCGCGGCGCAAATTATACATTACGTCTGTACTTTAGACAACGCGAGCGGTGGGAAACGACTGGAGTAACGTGCGCGAGAAAAATCCTACGGCGAATGGGGGAAAGGTTCGAGTAGAAATACGCACGCAGGCGAGGAACGAAACGTATTTGGGATATTCGGAAAGAGAAAAATTCACGACGGGTATCGTGACTGAATTACGCGACTGAGACTTTATTGCGAAAAATAGAACTAGTTTCCCGCCGTGTAATACTTTCAACGAGACGAATTTTTGTTCTCCTGAATTTTTAACGAAAATCGTTCGGTAATTGAATGCAGTAGGGGTACGATGAGAGCTTTTCTTCATCCTTCAGATGGTAAAATAATTAACTACTAATTGATTATAATTCTTTTGCCTTTTTAATGCCAATTTTTCAGTCTTTCGTGGCGCTTCAAAAATTTGGCAAAGTCAAAGTCACTGTCGTTTAAATCAATCGATCGTTTTTCTGTCACTTCGTCGCGATGCTTTTTTATAACAATGACATTAATGTTGTTTAATTGCAACGCGTTACAAGAAACACCACACAATCCTTGTTGAAACATTTCTCTCGGGTTCAAGCTTCGAAATTTCGCTTTACCAAAGTCCAAGTTAAAAAAGGGAAACGACGAAACGAACGGACACACGCCCGTAAAAAAAGGAATCGCTCATTTCTCAAACAATTTTGTATCTCTCAAAGCTGGTGAACTAAATTACCTTTCATCTCTACCGCCGAAAATTCAATTATTTCTAACGCCACGACGAAACAAAAAAGAGAAAAAAAAAACGAAAAAATAGAGAAAAATAGAGGAGGGACGAAACATTTTCACGCGTTACACAAGCGTGTCGAACATTGAATCAAAGATGTCGCGCGCAACACGTTTACCCTATCGCGAAACCAGCGGCTTTGTCCGGCTCGTAATTTTTCGGTTTCATTTGGCCGACCTCCAAACGGCTGCATATTGTGTCAGCCGAATTCTCTCCTCAGACACGCGGGAAATTGCTTGGCCGGAAACAGCCGCAGGGTAACCACCTATTGTCCTCGCGCCACAGCAACCCGGAAAATCGTTTTAATTGGTTCCGCGGGCTGCGGCCGGGAAATTAGCCGGGTCAGGCACGAGTGATACGTTCTTCACGAGTAATCTCCGCCAAGATAACGATCATCGAATTTCTCCAACGAACGGGGAAAGAAAGGGGAAATTACGATTGTTTCAGCGAGGGGCGAAGTCTGAAACATTTCGGATTATTTCGAATCTGGGAGCGAGTCACAAAATAGTCAAGTAAAAAGTAATCAGGTAAAGAATAAAACTCCCTTGGAAAATAAAATGATGTTTATGTATATTTTGGACATGAAAGAAACGACAGAATTTTCTTCGTTGTATACTATTAAAATCATGTTAAAAATATCCAAGTTCTTCCTGCAATATCTGTGATCATTAAAATGCGAATTTTTATGAAAATTCGCACGTTTGAGAATATAATTAAAAAAACGGAACGCCAATAAAATTATTTCACGTATGGAAAAGCACTTGTGAAAACATATATGCTGAAATGAAATAATTTTTCTCTGTAAAATTGTCGTAACATTTATAAACTGTATTATTTCCTAATAATAGAATTTTCTCTACAACTTATCATTTTCTAAATAAGAATACAATTGTGATTTTACATGCTAAAATTCCCCAATACAGATATTTAAAAAACTGCACTTGTACCTCAGTACGATTCGTCTCACTGTAAGGCCCAGAAGCTGCTCTGACTAGGAAATGAAGACGACATTTTTGCCATAAAATTTTATTGACATGCAAACATTTGAATCGATAGAAAAATTACAGATGCGATCGCTCAGTACCAGACATCGCCACTCCTACTCGAGGTCTACTCCACGCCCTCTCGCGAATCACGTGACCCAAATCAACCAATCGCTAATTTTCGTTGCATCAGCGTTGCACCTGAAGAGGCCCAATTTTCTGGGTTACCCTCGCTAAAATTACTTTCAGTGATAATCTAATTCAACTTCAGCGATTGCTATAGCGAAAGCAGTTGATTAATAACGTCTGTAGGTATTAATTCAGTATATTATACCGAAAATTGATATAAGATTTTATGTAGAATATCGTATAGGTACTGACATCGTCATTATGTAAACAGTTTCCTGACATCAAATGATGACTAAATAATATTGGCTATTATATTAGTCATATCTGTATAAACAGAATTCAATGTGTTGTACCCAATGATTTATTAATATCTCAGAAACTAATAAAGAACTCCAATTAAAATTTTACATTCCGTTAATACGGAATAATTAAATAAAATATTACCAGCTTAGATTTTCCATGGTGAATATGTATTTATTTAACATTTGTACCCATTGATTACCAACTGATTATCCATTTTTTTTTTATTTTTTCCGCTAAGCAAAATAATTAAATCAAGTATTGTCAAAAAGTGTGTTACACGTCGAATTAATCAAGAAAGTATATTATAAATTTAATTCTATATTTGATGGAACTTTACTTTGAAAAATTAAAAATGATCGATTTTTTTGCTCAAAAGTTAAGATTCAAAATATTTTTAATATAATTATATTCAGTTCCATTCATGTATAATCTTAACTCAAATACGATTTATAAAATATGATATGTAATATTAAAAGATAACGCTACATTAATAACCTAGAAATAACACCAAAATGATAAAAAATATACTAAAAATAAATAACATTTGAACTAGTGAATTTTAAACTAAAATATATCTTTAACACGTCGAACATTACCAAACGATAAAAAAAGCAATAATTTTTGATCCCATGAAATAACGTTTATACTTTGCTATGATGATTTTATTTTGTTAATAAATAAGTAAATAAATAAGTGAAAGTTAATTTTAAATATTTGTCACTTTCACAGTGATAAAAAAAAAATGTTCATCACCGATCAAAATCAGATCCCACAAACAACCACCTCTCGCAAATCTGGTTATCATCGCCATCTCTCGTTTTCAACTCACCATTCTCACCGATCCGATTCATTTTTCACCATTCCGAGGCGCGATTCTAACCTCTCATTTCTCGAGCCGCGTTGAAAATCAGTCGATCGTTCGACGGCGTGGTCGATCGAGGAAAGCGATCGATATTACTCGAGTTGGGAACGGGCCACAGGAAGCGAATGGTCGTTTATCGGACCACATTTGTCAAGACCGATGAACAACGAAGAGTGGAAACGAAGAAGAAGAAGAAGAAGAAGAAGGAAAAAAAGTAGAGGGACGGGAGAACTACCAGAGGGTGATGGTAACGCTCCCCGACTCCCGGGGAAGATAATCGAGAAGTTTGAATGCGATTTCACCCGTGGCTACAGCCCGTTTGAGAATATTCGTGAGGTATTACGAGCTCGTTCCTCCCTTTTATCCACTCGTTGTTCGCTCCCCGCAATTTTTTCCAAGGCTCCCGTTGAGATTTTTGCCACTGAGAACGAGATGGCAGTCTTTTTTATGAATGTCTTATGCGCAAGACGCGCGAGAATGATATATAGAGGGTACGGGTGCTCGGATGGAGAATTTTTCATTCAGTTTCTGCAGGGACCTTTTGCTCGGTGATCTATGACGTTTCGAGTCCCTCCGAATCCACTCGTGGTAGTTGCAAGTTCGAACTCGGTCGAGTGTCTTTACCTTGAAAATATTTGATATTCCAAGCAGTTAAGAGGGACAGTTTTGATTTACAATGAATACTTGGACAAGTTTCACCTTGAAAGTATTTGATATTCTGAGCAGTTAAGATAGTTTTGATTTACGATAGTGTTCTGTAACACGTAACGTGAGGTGATTGATCTGAAATATTCTCGAATTTTATTTCTATTGCTTCTCTATAAGTTAAAAGTTAACTTAAAGTTAACGTCGATCAAATTTATTTCGAAGAATTAGGAATTCTTAGGCAATTAGTCTCGCAAGTGTGCTTTTGCTTTACTATTTTTACTGAATTGCATTTTATTTTATTATTATGCATTTCTCTCTATTTTTTAATTTTATTATTATTACTATTTACTGTATTTTTTACTTTATTATTACTTAAATGTCATTTAAAATAGCGAAATGTTCAATTTTGTTAATTAATTTAACCTTCTGTTCTTCTGTCTCTTATATTAATTCGTCAAATATTTTCGCAAAGGCAATGAATAAGAATTACGCTTTTTACATTATGGAATCAGCCTTTCGTTGATCGATTCGTTGAATCGATACATTCGCCAAAAAATAAAATAGCGAGGAAGCAACGTGACGGACAGCAGTATCTGGAGAGTAGCTCGTGCAATGTAATGAAAGAATTCTACGGTTCACCGTAAATGGTAGTGAGGTGGAAGAAAGGACGGTATAGATTAGAAGTGGCGGAGACTGTGAGACGCGGGCAAGGGAGTTTCGAAGCCCTTTACCGGATACCAGAGAGCCCCACCGGAGACGAGAGCGAGCGTATCCTCGGTAATATTTAATCATAGAACTTGCCTCTTGATATCCGATATTCCGCCGCGTTGCGTGGAAAACCCCGTAGACGTGCACCCTGGTTACGTAAATATACCAGTTGACCCTTTCCACGTCCAGTTTTCGTTTCCGTGCCCATCTGGACCCCGTTACGCGCGTTTTCTTCGCGGCTTCCAGCATTCCTACAACTTTTAGCGGGCTCGTTTATCATTTACATCTCAGCCTGTTACATGCAAAGGCGGTTTCTCGAATTCGTGGGGAAGAAAGGATCGAGATACGCACTTGAGGCAGTGTGCGAATTCTTGGTTTGAAAAATGGCAAGAGAACGGGCAGTGAAATAATGTATGGCTGTTGCAAATCTCAGTTGGCAGCTATTTTTACTCTTGTGGCTGTGCAAGTGATTTGCGTACGTGTTATTTAATTTTGTTTTCTTTCTTGGGATTGATATATTTTAGAATGGAGTTTTAGTATTCCGAATAGAGAGATTGCTGAATCTTTAGTGTGGAAAAACATGTATTTTTCGAGAAACTTAACATGTACAATGTAGACGAACAGTTGCGAATCTTACGTTTCGCAATTTCTAGAATTCTTCGAGTCAGACAAAATAAATTTTTCAGCTCAATTAACAGTATATTATCAATTCAGAATGTAATTTAAAATTATTTTTGATCAACCAGCCTACCCTCTCAGGTAGCCGGAGCAACGAGAGTAACGAGAGTTGCGCGAGAACTTTTGCAACGTTTATCTGAACTTAATACGAAGAATTTTGATGTATTACCAAAGGTAAATGACGAAGTTTTTCCTTAGTCGCGCGGAAATTTTTTTTTATTAAGACAACGGTGTCCCGGAATTTTCCTCTGGGAAATTATTCTCTGGTAGATAAAACTGATTTCGCGCGCGAAATCACGCCGGAAAGCCAAAGGACAGTTTTGCAAGAACCACCGGTAGTTGAGATCGTGATAAGGGAAAGATATCGAACTTCTTGGAATTATGACGGAGGCCGGATCCTTAATGAGAATATTAACCTTCCAACTTCTCTCGATAGCGCTTCACTAATGAATTGCAACTTGATTTTTCCCTTGAAATAACTGAGTTATTTGCGTACAGTACTTCATAATTTGCAACGTGCAAACTTCATTTCCGCGACACGATGAAAGGAGATACAGATCGAATTTTACGTATGAAAGCGATGTAAATTGCACCTGTGAAGTGAGTCACAGATACAAGTAGAAAGAATCTATCAATCTTTTATAAATACAGTATTAAAAATATATAACTATAAATGCACTTTTTACAAAAATTTCGTTCGCCATATCCTTGAAATAAATAAATGTTTTAGAAGAATGTGAATATTTTATACTGGAGGAGCTTCTTCGTGACAAACCTATAACATTAACACCTGTTGATGTAAGAAATCAAAGTTACTTGATACAGTTCCGGACAAAATGATAGCACACACGTGCCATCTTCAATTTTTCAGAAATAGCTTAAGTTTTTTTTATTTCCGGAAAGTAGTACATAAATGTCACGATGCAGAAGGAAGGAATTTGATCTGGAACGAAATCAGATAAACAATACAAACAGGTAAATTTATAGGGCGAATTGATAGAACACTCATAAAATTTATACGTATAATTAATATAAAAAGGAAACTTACATGTTTATATGCTAATACTAATAATGTGTACATCCACCTTTATTCACAATCACCTCAATCATTCGCTTTGGTAATGATTTATACAAACGTTGGATTGTATAATATTTTGAGATAAACAATTCCATTCTGCGATAATGGATTTTTAGCACTGAAAGTGATTTTAGCGGGGGTAACCCAGAAAATCGGGCCTCTTCAGGTGCAACGCTGATGCAACGAAAATTAGCGATTGGTTGATTTGGGTCATGTGATTCGTGAGGGGGCGTGGACTACACCTCGAGTAGGAGTGGCGTTGTCTGGTACTGAACGCTCGCGTCTGTAATTTGTTTTGTATCGGTTCAAATGTTTGCATATTGATAAAATTTTATGGCAAAAAAGTCGTTGCTTTTGGGCATTTCAGTGAGACGAATCGTGCTGGGGTACAAGTCGTGCAGTTTTTTTAACTACTTTGTGTTGTGGTATTGTCTTCTATTTTTGTAAACTGCTCGTGCAAGCTCTCCCCAACAATTCTCTATAAAGTTTAAATCAGAAGTACGTGCAGACCATGGTAAACTTAAGCCATTTCTGAAGAATTAAAGGTAGCACATGCGTGCTATCATTTTGTCCGGAACTGTGTATATTTTATAGAATTATAAAATATTTTCTCATGCATTTTAAAATAATTAAATACTTTGAACCCTACGAGATAAAAATAACAAGCTCTAGAATTGCAGTCGTTTATCTTTCTATAAAAATCGGAAACATTACGAGGAAAATTATACTCCGAGCGAATTATCTCTAAAACTATTTATAGTCGTAGAAACCGTCAAAGGTAATTCTCATTTCTCGAAACTTCTACAGTGACTCGCGGATAAATCCACACGTTGCACAATTTGTTGCATTAACCTCGTATAAATTCAAAACGCACTAGATTCCCGTCCAAAGATAATTCGGAACTATGTATTAAATTTGTTTAATAAAGCCGTGAAACAAGAATGGGCAAACAAAGCTATTGTATCAGCTTCGACCCTCTGTGGAAAGCATTCCAGACTTTACGCGTTTGCGCTCCTCCTCTAACCAGCCGATTTTCCTTTTCTTTTTCAACGGGGCTGACCCATACGCGCCGCCTCCACTGTCTGCCTGTTATCTCTGATTGCGTCCGCGTCTGATTATTCAAACCTCTTCTACTGGACGGCCTGTTTTTAAACTCGGAAGGTCGCCGTATTCATTATTTCCAAATTAACGCTGTTCTTAATTAACGTGCTCGCGCTTTGCACGTCGAGTCTCTTTTTCGTACGTTTCGTGCGATGTGTTCCGTATTTGTTTGTTTCAGTTAGTTACCTTTCGACAACGTTAATTTGTTAGAAATAATCTTATATTTATTCGATTTTTGTTACTGACGATACGAGTGAAATTGTAGAGTATTTAAAGATACTAATAGCTGTTAATATTGGCAATAAATTTTTTTATTTTCTGTAAGTTGTAATACTACTTGTACGTAACTCTTTGACTCGATAGTAATAACTGATATATAATTAACCCTGATAGATAACTGTTTTACGTAACAACAAAGCAATAAAACTTATCGATATAACAGTTTAGATATCTCTATGATCTTCGTGAAGATCACAGATGGATAATTTCTAAATACATCTTCAAACTTGTTTCAAACTTGCTTCTCGATAATCGCGATAAAATTTCAAAATATTTCGCGAAACAGATTCGAACGCGCATTGACAAAAATTGAGCCCTGAACGTCTTAAATCCGCGAGTAGATTGCACGAATACCTCGAACGACAAATCACCGAGTTCGAGTCGTTCCGCTCGGTATTACGATTTCCATCCGGAAATATCGGATGCGGCATATGTTTCGGCGACGTTACCGCGGGAATTTACGATGAAATTTGTAAAACAGAGAGAGAGAGAGAGAGAGAGAGGGGGGGGGGACGCGAATTGATTCGCCGCGGAAAAGGAATCTTGTACAATTGAATATTCTCCCAGGAGCGGCGGGAGGTCCTGGAGAATCTGTGCCGTGGCAGCCAGCCCACGTGTCCCTGGAATACTAAACCGCCTCTCGTCTGTTTCTCGATTCCTTTGTCGGTGTTTGGAGGCAGGTGGAGAGCATCGAAGAGCGCGCGAGGAACTTTGCCGATGCCGAGGAAAATCGAGAGACGAGCCACCGGGTCAGCGGGTTCCTATCCGCGACGTGACTAGAGCCACGCTCGCCATCGCGACGCTCCCACGAAAAGGGGAAACGCTCTCGCCCCGTGGGATATTTGCGTATCGGCGGAAAGAAAATTAAACTGCAAGACCTGCGCAGACGAGACGTAGAGAAAGGCGAGTGTATACCGCTGCGTCCACCGTGTCGCGGGAGAATGTCGAGCAATTCCTTTTTGTTATTTCAATTCCAGAGACACCGTCACCTGGCGAGTTCTTGTGTCGCGTTTCGCAGAGTCTAGCAAGTTTGAATTAATTTCTTTTAATTTATCTGTTCTTTGTTTCCTTTCCTTTTTCTTTCCGTTTCTGGAGACACAGACGCAAACTTTGGAGCGTGAATTTTTATACGAGCGAGGCTGGAATTAGGATTATTTGCGTGATTATTTGCAGTAGTTCAGAAGGCAAAATTGTTTTGAACAATTCTGGCGAATTTTAAAAATTACGTTTCATATTTTCACTTATAAATTTAGATTTCGAAGTAA
This sequence comes from Melipona quadrifasciata, assembly GCA_001276565.1. Taxonomy (NCBI): domain Eukaryota; kingdom Metazoa; phylum Arthropoda; class Insecta; order Hymenoptera; family Apidae; genus Melipona; species Melipona quadrifasciata. The sequence goes on from KQ435743.1 coordinate 374,213, forward strand.
TAAGGAAGAGAAAAAAGACTTTAAATGTTTTAGTTTTAAGTTTAGTAACACTTTAATCTGAAAAAAGAAAAAAAAATTAATTCACTATATGAAAGTTGATGTTTATACAAATTTATATTTTTATGAACACCACCGAAGAAATTGAATTTATATAGAAATTCAGTTCACACATTAAATGTCATAAAAGGTATCATATTTTACATATATATTGCAGTTTGCGCATTTTTCCACTTTTAAGTTTCCCATACTAAAATAGAATCCCACTTAAATTCCTGTAGTAGATCCTGCAGATCTACTTCTATTGAAATTTCCCTCCAATTTTCTCGCGTGGAATTCTAATTACATACTCTGTATTAAAGTTCCAAATTTTCATTTTTCAACAGCGAGTAATCAGCTTCGTCAATTTTCTCTGAAAGAAAGAACCGGCGAGAAGCCACAGATTGAACGTGATAAATCGATCGATATGAAAGAATGGGATCACGAGATGGGACTCGCGAGCTATATTTAAACTGGATGAGCCAATCGTGGCTCGAAATCGTTCGATTCTGTCTTGGAACGTCTCGAAATTCCCGGTGTATATATATATATATATCCGGCCGAGATGAGTTTTAAATTATTCAACAGTACGGCCAATTGACCGATCTCGAGCGATCTGAACGAAGCGAGATGACTCGCTCGATTGTTCCTTCCGTCTCCTTTATTAAGAAGTTCTCCTCGGTAGCGTCGCGTTCGCGCGATTATCATTCCGCCGGGAATTCGGGCATTATTGCTTCCTACGGGAGAAGTAGATCGCCCGTCAATTTCGCGCCCGCTTTTCATAGCGACCGACTGCGAAACCGTTTTCCATCTCAGCACTGTGTACACGAGCGTTGACTTCATTCTCGAACTTCCGAGTTGGTGCTCGCGAGTTGATCGAAAATCAAGGCAGTGCAAAGAGACGACGAATCGACGACACTCTTGTCTTGCAAGCACCCGTCGGTTTTCCCTTGCTCTGTGTTTGGAGACGGGAGAAAAATTAACAGGAGAGAACGTTAACTCTCGAAAAATGGATCTTTGACGGTCTTCGACTTGTACGAAGCGTTTACTTGCAGCAAATATTTATTAACTTCTGAATTCGCGTTCTCGAGTGGGTTTCAAAATTAAACCATAGTGTCGTATTTATGATAATGGTAGTTACGTTACAAGATAGAATGTGGATATGATAAAGTTTCTAAACTGAGATAAAGCTTGGAATACTTTTGTGAGCTAGTGTATAGATCCAACAATCAATTATTTATTACATTATCGATATTCAGTCAGTTACAATTTAATATTTATTATCAATTGTAATTTTATATAGAATTATGATATATTCCATTACTACGTAGAACTGTAATTGTATAGGAAGCCTCATTAATTTTGATGATCTGTGATATGTTATTACGCTCAATGTTCCGAATAATCTCATTTGTATATACAATAGCTGGTCAGTTTCAATTTCGATACAGGCCCAAAGAGTGAAGAAATCTAACAGAGAAATACAAAAAAAAATTAATGTAATGGATGACGCATTTCAGATCTTAACGCTATATGTATATAACTACGTAAATCACGTTTTGTCAAAGTAAAATGCATTTATTCAGAATTTGAATGACTACAAATGTATAGATAGTTAAAAGAGTGTTTTTTTTAAATCTATTTATTATCCTTTCATCTTCACCTACTTATATTTTTACACATTATATTTTCATAGGATAAATAATGATTGATTTCTTATAATATAAATGTTATATATAATGTATTATATAATTTCACATTTACATTATATTACATTTATATTATTACAATTTCTTATAATATAAATGTACATGTTATGCATGTTATGAAATTGAAAGATTCTATTATCTACCACAAGTGCCGAACGTTAAAATTAAAAGGTACTTTATCAAAATTATTTTATCAGGAGTGTACATTCGTGAATACCACCTTCCACTGTCTGTCGTTATCATACAACTAGTCACACTTACATTTTATACCTCTCGTTTCGACTTAAAATTCACGAGCTTCCGCGAAACGTTCAAATCGACGCCGTTCCGCCGAAACTCGATCAGGTCGGGAAGACATCGAGAGAGAGAGAGAAGAGAACGCGGCCCGTTTGTCGAGGAGTACGCAGTTGTAGCTATTTAATGGCACGTTCTGCAGAGCCACAGGCAGATGGGTATAATGGAACGCTGTAGCATACTCAGAAAACTGAGCAGTATTATTCCGGGAGCCGAGGGCTTTCCCGCTCGTTTTCTCAGCTCGATTTCGTTTTGCCACGGTCGTTCGTACCTCTCTCTCTCTCTCTCTTCTTTCTTCTTTTCCTGTATTCTCTCTCTCTCTCTCTCTTCCGCGTTATCCTTCTGTCTGAGCGGCGTTCATATTTACACAAACGTTATCTCCCGACAGCTACTCCCGCGGATCGTAAGAAAAACACAACCCTCGAAATTACACGCACCCGCGCGAGGCGAGACTCGGATCGTTCCTACGGGGAGCATTGATAATACCATGAAAATTTACTCTTCTCACCCCGCGTTGGCCTCCGCCGGCGGCTGAACGCACGCTCCGTGAAAAAAAGCTCGATTCTACGTTGAGAGGGTTCACCTATTGGGAATTGTCAACGTTTATGCCAAAGCATTTTATTTTGTTTCGTTTATTTTTTTTTATAAGATGAACTTTCTCACTTGGGTTCGTTTTAACCAAGTAACACGATTTTTCCAGGTTTCCACTACTATTGTTAGATGTAGTTCAAGAATATTTTCTTTTATTTTATTTTATAAGCTAACAATGGTTTTAGCGCCCGTTCTAATTTTTTACTTTGTTCTGTTAGCTAATAATAACGACTTTAGCGCTTATTGTTCATTTCATTTTGATGGGTGATAATGATTTTAGCGTCCACTAATTCTTCATTTTATCTTGTTGGCTAATAATGATTTAGATGCCCGGTCAGACATTTCATGCTCGTTTCAATCGAATGTGTTTTGATTGAAAAGCATGTGTTATTTAAATTAAATATTCCTCTCACGTGCAAAATTCGTCAGAAACATAGTACATAAAATGTAGTTAAATATATAATGTGATAGATACGTATAAATTACAAAATCATACCAATTAGTGATCATATCACACGCTCTTACAATTAGATCCATTCAGATTTATATGGTTTTCTGAATTTGTACAGAATGGTATTATAATATTCAACAGGAAGCGATTCTGACAGCACTATGATCTAGATACCATCTAGATACCATCAGTTTGGATCTTCCTCGTGATATTATTTCTTCTGAGAGGGTTCACGACGATACAGGGTTACTTGATTGTTTTATTTAGTTGGAAGTGCGAGGTGATGTTTGGAATAGGGCTGGTGCAGGTTTGACGAGGGTGAGACGAGAGGACGGTTTTATTTAGAAATCGACCGAGAGTTTCTCGATGAAATTAGAGATGGTCGATATCTGCTTTTCAATTTAACTCGCGTTTAATCACTCGGTTTCATTTTAAACCTGTTTCAAAGACAAGTTTCCAGTTTCCTCGTTACGTTTTTTAATTCCACACCACTGTGTTAAATTAAAAATGGTGAAAATTATATTCGTTAAGAGATAAGCTCCACTCCATTTTTATTTCAAACATTGCAAAAGGTGTGTATTACATTTTCCCGAGACTGCACGTGTAACACAACCGCATTTCTGCATTTTCGTTTTATCACTTTCGTGGTTTTATTACTTCAATATTCTCAGAATATTCCGTCCTGAATTTTACAGTTAATAAAGGCAACGGTACAGAGAATCGTGTCGAACGAACGGTACGTTGTTAGCAGATGGATCTATTTTACATTTATTTGCTACTTTCCACGTTAATTTCCATTAATGCAAACTAACGTTCTGATAACAGAATTATCGAATCACGTTGACGATTATGTCATTAACTCGAGCGACAATTAACGGCTGACCGTGTCTCAATACCGTGACAGCTCTTGTTATATGTTAATAATTACTCTCCTTTGTACTATACTTAATGGGTACACGCATCAATCTATCACACTGTCAAACACAACGTTATGTCCTTAATAAACTGCAAGATAATCGAGAAAGTTACACTTTGACTAATATTGGAAATATCCAGCCGATTGTCTGCACGTCTGTCAGTAGCAAATTTTCTTTCCAAAAATAAAGATGAAAGCGATGAAAGTGACATTAACGCAATGAAAAACTCTCCGATATTCCTGGTTCTCGATTTATAAAAATTCGAACATTGCGTATGTCGAGCAAATTTTCATCGAACTCAGTAATTGATTGCAATTAATAAGATTATAATGAGAGACAAATTTCTGAAAATCTCTTTACACGCAGTAATTAATCGTGTTATAGTATCAGCTGTCTAAATATTTCGACGCTCAGACGCCAGAATTACCACATGCTCTCATTTAATGGTTAATTAAGTGTATCATATAACCATTTCCCAATATTCTAATTCGAAAATTATAACGGAAGACAAATTAGTCAGTAACTAAATATCAACATAATCCACTTCTCATTAACTGATCGTAACATAATGTTGCGATTATATTTCTCTTCGGATTAATCTTGAAAATCATAAAATACACAATAAGTGTGTCACAAGACGTCTAATTAAATTTTTGTAATATTCTCCAAGTGATTTTCTTAATTCTACGATCAAATATTAAAACTGGCAGATGCAAATTTTCCCAATTCCCTAATGAATTAATGAAACGAATGAAATTTAACCAAAAGTTCTTTTCATCTCTTAAGTATTGCGACAGATCCTTTTATACGTATTTTATATATTTCCACAGATATCATGTTCCCTGCATCTCTGCAATTTCAAATTTCCTACCTATTCGTACCTAACGAGACATAAATCAGCTTTCAGTATCACGAATGAAATCAATTAACTTTTAATAAAAATCTCTTTTCATTAACTGATTGTAACATAATGTTACGATTATATTTGTCTTCAAAAATACATGGCCTAAAGTACATGCAAATAAGTCATAAGACGCTAGCTAAAATTTTTATAAAATCCTCCAACTAGACATTTCAATTCTTCGATCCAATATTAAAAGTAGCAGACGCAAATTTTTCCAGCCCTAATTAACGAAACGAAATTTAACCAGAAGTTTCTTTCTCGTTCACTAAATATCACGACAGAAATATTTTATTACATTAAATATACGATATTTTATTAATATTTTATTAATCGTATATTTATAAAAATAAAATATTTCTTAATATGATATAAATATTTCTTAATATTTTATTTTATTAAATATACGATATTATCACAATCGTCACGTATAAGTAATATTTTATATATTCCCACGTATCACCTTCTCTCCACATTACTGTAAAATAAATTTAAAATTTCCTACCTATTTCGTCGAGACACGAATCAACTTTCGATATAAACTCAACCAATTAAATTTTAACAGAACCATCCTCTCGCACGATCTTGTCGATTAATCTTGTGTTGCAAATAATTTTAGCAGTGTCTCCACGGCAGTAGAAACCTACGAGCGAAAAGTTTATCGCGATTTGCAAATAATTTCAGCCGTGTCTCCACGGCAGTAGAAACCTACGAGCGAAAAGTTTATCGCGAGTTGACGTTGCTGTCGAACAGCCTCGAATTTAACTGGCGGACGCGGCCCGCTCGAAAATCAGCCTGAATTTTCCGACAAAATTTACGAGGTGTATTCGAGCGCGATGCACGATTTCATCGCTCCTCTGCGTTGCGCCGTCATGCAAATCTGGTCTCCTCGGGCCGGACGCTGCTCATTTCGACGAACGTCGCTGCCGTCGTCTCATTTTTCGTCCTTATTTCGCTGTTTTCGGGCATTACGAATGGCCGAACTCTGTTCGTTCGAAATTCCTTTCGATCCCGGTCGATCGAACTTCGTTGAACTTTCTGTGAATTTATATGCGTGTATTCGCGAATTTTGGCGGATTTGGTCAACGTCTGTTTTCATCCAGATTTCATCTAGATTTTACTCAAGTCTGAAGGGATTCGTGCATGAATTTGTAGCGTTACGATAAATTATTTATTCAACATTGAATGTTGGCAATTGTCTTTGCGTGATAGATATTCCTCTGTAAAACATTTTGCGTGTCAAGCTACACTGGATTTTAATCTCGCAACACGTAAATGTATGTAGAAATATAAATAGCATTCAGAAATATAACATAACAAATGTAAATACATATATAGACAATGTCAACGCAATTAATTTTAAATTTACGAATATTTCGCATATCGTTATTTTTCTCGATTTCTCGACGAAAGCGGGATGCGTCTGTTTGCACGATTTCAAGATAATCGAATAAACAAAATACTCTTGACACGATTTCTTCTCATTATTCGTGCAATTCGTTATTCGTTATAATGCCTGGGAGCCTTCTACACTCGAGTGAAACTTGTCGAATTAAATTTTATTAAATGACCAAGACAAACGATTTGATTTCAGACGAGAAAGAAAAAAATTTCAAAAAAATAACCGAACGTTCTAAATTTCAGTCAAATCACTCGCGTTCTTGCAATAATCTAATTTGTCACTGTTCTCTTCTCCGATCGTCGTTGAAAATCAAACGCAAAGCCAATGAAAAATATTTCGCATCGGTATCTCTCGAGCGTGATATCGATCACGCGGACCCCCGGCTTCGGATTACGACCCCTGGCTCTTCCTTTACGCGGAATTATTCACGAGCGAACGAACCATTTAATAAACTCGTGGAAGAGCACGAAATCGCAATCACAGGCCTGACGTGTCGCACGTGTGTCGTACATCGTGTCGCGGTGGCTGGAACAGCGGCGTGAGAGCAACAACGACAACGCAGACGGAAAACAAGCGAGAGGGGTTGCCACGGGGAATCAAATTATAAAAGGGTTGCTTCTTTCCGCGCCCTTTCCACTTTCCAGCATTTCCCAGCTTTTTTCGAGCCAATTTTCCTGCGTTGCGTTCCTGTTTTTCACGCGTTAACGTTTCCCGGTTTTTCGTCTGTCTTGTCGTTTTAATAAGCCGTTCCTCGTGCATATATATATATATATATTATACTCATTGCAATTTACTTCTGTGTTTTTAATTGTCTTCATCCGCGCGCTTTTTCTTCGCGTTTCATTCAATTATTCCGGTCGTTATTTGTCAGCCTTTTGTTTATTCCCCTTGCCGTTTTGGGTCTCTTTGAAACATTTCCTCCTTTCGTGTAACGCGTAGAAATTTTCGCTATCGTACGAAATTTCAGAGAGAGAAAGGGAGGAAAAAGAAGAAAAGAAACAAAAGAGTAAGAACAGCGAGCACGTGCACGTAAAACTGGATAAGAAAGAAACACAGAAAGCGGGCTGTGTTAAAAGGAATATACTTGAAACGCGTATTATGTTCAAAGAACGCAAACGCGGAGCTTGAAACTTAAAATTAAATGTAAATTAAAAAGAAGAGAGAAAAAAAGAAAAAAACCCTCGCTGCTCGGTGAAACTGCAAGGCGAGGCTGAAATTTCATCTTTCTGTTTCGAAAAACACCCACGCAATACGCGCTTTACTTTGTGCCACAGTTACTCTTTCCAGTTAAAATTTTATCTCCCTGGCTCTAATCTCAATGATTTTGAAGTTCGTCGTTCGTTCGTGTGCGTTTCTACAAGTGTTCCTCGCGATTCGCTTACTCCCGGCCGGCGCAACCCTTCTCCTTTTTTTCCCCACTCGTGCCGCGTCCCTCCTCGAGCGAGTCGCGTCACTTCAATCCCCTCGTTTCCTGCTTGAATGAAATATTTAATAAACTCGTTACGCGAGCACCGGCGGTCGCGAGCTCACAGCCACGGCAACATAATAAATCGTCAACGAACGTTCTCGGTGGCTGGTCGCGCCCGGCTTTTTAACGCCGGCGCTGGCCAGATTTAGCTACTTTACACCGTCCAATTCTCTCGGTACGCCGGGCGAAATTTCGCACGTGCTGCCCGCTACACTTTTCCGTCGCCTTCGTCCATGCACCAATTCGTCGACGTCTAAAGTTAATTTTGCTAGTTGCTACATAAAATATACATTAAATTATATTCTCGTTTCTTTAATTTTCTAATTTTTTCCTCTTTTTTTTTTTTGGCAGAGGCTTGTGCGAAACGAGGAGTGGATTTATCGATGAATATTTGCTTAGTGAGATTAGGTTTCTATTTTATTCGTATTTTACATCGATTACTTTTGTAACACTCATAGTGTTATTAATTGAGAGATATTTTAATTGCATTTGGTAATTTATAATTTGCTATCATATTAATGAATAAATGTGTAATTCGTCGACGTCTAAAGTTAATTTTGCTAGTTGCTACATAAAATATACATTAAATTATATTCTCGTTTCTTTAATTTTGTAATTTTTTCCTCTTTTGTTTTGGTAGAGGCTTGTGCGAAACGAGGAGTGGATTTATCGATGAACATTTGCTTAGTGAGATTAGGTTTCTATTTTACTTGTATTTTACATCGACTACTTTTGTAATATTCGATGGTGTTGTGTTATTAGTTGGAAGATGTTAATTATCTTAAGATTAATGTAGGAATGTGTAATTTAATATGATATCTGTACTCTAATAATTATAATTCTATAATAGTATTAACTTTACTATTATAACAATTATAGTAATAATAATATAATTGTAATAATTAGAATGATTAACTTTAATAGAATCCTATAA
>KQ435743.1:386599-408109 GCA_001276565.1 Melipona quadrifasciata
AATCACTTTCAGTGGTAAAATGGAACAACTCACAATCGAAAGTCATTTATAAAACATTCAATTCCTACCAAGTAAAATCTCAACTTTAACTAAAAAATACACAAAGAAGAATTAGCAAATTTTCGACGACAGAGAGAAGCGTGCCCTTTCGAACGTGCTTTGTTTCACCTCGATACGACGACTTGTTCCCGAGATACCAGGAAGAGAAAATTCGCGGTTGAAACGCGGGGTCACGGATTCTGAATGGCGGCTGGATTTCCAGGAAATTCCGTGGCCTTTTTTTTTTCCTGCGGAAATACGTGCGTCGCGAGTAGCAGGTAGTAGTAATAGTGGAAAAAGGGAAAAAAGGAGAGAAAACGGTGACTGGGCGTCACTGACCACTGCCGCGAGCCTAGCGTGGGATAGGTCAGTGTAACTATGCGAGCGAGAGACGGACACAGCGAAATCTTGAAAATCACGGCGCTTTGCTTCGAACGACGATATCTCCGGAACGGATAGTCGCGTCGACGCGAGATAAAAAGTAGTTTAAAGGGGAAGATCTCATCCTTGTGTTGCGCTCGATTACAATTGAAATTTGCAAACACGAATTACGTCACGTTGACTTTTGCGTAGATTTGAAAGATTTCGATCGAATGAGAACGTTCCTTTTACGTTTCGATTCACGTTCAATGACGTTCGTGTTTGATACATAGATGTTTGATACTTATTAGATGTCAGGTGTATAATATTTATTTTGACGTTAGTTTGTGTCAGATTGTCGAAATAAGAAAGCTATGTTTCTTAGAGATATCTGACCGTTTTCTGAGAAGATTTTTCTCGAATTTACTGTTATTGTTAGATTATGGATGTACTTGTACAAATTTATATTTTTGTAAATATAATAAAACGTGATCGAGCCGTACATTTTGGGTAGTTTGCACGATGAAAGATGTTAGGCTAAAATGATATTTGTTGAAAAAAATTATATTACCTATTAGATATCTGTAACAAGTCATATATTTTAGATGTACTTTGTACAATTTTTGAATATACTTTTAAGTTTCTCGTAAATGCAAAAAGCTTCGCAAGTATAACCATCGTTATTTTATTGGAATTAATATCACTCGAAAAAGAAAGCACTGAAACATTCATGACGAACAATTTTGGAAATTGAATACACGAGAAAGGAAACGTGATACATTTTCTGTCATATAATGAACTTGCACGATCTCAAAGTTTACAATGCAGCGTTTCAGAGAACTGATGTTCGCGCATGTGCAAGAAAATTTTAACATCCTCCGTACGGATACATGTTACGTCAAGCGGTAAGCTGCAAGTGCGAGTAGTTCAAATTTTACCAACACGTTTAACAACAATATGAAGATCAATCATTTACGTCGGGTTGAAATATGAATTCCGATTATACTTGTAATCAGCATGATATTACAATATCTTAATAATGGCACGTTAATTATGATATATTATATTATCTGGTAATTCAATTTGTTTCGTATTACGTTTGTTAATATTTAAGTCGTTGCGTTAAAAACGCAAATCATTATCTCTAATTATCAATTTCGTTAATAACATATCAAACCAGTCGTTTAACGTAAATATTCTTACACATTCGTGCAAATTCTTACACATTTATGCGCATGTGAATAAATAGTTTTTAATATTTAAGACGAATCGAATTCTATCTAAGTTCTAAATCCGTAATCGAAATTAAATATATTATCACTTTAGCGGGGGTAAAATCGGGCCTCTTCAGGTGCAACGCTAATGCAACGAAAATTAGCGATTGGTTGATTTGGGTCACGTGATTCGTGAGAGGGCGTGGAGTAGACTTCGAGTAGGAGTGGCGTTGGTACTGAGCGATGTGTATGTTTGCACACCAATGAAATTTTATATAGCAAAAAAGTCGTCTTTATTTCCTAGTCAGAACTGGGGTACAAGTCGTGCAGTCTTTTACATATTTTTTTACGTTTCACGTATTTTACATTCGCAATAATATCTAAATCAATTATAAAGTATAAATGTAATAAATGTAACATGAAATTAAGAATTTAAGAATAAAACGCGTTAAGAATTTATTTTAAAATCAAATCCAAAGGTATACTGTGTGACACGATAAATTAAAACTGTAAGTTTTTTCAGAAAGTACATAGTTGAAACGTAACCAGCATCTTTTGAAAGCTATCTACAACTTTCCTTAAATCCAACTTTCAAATTCTATCAGAAAATCCATAAATTCCAACTTTTAAACTTTTCCATACGTAATATACTGGCAACGATAATTTTTCACGTGTCGCTCATGTTACTTTTTTTCCTCTATTAAACCCACATCGATAAAAGTTGCTCGTGTCTACCGATCATTCGAAGACGTTCAGCGCTCCGAGACAAGAGACCGAAAACTGTCGAAGAAAAGCGAGATTGAAAAAAGATTCTAAACTCGCTTGAGAGGATCGTTTGGCGCGAAAACTGGAGGAAGCAATACGGAGGATCGGATGAAGAGGAGGATAGAAGTTGACGACATCGACTCGGTGTTAAGCTTTTGAAATTACACAGGGGGAAGTTAGAGCGAGGCTCTACTATGTTCTCCATTACCTTCCTATTTCCTCACCTCTTACTAACTCGACTAAAGTTTCACAAATTACTTCGTATCACCTCGCACTGACCTGACCTGCTCGTCGCAGTTTACTCGGAGTAATTATCGTACCCTGTGACAGGAGTTTAAGTGTCTATTCCGACGGATTTACCTATTCGACAACAAACGCGGCGTCCAGTTATTTTCATTTACGTCTCATCAGCTTCAGTTCGATTCAATTTGGTGGGGATTTGTCAGCGAAAATCGGACAATTATTCGTGCAGATCATTCAACTTTTGCAAGTGTGTCCGGGCTGTTCGATAAGTTTTCAGTGTGTCTGGCAAATCCGTAAAAGCGTATAAATCGAAACTATTGGTCTTTTTGTAGAGAAGCTCTCGCGATTGGTATTACGCCAGAAAATTTAAGGTTTGCTAAATTTTATCGATTGTTCAACTGTCGCAATTTCGCGAGGAAAACTCGTACAACGTTTCATCCCTGTTGGCTTTCTGACGAATTTTTTCAAAGACTTTTTCTCGTTGCAAGACGGAGTGAGAAAGTAAAGATTTGCTTTCTTTTTTTAAAAATTTCACAAATTGAAAAACGGAAGTAAGTACAGTCGGAATATCGCACGACTCCTTTTTATTGCCAAATTATTGCCGTGTTTAGAATTTTGAAAATTCACTCCGACAATGTATTATTTAATGAAATGTACGTCGTGGATCTAGAAATAAAGAAAAAGAATTCTCTCCAGCATTTTCACGTTTAATCGTTTCTGTAAAGTGGCGGTGTAATAAAAAAGTACTGATATTGCTTTGGTACGCTGTACTGTTGCAAACCCTGTTGTTAAAGAATCCGATACGCATTTACAAGCACCATTTGCGCTTACTCGACGAGAAACAGTGTATTAAGCGCAGTGATTTCGCTCTCAGCCATTGAAAATTCAAACTCTTCGAAAGGACAGAAGAGCGAGCGTGGATTTTCAAGTTTTACACAGAAGAGAAATGATTTTTAAAAGAGAATGATATTTATTTATAATAACCGCAATTAACAACTATGATTCTGAAAACTCGAAATTTTGCAAACAAAAAGGAATTCATTTTTGTTGAAAGATTCATTGGAATTTTCATTTTCCTCGATGCGTACGACGTTTATCATTCGCCATGCTCAATTTCTAGTAGCTTTTAAAACACAAGGTGGAAGAAGAAGACAAAAAGAAAAAAAGGAAAAAATGGTGACATAACAGTTATAATTCTGAAATAGCTCGAAATTTTGCAAACAGAAACGAATTTTAATAAAATAGATTCGAATTCTCATTTTTTTCGATATATATGACTCGTTTATCACTCGCCATGCTCAATTTCCAGTAGCTGTTGAAGCACAAAAGAACAAAATTATGACACAAATCACAATCACAATAACAGTTATAATTCTGGAATAGCTCGAAATTTTGCAAAGACGAATTTTAACAGAAAAGCTTCGAGTTCTCATTTTTTTCGATACATATGACTCGTTTATCGCCGTGCTCAATTTCCAGTAGCTATTGAAACGGAAATTAAGAAGATGAGAAAGAAAAGGAGAAGAAGAAACAAGGAAGAACGAAAGAAAGAAAGAAAGGAAATGGTCACGAAGGCGTACGTTTTCTCGGAAGAGATGCTCGAGAACGACGAGTCTGAAAGAAGAGGGCACCCCGGATGTCTCGAGGCTGCCCTGCAAGACAATACGAGGAGTACACGTCGAGACTACCACTCAGACTTGCCTGCAGGCCACCTGTAATAAACAATATGACTCTTACCTGCACCTTTTGTGTGCCACCCGGTACTTCCTGTCCTGGAGGGCCGAGGGTGAATCCAGGATGCCCTACGGCACTGCCCTGGCACGCACACTGCAAACACAGTCCGGGCAGGAATTTAATTCTGCAGAACACCGACGACGACGATCCTCCCGTTCTTTCGCCTCGCGGATCAAGAATCGGTTCTGTTTGATCAGTGTTGCGCCTCGGCCAGACTCGCGGCACGATTCGAGAGAGTTTTCCTTCCTCTCGTGTATAGACGAGCGGGAACTTTGTTTAATTCGCGTTAACACTTAAATGGTCGTCGCGTGTCCCTTCTTTGAAAGTCACGTCTTTGTTGGGAGATTTCGAGAGGCGATTTCCTTCAGACTTGCACTCCTTTGCGACACTTTGAGTCGCTTCCGCGGCGTTTCATACCGACTCGTTTGTTAAAAGATTTCTCAGTGCATTAGATTCCGACAGCATTAATGAAATTCGCGTAAAATGAAACATCTGACAATTGAATGAAATTTTTTAAATTCTTAACTGGTATCATTACGGACATGAATGGGATTAAATTGCTCAATTTCGAAACTTGTTCGTTAAATTTTGGAATTTGATTTTATTATTATTATAGTTTCAATGTACAGTGCAAACTAAAGTCGACCTCTCTGAATTTTGGTAATTTAACACAAACTAATTTCGTCTATAAATCGCCGATACCACTTGTAGATTGAGCAGTTGAGTTTCTAATATTTTTCAATTTCATTGTGGATTTTTGAATATATAGAAACATACGGAATTTATGCAATGTTCAAAAATGTACAAAATATCTAAAATGTAAATCAGTAGATATCAAAGTAGTATCTAAAGTAAGATATCTTGAAATGATTAAAAAATTCGTTTTCTCCCGTTTTTATTTTTTCGCCTCTTATGAAATATCGAGTGAAGACAGACAATGTTCGGCGCTTCTTCTTTTTGTTTACGAGGCTAATCGGCTTGAGTGCAGCAAGGGCTGTCCGAAGTTAGCTTAACGCAATTATGTGGTGACTTGGTGTACGCAGATTCTCGCAGAAGGATGCGTTAATTCGTTAAAAGTGGTGATAAATTTTCAAGTTACGGCTCACTTTGCGAAATTAAATAAACCAGCGAGTTCGTAATTTTCTGTCAGGGCAGAACTTGGCGAGAAAAAATTCGAATGAAGGAACAAGCAGAGCAGCTTTATTTTCATATTTCGGTTGCCAAAGGATCAGAAGAAAAATCGTTCACTTTTCACGTGAAATTAAATTTTTTTTTTTTTTGAATTGTTAAACATAGATGATCTGTAGATCATGAGTTGCATGAATGTAGGTATTGAATGATTCATGTAAAAATAAATTACGTACATGTACGTAAATAAACTATGTGTATGTATATAAAATAGAAATATAGTTAATGATACATACAAAAAAATAAATATATACACACAAAACTGTAATTGTAATAAAAGTTGCTTATTTTTTCTCCAAATGAAAATATTTCAATTAAAAGGAAACGTAATTACACGAATATTATTTTTAAATATTTGTCGAATTAATTAATAGCTGGTTAATTAATATACCAACGTTTACGGATAATTCCAAGTATAATAAAACCAAGTGTGTCCCTTCAGCATCTAAAAATAACGAGGAAATTAACTACAAGCCTATTAAGTAACGCTTGTCATCTCGCCCAGCGAAAGTAGGAAGAAAAGAACCGAGTTCTCGTTAATTAACGCCTTTCCTAAAACTTGTTTGTATTTCCATAGTACTTTGTGAACGCGTAAAAGCTTTCGTAAGAAAATCAAAAGTACACAACCATGCATTCACTCGATACAGTGTTTCTTTACTTGCTCGCCAGCAACATTATTAACAACATGCTTTCAAAGTAACGAAAATATCTGCTACAGACGATAAATATTATTTGATATGTAATCATCGCTGTAAATATTACTTTTATTATCGTATCCATTATGTTGGATGTCACGCCGTAAAAATACTCTTTCCTTTTCACTTTGCAATTGGTTCGCAGTCTTGAAAATTCAGGGTTAAAACAATTCTACATTTGAATATTTCTATAATGGCGTTTTTGAAGGACCTGTGAAGTATTTAAAGACCTTGGATGCAGCTGAGAAGGAGAGAAGGAGAGAGGAAAGGCGCGATTGAGAGCGTTTTTTTGTCTCGGAGTCACTCTGCCTAGACTCATCATCATCATCATCATCAGTGGGGCTCTGATGGCAGCGACTCCTTACCCCAGACGCCTGTTATTGTAACTAAACCTACTGGCTAGTTCGCGCCACCCCATCCCCTAAGCGGGATTTCGCACGCTGCTTGCTTGCTTAACATCGAAGATCGGTAGGACATGGACGCTAGGCGCGCAGCCACTCGCGGCTTGTGCTAGTCGAGTGTTCGAAACTCGTAGTCGAGGAATCGTAGGGCCGCTACAGCGTTCGTTGTCAAATTTCTTTAAAACCGACTTCCCCGTCATTCTTCAGTCCAGAGCCTTCTCAGTGAAAAATGTTGAAAGCTGTTAGTAGGACGCGAGAGCTCGAGCGGGATAATTGTGGTTGCAACTGGAAATTACCGTGATTCATTTTCTCGCAAAAAGTTGCGCCGTTGTCGGGAGAGACAAGGCGTTCGCGTTAGACGTTCTTTCTTTGACTCGAGGTTGCCAGGCGAAGGAAACAGACGCGGAAAAATTTTCCGCTTCAACAGCCTCGCAGCGGCGAGGACTCCTTATAATTTTCAGCAATTCCAGCGGAATTGTCCGAGCATCCCGGGGGTGGTTTCTCCCGAGTATTTTCTTCTCGTTTCGAAATATTCGCCCCCTCTTCTCCAGCGGAGAGTGAATTAGGAGAGTGGAGTTGAATCCAATTAACGCCCTTCGAGCATTCGCGCCCTCGACGCTTCTTACGTACCTCTTAAGTGCTTCATTTTCCTTAACGATGACGAATCAGCGCCACAAAGAGCCAAACAGTCTCACCTTCCGTACGAATGCATTGATTATTTTGTTTTAATTATTTTTTTTTTTTCGTTTCTCTCTTCGAACACTTGTTCCAGTTTTAATTCATTGACTTCGTGTCCGTGGCTCTCAACTGCGACAGTTTATCTACGACAGTCTAATATTTTTATTTTAATTACACATTGTATTTTAATATTTCAATTCGTTCAATTGCAATCTGGGATGCTTGAAATAATTAATTTGCTTATTGGAGGTTCAAAGATGATGACACGTTTTGAATAAACGTTTAATATATCGAAGTACACTTTCGATTTGTATTAAATTTTTGAAAATATTGAAAGTGCAATTAATTATATTTAAAAACGAAATTCGTAATTTGTAATTCCCTTCTCTCGTCCGAAAAACGTACGAAATAATTTGTTTCATCGATACAGAAGAGGATACTCCGAAATTCTAAACGAGAGTGTATATTTACGCGTCACGTTGTTTTATCGTCGTTTTTATTTTCATGTAAACGTCAGTTTTTATATTTCGGAAGAATTGAAATTTATAACGTAGGGCTGCAACGTACGGATTGTTTCGGCGAGATAATCGAAGAATTGTTTTTCAGTACGTTTTTTTCTTTTTTTCCTTTTTTTTTTTTTTAAATGCGTCCCTGCGCGAGTTGAACATTTTTCGCTTAACTTCTGAAAATGGTATAGAGACGAGTGTTTTTTAAAATAGAATTAAAACGCGTAGCTTTTACGTTTCATGTCCGCATGTTTGTGTCCAATTTTCTTTCAATTCAACGAAACTTCATTTTTCTTTTGAAGAGCACGTTGTGTGACGTTCTTTGTGTGAAAACATGTAAAAATTAGTGCCAACAGTGTTACAAATTTGAAAGGGCGCAGCAACGCGAATTCATCGCGAGCGAGTGTTGAATTTTATTTGCAACATTGCGCGGGGATAACAAAAATTGTTACAATATTGTGTACAAAACGAATTTCAGCAACAATTTTGATAGAATTTTCATCTTTCACTAATAATTCCTCCATGGGAATTGTAAAATTCCAAAATTCAAATTCTCCTTTAATTTTTTAAAAAGATGAAAAATCGTGTTGCAAATAAGTAAAATAACATTATTTTCCACGATAAAACTTATCAAACTCAATGATAGAATTACCAAACATTTTATGAAAATTTCACCACTTTGTCTAGAACGTCTCAGTGTTGAATATTTTCCCGAAATTCTCGAATATCTCAAGATGATAACCCATCGGCTCTGAATTTCCATTTCGCTTCGCGAAGTGACCTTTCAGAGAGTATCTGAAGCGACGTACAACACACCCGATACGTTCATATTCCGTCGGAGTAAATACAAAGGGCATGTTTCGGAACGAAAAAAAAATACACGAGAGATATCTCACCTTTGACTCACGCGGAGGTCTCCTTCTTTCCGCTCCTTTTCCTTGCCTTCTGTTCCTCCGGCAGCTTTGAGATCGGTTGATTTACGAAGGAGCTTGGAGATGAGCCAGACTGTCATATTTGGTTTGCATCTGGAGCGTATTGCTGCACGTGAGCGGGCGGAAGACGGTACACATAACCCGGGTAACGTTTCTCGAGAGTGTTACAAATTTCCAGACGATACGAGATGTACTCATTTGAATCGCGAGGACGACGGATTTTATGGGCCGATGAAAGTCTGCCAATCTCCTTCTTCCTTTCACCTTCGTGCACGTTATTCCGCATTCGACTCGCGAATTCTGCGAATCTTTTTAAAGGATTACAAGTTTACTGCAATTGGAGATTTTTAGATATATCAGATTATAGATTTTACATGTAAATTTAGAGCTGTGAAAGATTGAAATTAATTTTCGTACGATGTCGGAGAATTGCAAGGAATAATTTTGGATAATTTTTATTTAGTTTTGTTATTACTGTCTTACGTTCAATACTAGGAACACCGATGTGGCCAAAAATGACCGTAAGTGGTTCGTAATTTATCATAGAAATTTCGTTCATTCGATTCACGAATTGCATTTTTAAAAATTTAAGCGATTTCTTACAAAGTAGATGAATGCATGTTTCTTTTTTTAATCACTGAAAGTGATTTTAGGGGGCCTCTTCAGGTGCAACGCTAATGCAACGAAAATTAGCGATTGGTTGATTTGGGTCACGTGATTCGCGAGGCGGCGTGTAGTAGATCTCGAGTAGGAGTGGCGTTGTCTGGTACTGAGCGATCGCGCCTGTAATTTGTTTCGTATCGATTCGAACGTTTGCCTATCAATAAAATTTTATGGCAAAAAAGTCAGAACAGTTATTTCTGGGCCTTTCAGTGAGACGAATCGTACTGGGATACAAGTCCTGCAGTTTTTTTTCTTTACTCTTTGTACTTTATTCTCTCTGATTCAAGTTGTGTACTTCATTCGCTGGTAACTCTAATCTTAAATAACAAGATAATGGAGAATTTAGAAAAGCAGATGATCAAGATTATCGAGAAATTTTATAACGCGCGCGACTTGAGAAATAAGAAATAAATTTACAGCCGCGTGGGATTGTAGTTTTGCGCATAAAATTTGAAATTAGTATATTGAAATTGTGAAACGAAAATTCGCTATTTGGTCTTATTGTTGCTTCTTCCTGTCGTTAGAAGATTTCTTAAATTTACAAAATGTATGAAAGAATGTCAGCATGCATAATTTCTTCTTTCAATTTTATGCTAAAGTCCTTCTCCAAAGATTGAAAGTTCTCCTCTTTCTTGGCACGCCGATGAAATTAGAATCTAAAAATTCCAAGAGCACAGCGGAATATATTTGCGATACTCTCTCATAAAATTTCGTTTAATTGAAAAGTACATCACCTCGACGTTTCTCCTTCTGTTGTCTCTTCGTTTCCAAGTAAGGATAAAAACACAGATGAAGGAAGAGACAGACAAGCGTCAGTGAAGCAATAAATGAATCGTTTCGTGTTCGCGACAGTTCCCGGATTGTGTCCAAGTCGAAATAACGCGTCGAACGGAACACGAGGCGAGCAATCGTTTCGAACGCGATGATCTAATCTCGAGATCGACATTTTTCTCACTTTCGAGAACAATTTCGAACAGTGAACGAAGAAGAAGAAGAAGAAGAAAAAAGAGAAACGTGACGAGTCATTTTGACGAAAGTTAAACAATGGAAAGTTAAGAACGAAAAGGCGTAAAGGACAGAGAGAAAGGAGAGGAGAGCGAGGAGGATCGAACGTGAACGAGAAGCTGTCCTCTCGTTTCAAGTTTTCTGATTAAATCTGTTCTTTCGCTTCGCAAGTTGGAGGGGCGAACGAGAGACAAGGGAAGAAAGGGATAGAACGAACTTGGTTTTCTCCTCGTTTGACTTCAGAATCGAGCCATCGGAAGCACCAGGTGGGAAAAAGAGGAAACTGTGACTCCTTTCGCGCTCGCTAACTGTCCTTACTTCGTTGATCAAGGAGAAATTCCACTTAACGTTCGGCTAACTTCTTCAATTTTTGCGGATATTTTTATAGAAAAACTGGCTGGAGATCAAATATGTTGAATTAGGTGCTCCGTAGAATGGAGGGATTAAAAGAAAGAAATAGTGGGATTAAAAATTCTTACGTAAAGTGTAGAATAATTAAAATTATTTTAATTACAATATTATAATACTTGTAGTATTTCAAGTATTACATTTCATTGAAACAGATATTGTATTGAAATAGAAGTCGAATAAGTTGAAATAAATATAAAATTCAAAATATACTTTGAATTTTTCTTCGAAAGAAACTTTTATTCTTCCATGTAAAAAATAGCAAGGCATCGTTTGCTTGAGAGATACCTTTTTAATTTGTGGTTTTCATTTCGTTTCATAATAATATATTATAATAAATAAAGTCAACTAAAAACAAAGGACAGTGTACAAATGTATCGTAATTTTAATAACGTTGTTAATCTACTAGTTTTGTGAACCTATTCTTTGCTAATTAATTCATTAATTTTTTTCTACATGTAAGATAGAATTTACTTATTCGAGATTCTGTATTTAATTTTTAGACTCAGAAAATTTCACTTAAATTTAACGACGTCCATTTCTCACATTAAATCCTTTTCAAGTAGTTTTACTCTACGATATCTCGTACTTAAATAAGAAAAAGAAGCTACTTTTATTCTCACTTGACTTCTTGAAACATCTATATTAACCAGAATCGCATAAATATATCTAATTCATTAATCATCTGATCACTTGATCAGAGCTCGATCAAAGATTCATCAGAGTCTCGAGTCGAGTAGCCTTTGCCACGTGAAGAAAGAAAATCTATTTTCCATGAAATTGAAAATTAATCAAGAGTTGATTAATGAATTGTACACTCGATGACGCTTCTTTTTTTACCGTATTACCTCTCTCCCCCTCTATTTTTATCGCCTTTCTCGCGAACACTCTGAGAAGAACACCGATTCGTGAAACGGTGATCTCTCCTCTTGCCGCGAAGACCATTCTTTTCTCTAGAGCCATTTATCATCGCGTACCAGCCAAAGAGGCTTTCTATCATTTCTTGTCGAAGGCGCCCACGAACAATAGTAAGACATCGTGCGGCAAATAATTGCGAGAATTTACCGATCTTTCTCGTATAACACTTTGTCACGCCCCATTTAATCAGCTTCCCGAATTTCTTTCTCTCATCGAAGATACCTAAAGATTACCTAAGACCAGAGGATTTTTCCACCTTTCCAATTAAATTTCATACGCG
Organism: Melipona quadrifasciata; assembly: GCA_001276565.1. Lineage (NCBI taxonomy): Eukaryota > Metazoa > Arthropoda > Insecta > Hymenoptera > Apidae > Melipona > Melipona quadrifasciata. Next base: position 398,629 of record KQ435743.1, read on the forward strand.
ATAGGAGATATTGTTGACAAAATGAGCATGTTACCCCCGTGAAATAAAATAATAATGTGTCTTATGATTTATAATTCCTTATAATTTATAAGACAGAGAATGTTTATAGAAGTAGTGTCATTAATATTAATGTATTTAATATCAGTGAATATAGCAAAATTGAAACAACAGACTAAAGTTATTAAGAATAGTAAGATATGATACGACGATAAGAATATAATTTTGTCAATTTTTCAAATTCTTATCTTTATGTAGAAACTTACATATACCATACATGTACTTATACATGATGTTTGAGAAAATACAAAATTCAAAATTTTCGTTGTACTAATTATATTGTATGTATTAATTATTTTCATTTGTATAGAATCGAAGAACATTAATAACATATTAAACAGACATCGAAATATGTATATATATTCGTCGAAATGTGTCTGGACATTTTTTCATATTTTTTGGACGTATGATTTACGAGTAGGTGCTTTCTGTGGATGGACTCGATATATCGTGACAATGCATGCATATCAGAAAACAAATATTTATGACAAACATTGATGTGAGACGACTGACAGGATAAAAATGCAACGACGAGATATCAGAGATGAAACACTGTAATCCTTGTGATATATGAAATCATTTTACCAAAAATGCTGACAATACGAGGAAATTGTTTTTGAAATTGTTTTTGAAACTCTCCACTTTGCATCAATCTACTATGATATTCCGCTAAAAATTGTCTTTAATCGAGCAAAATGAAAATGTATAATTTCTTACAAAAATAAGGGGGAATGTGTTACTTCTGATTATTTAACCTTTTACAGAAATAAATAAAATTTTACTAATAAAATGTATTTGTTGCACTGATAGAAATTTTGAAGACGAGACAGATGTCAACGATTTTAAAAAAGACTAGACTTGAATCCTTCATCTTTCAGTATTGCAAAATATTGCAAATAAAGTGCATTAATGTTTCTGATACGTTTCAAAAGCAATTTAAGAACACGTGTATATCTCTGATACGTTGCATGAGAGATTTAAAGGGTGCGATAAATTCTCGTTCGAAGCCGATTTTAGGCGATTGCGTTTTAGTATCCCAAAGCGATTACCAGTCTGTTGTTTCTATTTTCGCGATATATTCTGAGAAGATACACACCTACCCTGAAATTCTGGGCAAGTCACGTTACAAAAATATAAATTCATGTCCCATTCTTTTGCTGCATATCCGGTATGTTTAATAGCTTGGTATACATATTTCACGCGGGTTCCTGCAACATGATACTTTCAGAAATATTGCCTGCACTGCCGCAAAACTTACAACTTCCATAAAAATACGATTTATAATATCTCATCGCGGACTTGGAACTGTAAATTATTTTCTTTAATTATTTAACAGAAATTATTTAATTGAGGAGCTAATTAAAAATTAGAGTAATAGAGCAAATTAAACAATTAAACGTTTCATCTTTTCAACGATCTTCTTTTTCTCTTTTTCAATAAGTGCAATTTAATTCTTAAATTACTGAGAGACTGAGAGTTAAGTTGGTCTTAAGTTAAATAAATCATCTACTGCTTCTCATTTTCCTACATTATTTTATATTTTACGTCTCATTAATAAAATGTAGAAATATAAAAATGTATAACGTTGAAATATTAAAAACTAAATATTAAAAAAACATTAAATATTGGTCTGTAAACTCTTCTATAGTAGTTTTGCAAATTTTTTGGACCTGTCTTTTTATCACTACAAATTTTTTAATTTCTTACGAAAAACGAATGCTCGTGGATACAAAAGAAATATTTTTGCAGAAAATACGAGTGTATCTGTACAAAAAAAAAAAAAAAAAAAAAAAAAAAAAATTTGTATAAACATCTGCGTTCCTTTAATTAGGTTGGTAAGAATGTTCCAGCATTGCGGTCTGCAATCTCGGTTTCCAATTTACTTGAACCATTAACTTGGCTGGCCGTCGCCGGTGTTCGTTGTGAAACAAAGCGCTTTGTAGAATCCGCCGGAAGCCCGCATGAGCTTTGATTTCAGGGCGCGTTAAATCGCCGCTGACTCGCTAATTAACGCGACCTCATCGTTTCGCGCTGCCTTGGCGAACAATTAGCCTAACTTGCTCGACAAATAAAACTTGTTCGACGTCTGGTTACTGTAGGATGGATAGGACGCGAGAGAGTTGCTAGGTCGTTTCCTTCGATTTGTCTCGTCGCTATCGCGCGATCCGATATCGACGGAAGTTTATGGAGTTTCGGGCGAGCAGCAGCTTCACCCGAATTTTAATTTAGTTAATTTCACCTTGCCTTTAAACGTAGGGACGAGTCGATACGACGAATGCTCGAATATCGCGATTAAAAACTATTTGAATTTCACTTGCAGATGATCTTGAATACAACGAGCAAAATTGGGAAAATATATGAGTAAATGTAGCAAAGTAATCTTCAACTATACAATATAATATTACGACAATATTATACAATATGTTGCAGTATAAAATATATTTTAATTTATTAAGTAAATGTTTCGATTAAATAGTCAAAAAAATGAAAAAGGTTAAATAATTTGACGTTAATAACTTGAATAACTCTATCAGTAATTATACTTAATTGTTACAAAGAATTGGCAAACTTAAAAGACAGTTTTTTGAGTTGTTATTATAAAATGATTTGTTATAGTTCTTCAGTTCCAGAGACCTATTCTTCTTGTTGATAAGTTCGATTAATTTTGATTAAATGTAATAAATTTTCGTATTTGTCACACTTATGTACATTTTATGTCTTTCATATACTTCAGAGACAAAGCGTGCATATATTTTCAGAATACGTTCAAATCTCGCCCCTTTTTTTCTCACTCTGAGATCAACATTTGGGACGTTATTACTCTTACCGAATTTCCTTTCACGCAATTCCACTGATGAGAATTTGGGGAGGTAAAACGTTTCACGACCCAGCTTCCCAGAAAAGCGAATGAGGATCATCAGTCATTCGTATCGCCTTGCCTCGGAAATCCATTTCGTATCTCCCCTTTGTCTACCGCGAATGCTCTCCCCTTTTCCCTCTTATTTCTACGAATTGGTTTATAGATTGAGAACCGTCGAACCACAAAGAATGCGTGATTGATCGCAAGTTGTTAACAGAAACGAAATGGAAATACAAGAAAGAACGCAGCGAGCGAAGAAAAGAATTAGAGTTTCCGATGAAATTTAATACGTGCTTAACTCGTTTGATTAAAAAATAGTTTAAATGATTTGCAGATCGTTCAAACATTCCAAAGTTCATTTCGTTTTCTTTTGCCTTATTGGTTTTATTTTAAAAAGTTTAGCAAAAAAAAAAAAAAAAATGAAAATTTAAAAAAAAAGTTATTGAAAAAGAAAAGCTAAGTTTGGAATTACTACGTGCTGGATAGTAAAGTAGGTAGTGACTGTAACGAGTCAGCCAAGCTGGTCGTCGATCAAGCTGGCGCCATCCAACGGGAAAAGGTTGAACTGTAACAGTTTGTAAAAAAAACTCGAATATGAGTGCGCGCTTTCTTTCGCGAGTGAAATTTTCAAGAAAATCAAGCAATTTTCGACCGAATTGCGGCAGATCAAAACATTCCATACATAACCTCTTAACATACCGGAATTTCACGTCGAATAGTGGTAACTACTTTTTCAATGTATTCGTCGCCGAAAATTTGGAATATATATTCTCGCGTGGTTGTCAAGACTGTGTCGCACTCTGTTCGAATAATTTGATTTTCACTAATTCTCAAAGAGAGTGAGAAGAGAGAATGAAAAATTAGACTAAATGGTAATTTGATTAACGTTTCAAGAGTTTCATATTGCTAAAATAGTATTGTTTAATTTAACCGTTTTCATTATAGCCATTTTATTTTATCGAGGTTATATATTTATAATTTAATTGTTCGTACATGATTTAGTTCAATTATTCAAATTAATTGACCAAATTTGATTTATCACAATCATGTATATATCGTTTGCATCATTTTAAGTTTTTGTAATAATTTGAACTTTTACTTTGTAATAAGTATACTTGTGGTTATAGATACTTGTAGTAATATAAAGTTCTACTTGCACTACATCATGGGGGGTATTTATAATATATTTATTACAAGTAAAATGTAAGTTTTACTTCATTGCAATGAAAAGATAATGAAATAGTACCTATGTGTACGCATTAAGTATAATTATTAATTTATGAACTGGCTAGAATTGTTGATTCATGTGTTAAATTATTAGTATTATTTAAATAACTTTATTTGATATTATTTAAATAATTATTTACATAAATTATTTAGCTTGTACAGAATTCCTGTAACGTCCTAAATATTAACATACTTTCTACTATTATTTTAGTATTAATATTTATTTCGGTATTTCTCGAACTGTCTTAAATTTTAAAAAATCGATTCAATATTCATTCATTATTTATGAAAATAGTATTACACTGCTTTGGATTCTATGCAATCCAATATTATCCTTAATCATGTACAAATAAGATGTATTCCACATAAAAGAATTGACCAATTTTCAAAAATGAAAATAAGATACATTGAATTTTCATTGGAATGAAAAATTGAAATTAATTTGAAATTCACGGGTAGGATCACTGTTTAATTTGAATCTCGGCGAAGAATTCAGGCACGTATTTGATAATAGCTGGTTTCATCGCGTTTCAAGGAGCAGGATCCAGCGGACGACGCGTTAACGCGATGAAACTTAATGCGTGCAAAGCCGCGGCTAAACGAGAAACAAGAAGTTTATCTCGTAATTATCGAATGTGAGAGACATTCTGAAACACGCGTCGCGTTGTCCCGAGGTCCGAGTAAAAACGTGACGATACACGTGTTGCCACGCTGCACAATCCTCGCTGAAATGAGCGCAAAACCAAAAAGATGAACGGAGCCGCATATGTCGGCGACGCTTTTTATCAATGGAAATAATTAACTTACTACCCCCGCTAGAGCTAACAGAGCACCAAGTTGCTCATTCACTGTGGGAACATACCAGTGTCTTTCAGTGTCTCTCTCCTTTGGTTGAAATTATTTCGAATATATTTCATACCTTTAAATTTCTATTGAAAAAATCATAAAATATTTCCACCATATTTGGGTCTTGTAATCCTATTTTAGGAATTTTAGGAATTTTGGAAGGTTCGATGTAAAAATGATGTAATGAATGACATTAAGAGTTAGTTGTCGAATTAATTTGCGCTTGGACTATAAATATTAAGATTTAAACTTAGCGGATTTTTATGCAAACTGAATAGAAATTTGTTTCATCCAATAAATAACACAACTCTCCTTTGGGTATTTTATACTTTCCAACTAAATTTTCGTTACCTCTAAATGTACAGAATATACAAAATATCTATCTATCAAAATATAAAAAATACTTCTGGTGGTAAAAAAACAACGAAAGACACTCAACTTGTACCATCAGCAACTGTCTTAATATTTATAGCGAAAAGCGAACGTCCACAAATCACGGGTCTTTCTGGCCAACTTTTCAGCCGTGTACAGCACGTTATCTATACGTATCCATAGTGAATGGGTTAAAACTGCTCGTAAGGATATCCGGATACATTTACGGACGGTGAAAGCATTCACGATAGGATTTCGAAATTTTCTACAGCTCGGGAGGGAGTCTTACGGTTCTCCTGCGATGCTTGTTAAAAGGGTACAGGAAGTCGATATTTTATTGAATTTCTACACATGCCGCGACAGCTTTTCCTTCTTCCTGCGGGAGAATCTGATATCCTGTTTCCACGGTAATTGTGAAATTTCTCGCGCAACGGTTCTCTTCTGGTTTCTTTTTTTTTTTTACATCGTTCTGAAAAACGACGTACGATTTTATGCGCTTTCGGTCCCAATCACGCTGTTCCTCGTTTGACAAAATTTTATCTACTGTTTCTTTCTCTCCTTTTTTTTTTTTTTGTATAATTTGTTATCCAACTGGTTTTGCGTAGAAATTGTCCCTTTGTTCGACGTAACGCGTTCATCAGGTCGATAATGCTTTACAGCGCAATATTTCTGCGTGTATTAAAATATTGTGAGCCAGCTCTTGACGTTTGACAGGAGGCTTGAATTTTTCAGCTTTCTCTCTGTTTTTTTTTTGTGTGTTTTTTCCGGTTGTAAATTTTTGCGACTGCCATATTTGAATACTACATGTGCGGTATATTTTTCGTTGCATTTGGGACATAACAGTTTTTTTTTTTTTTTTTTTTTGAAGGACAGTTTTTGCACAATCTTGTCATTGTTTTCGAATTGATCCTGTTAAATATATTAAATTCAGCCACCGTAAATATTATTTTATGTTAATTAGGTCTCACAAAATTAAATGAAAATATGGAATGTATTAAATAAATGATAAATAAATGATAAAAAGTTTTCCTAAAAATTTTAGCCTTTATAATCATTAACTTCAGAAGTATATATGGCGATATTTAGCTAAGGTTTTTCTGTCTGTGTGTAAAATAATTTGCCAACTAATTCGCGCAGAGGATTCATATACTCTTTATGAAGGCTTTACACAAATTTTCAAAAACAACGAAACAGAGAAGCTGCTAATTTTGCTGCCTTTATGGCGCGCGATTCTAAATAAAAATTTCTAGTTTCCAGAACGTGAATAGCTACATATATACATTCGTCGGTTTAATGATACCATTGTTAACAGTTCTAAGAGCTAGAAAATTGTCATTCAATCAACCGAAATATTATTTCACCTTCTTACAATTAGTTCATAGTATCATATAGTATTAACTCAGTATTGTACATTAGCTCCACGGTTTTTTGAGTTTTCAATAAAAGATACTTCTATTGGAAACATCTCGTTTATTTACAAAGTACTTGCAATTTTTTTTATTAATAACGTGTAGGTCCGCCATAGTTCTTTAATACTTGAATTCTTTTCGGAGTAGATTCATACAAATCTTGAATGATACTTAATGGAATATCATGCCTTTTATTCTTCGCAATTATATGCACCTTTTCAACCTCTTTTAACGAGACTGAAATGTGTTCCTAACTTTGTTTTCGAGAATAGATCGGAAAAAATCTTGAAAAATTCTTTTACCTTCCGATAATAATGATCTCACCGTTGTTGTGTAGGTTTGACTGCCAGAATTATTTAAATAATCGTTGGATTCAGTACAAAACATAAGGCGGACAATCGCAACAACGCAATACGCGTTTCATAGGTGTTTCCATTATTTTGTACGTGTTCACTTAAATTTTTACACTCTCCTGTTCCTCGTCAATCCAAACGGTGCGATTTGTAGTTCCAGAAGAATTCCAAAATGATTCACATAACACATATCGTTAACACTTCCTTCTCTCGTCGCGCATTCGACATAATAATTAACCCCGGCGCAATATCTAAACACGCGCGTGAGAGAGAGAGAGAGAGAGCTCTCGAAAAACAATTCAGTGCTCGCTATTTGCCAGTCGGTTGAAATGTAAATTTACAAAACCGTGTGAAGGGTGAGATCGCGTTAAAACCGGACGCTCCATTTATCTTCATTAGCCGCGAAGCACGGTTTAGGATCAATCGGTGATTTCGTATGCATTGTTACCCCCCTCCCCTCCCCCTCTTCGTCCTCCCACCGACTATCGATCCGCATTGGCAGTTTGCTCGCCATCGGGAGAAATTGATCGTTCCGACGCGGATTCCTCTCGCGAATCATCCCGTGTCAATTGATCGGTGCGCGCGCGGGCGCGTGACCGCGTCGGACCCGGCCCGATCATCTCCGTGGAATTGGCCTGGCAGTTTTTAATCGAACGTAGCGAGCGCCGAGCACGAAAATGACGATGGAATCGCGAATCAATAGCCGCGAAAATGGAGGTAAACGTTTGCGTTTGGTTAGCAGCAAGTGGCCGTTCCGCTTTGCCCTTTCTCTATTCACCTCTGTTCACCTCTGTTGCACAACGGAGGATCGAATTAAGGCCTAACGACGAGCGGACGAGCGGACGAGCGACTTTTTATTATCGTTCGTTCCGGCGAACGTTTACATTTTATCACTGAAAGTGATTTAAAGGTAACCCAGAAAATCGGGCCTCTTCGGGTGCAACGCTGATGCAACGAATATTAGCGATTGGTTGATTTGGGTCACGTGATTCGTGAGGGGGCGTGGGGTAGACCTCGAGTAGGAGTGGCGTTGTCTGGTACTGAGCGATCGCGCCTGTAATTTGTTTTGTATCGATTCGAATGTTTGCACATCGACAAAATTTTATTGCAAAAAAGTTGTCTTCATTTCTTAGTCAGAACAGCTGCTTCTGACGAATCGTACTGGGGTACAAGTCGTGCAATTTTTTTTAGCCCTTTTGTTACTCACGGGCACCAGTTCGGATGAAAAATTGCCGATATCTCAAACAACTTGCCAACTCCCTGAGAAAAAGTCGTAATAACAATACACTTGACCTCGTTCCGAGCCCTCCACTTTGACAATCCCGGAGTTCGTTGATGCTTTTACATTATGCAGCGGGTCTAGTGAAGGTAAAGTAAAGGTTCTCGAGCGTTGTAAAAATTCAAACGTCTCCGGGATCACCGAGAAACTCCTCTCGCGGCCGTCGCCTCTCGAAGATTGAAATCTCTTCTTCGCGACAACTCCTTAAAACTGATCGCACGATTCCTTCTTCGCTGTTTTGTTGAAGTTAAACGACGAATATTCGGCCGAAAATTCGACAGGAGATCCCGGCAATTTGGTCGCGCGACCTTAACGCTCGAGGTTCAATTAATTTGCAACGACTCGCTTTCCCTATTGCAGTAGCTTAGTTGTTTTTATATACGATTTTAATCACGTCGAAAATACAAAACCTGCTAAACCTCACGAAGCGAAGGATACACGCAAGATGATCGCAAGTAGAGTCGATTTTCGCGAAGATTGCGAGGGATAGCTCGACTTTGCTCGAGGAAATTCCACCCCGCGGGGAGACAGGTTTCGGAAAAGTTCTCGCGACAGGATAACGCTGAAGTTTCGGTCCATCTCGAGATCGCCTTATCTGACACTGATCGTTATTGTATTACACGCTCTCCCGCCGCTTTTTCTTTCGTTTTCCACTCCTTGTTTTATTAGTTGGAAACTCTGGTACGGGGAAGTTGTCGGTAGTTGCTCCATAGGTCTTGGCGCTTCCCATTTTAAGAGATTGGGGGGACTGGCGCGAGCCGTTTAATGAATTAAGGAGACCGCTCAAAGTTTGATGTGAACGGCGCATCAATCGTGGAAGCGTTTAGGAATAGATTTGTCTAGGAACTTGGCTCAACTGCAACAATTACTTGGATAAAGATTGTCGTTGCTAAGGTTAGAACTCCGAGAACGAGGTAACGTTGGTAGTGAATTAAATTAACACGAGTTGCATTAATTCCACTCGTTGTAACAACTCGTTTACCCTTCTAAAACATTTTTTCAAACGAAGCTTCATCTTCGAGCTTTATCTCGCCTTTCTTCCTTTTTTTTTTTTTTTTTTTTTTTTTTTTTTTTTTTT
>KQ435743.1:408126-422350 GCA_001276565.1 Melipona quadrifasciata
TCTCCCCTTTTTTCCTTTTTTTTTTTTTTTGTTTTGTTTTGTTTTTATTTCAACTCTTACAATTTCTACTGTTTCCCGTAGCAATTTGTAAAATTGCATCGCGCTGCAAATTTTCTATTCGTCTCGTATACACGAGGCATCAGGAAATTCTATCGAGGGGAATTTCAATGTAAAAGGCGGTTCAATTTTTCGAAATGGAAGTTTATAGAAAAGTCAATGAAATTGTGATTCTGGAAAACGCCTTCTTATTACATTTCTCACTTCTTCGCGTCTACCAAAATTGACTTGCAAAAATTGCGGCGCGAGTAAAGCAAGATTCACAATTTCCCCTTTTCGAAGCTTTATCTAATTTCGATAACAGAAAGTTCGCCCAGTATCGCCGACGGTTGGTTTCACGTTTATGAAACTATAAAGGCTGCTGGATAGTTGAATTTGCCGGTCGTAACGAACGAATTTCTTCGTAACGATCGACGAAACTCTCTTATACGTGGATTCGTATAAATACAGACGAGGTGTCGATAAATTCAGGGATGTATCGTCTCGCGGGAGGGATCTTAAAGCGAAGGATTCTTCTCTTTCTTTCGCTCGCTAGATTCGAAACAACGATGCTTTTTACGTTCTTACGCCGCAAACTTGCGTAATTCTTTCATAAAACGTAGTTTCCAAGTGCTTTCTGGCGGTTCGATCGAATCACGTTGATTGAGTTTTATTTATTCGCGAACTGTAGCTGAATTCGTATTTTTCACATTTGGTGGAAACATATTTTGTACTTACTTCACAGTGGCTTCTATTTTACATGTTGATTGTTATACTTTGGTGAATATTTTACACGTTGATCAGTACCTTTAGTTATTTTTTTTTATGAAAGACACAGTATAGAAGCTTAATATCTTAAATCGTTTTATTATTAGTAGTCACACGATCTCGAAAATGAGAATTCTTATATCAGCAAAAATTATTATTATTTCCCAGCTAAATTATTCATTTTCATATTAAGCTTCGGTAAACGAAGAAAATACTTTTCATCTCGTTTTATCGTGTAGCTCCTGCAAAATTTCACAAAAGAGATCACAAATTTCTCAAAGGTCAGATTATTTTGCTGCAACATTGCAAAATATTTGTTATATATTTCTCATTTGGACAAAGCTAATCGTTCGCAGAAGGCTTTTTAACAAAGCGAGACTTTCAGCCTATGAGACTTATTCGAAGTTAACGATGCAACGTGTTTTATCAATTAATGCGAGATCGCGTTGAATATTTTATGTTACGATTGCTGCCATTACTTTCTCTTCGTGACACGTATTTTGTTGTAATTTCTGCGCAAAACGTGCTCGAATATTAGGAGAATATAAGCGAGTGCTAGGAAGATGTGCAGCGGTCATGTCTTACGCGCTCGTTGAAGTCCCCAGATGTATTCACCGATCGAATCCGTCAAGCGTTGAAATCTTCGCTCTCGAATTGATAGGCGCGTCTCTACAGGCGGGAAAGCTTCGATGGAGCAGAATCGTACTTGGAATTTGAAATTTCCCTCCTCTCTGCAGTTTCTCGACTTCACGTTTAGGAGATATAAAGAGAAGGACGTTCGAAAGTGCAATCTAAAGATTACTCCGGTTGTATCAGGGAAATATGTCAACGCAGGTGTGGCTGCGAAGAAATCGCGGGTTTTCTTAAAGTTTCTTCGCAATTCTCTTTAATATATAACAATATTAATATTTAATATTTAATATTTAATACTCTCCTACGAAAGCAGAAGTTTATTTGAAAACTATCGTAGAATTTTCCCAAATGTTACGCTGATAATATTCTTTGAGAACAAGGTTATTAGCGCAATATTAATTTTATATAATTTTATAATCAATTTTCTCTGTCTCTCATCTTTAGCTAATAAAATAAATAGAATTTTTAAAAAGAAGAAAGATCCAATAATCTAGCCATTGATCGATATTACATCTTTAAATTTATTTTGAAATATTAATATATATAGTTACAAATACTTTTTCACGCTACTTTATAACTCAATGAATTTATTTCACGAAACGATGGTTTATCTAATTTAAAATAATAAAATTCATACTTATTTAGTGTGAAGTATCGGGTGCACATGGATTTATCTAATATATGTAATACAAAATATAAAATAATATAATGTAATGTATAAAAGAATCTATGCGCAGGAAGAAATATCGTGCTAGTTTCTTTAGCGAGACAATGCTAGGCGTACAATTTTTAATGCGATTTACGGGCTCATATTTCAGCAATAAATATCGATTATCGAAGCAAGTTTTCAGAACCGCAGTATGTCGAGTTTCACAAATCTATGTGACGTATGGCGCGCGAAATGGAGCCATAATACAATATATTAAAGAAGTATGATCATAATCGCTCGAGAATCTAGTTCAAAGCGTATATAATCAATTTAACGTGAATTTTGGTCGCACAATTGAATTGCAAGTGGAAAACTTGGAATGATATTTAATTTTGGAAATCGCATTTGGAATCGCGTTATAACTTTTGACGTTTAAAAGGATTCTTTACTAATTACAATTTGTATAACTTCATCACTTTCATAATTTCAATCTGTTCGCTATTTTTCGGCGAAATGTCTCATTCATGACGTGACGAGATTGTTAATGACATTTTATTCGATTTGGAAATTTTTGGACGGAAAATTCATTAATACCTGATCTAATTTTCATTTTGTTTCCGTTTCTCATTTAAAATTAGTATTATCAAAGTCTTGTTTTGTTAATAATAGTATAAACTAATTATTCTAGAAATGACGATGGATCCGTTAATAGAGACTGGCCGAAACAATTACCTATTAAATTGAGCGTATAATTTGCATGATATTTAATTATTTCTGGCATTGATCAACTAAACTTCGTGTTGTTCCGAAGCATTTTCGTCAGCTATGCATATTATAACACACTGTTCAAAACATCCAATTATTTATTTATACCAAAGTTCAAGCAAATCAGAATTAGATAACGGAACTACGGTATTCATGAAAATTATACCGAGGGATCTTTTGGACAACGGACAAACACGCAGATCTTCGTGCTTCTACCGAGATTACAGAATTCATTACGTTTCTATCTTCGTTCTTTCACAGTTCGGAGAACTTTAAAACTAATTGCAATTTCAAAAAAAAAAGAAAAGAAAGGAGAAAAAAAAGGAAAAAAAGGCTCTCGCTTGCTCGCTGGCGCAAATTTTAACTTCACCGAGCCGGTTCAATCTCGGTTGCTTAATAATTCCAATCAGTTCGGCCAAACAAGATGTTCAAGGACGTTAGCCTCGCAGGACTTTTTCGTGGCCCGGGGATTCGCATTAGAGTGGCGCGCCTTATCAAGATTTCGTTTGCTAATCCCGCGGAGGCGGCCCCTCCCCCCAAAGTCTCCACGCACCGAATTAATTAAAGTTCTCTCGCTTCGAGTTTCAACTACTTTTTGCTGGTTCGTATTTTTCGTTCGCCTTCTCTCTCTCTCTCTCTCTCTCTCTCTCTCTCTCTCTCTCTCGCGACTCGCCCCGTAGTTCTCAACACGGCGAGCGTGTTCTTAATTAACTATAGTCTCGTCGGGGCAGCCGAAACGTTTCGACATCTCGCGGGACGATCGCGTCTAAATAATTATTCGTCGCGACACTCCAGCGAGACTTGGCGCGTTCGCTCGAACTGTGGTCTCAACAATTTCCGTGAAACGAGAAGTACAAATTAGATGTTTGTTATGTTGAGCTAGGATTAACGTGTCACACGCGAGGTCGAGCATTTGTCGCCTGTCTGTTTCTCCGGATTATTATTTAATCCCGAGTGGGAAAATTCGGGTACATCGAACTCGTGGATTTTCGTTTATTTTTTCCGGTTATTTCTGGGAAACAGAGCGTGTGGATGCCGCCAGAGGTTTGGCGGTTTTGTTCGAAGCATCGAGGGATTGGAAAGGAATTTTCGGGGCGAAATTTTGTGAAGGATCAGCGTAAAGAAATTAGGCGAAAACTCCAATTACTCGGATCGTAGTTCGATTCTATCAGCTTCAGTTTCGAATACCACGTAGATTATCATGGCTTTCAGTCCTTGACTATAATGAAAATTTCATTTATTTATGGGAGGAAAATCTTACGAATTAATCGTAGCTATTTGTTTCATGTTCGAGCCTAAAACTAATAATTCTTGTAAATAATTCGTTTGATATTTTTCTGTAATTGTCGAATACTTGAATACTCGTATAACTGTACAGAATAAAATTTCCAAAATGTAGATCTCGTTTTTGTTTTTAATATTTGGTATCTGCTCTAAAGAATAAAATTGTTTGACTATCGCATTAATTAAACTTGTATTATTGTATTAACTAAACTATTGTATTATCACTGAAAGTGATTTTAGCGGGGGTAACCCAGAAAATCGGGCCTCTTCAGGTGCAACGCTAATGCAACGAAAATTAGCGATTGGTTGATTTGGGTCACGTGATCCGTGAGGGGGCGTGGGGTAGAGCACGAGTAGGAGTGGCGTTGTCTGGTACTGAGCGATCACGCCTGTAATTTGTTTTGTATCGATTCAAATGTTTGCACATCAACAAAATTTTATGGCAAAAAAGTCGTCTTCATTTCCTAGACAGAACAGTTGCTTCTAGGTCTTTCACTGAGACGAATCGTACTGGGGTACAAGTCGTGCAGTTTATATTTTTGCTATTGCATTAAGTATCGTTTAATTTTTCCAGATTTGAAACAAGCACAGTATATTTCACAAATATTTTACACAATGTTGCAAAGGATCAATAATACTTTCTGTATATTGTACGTCTGGCACTCTTTTGTTGTCAAGAATTTGTTAGTTAACCATTAGATAATGTTTGAAAAAGAGAAGAAAGTAAATTATTCTTGAAAAAAGTATCTGGGAAAGAATTTCTGATTATGTTTGAGATCCCTGTCGTTCTTTCTTCTTTCTTTTTTTCTCTTTTCCCTTTTCCTTTTTCAAGTACTTGTCCACTTTCGCGATGTTAATCTAAAATCGTTTCAACGGAAAGAGTTTCATACACTTTGAAGCTCGAACTTCTGAATCCTCCGCCTTCTTTTACTTAAGGGAGTTTGCAATTTTGTGAAACAGATTGGCAAATAGAAATAAACAAAAAAATAAAAAATAAAAAAAGGAAAGAAAACGAGACGCGCAGATACGTTTGTACGAAAGTTAGCTTATTTGCTCACTAACTTCGGCTTAAAAAAGAAAGAAAGAATTGTAGAGTTCCTGATCGACTTGTATTTCGTTTCAGTGTAATATCAATGGCTGTAATTACATTTATTATTATTTTAGCGATATCTTTAACATTAAAGGAACGTTCAATATTAAATTCACGAAATTTCACGTACACAAAAGTTTGTGCGATGTTAAATGCATATACGCGTGAATCACGGAAAACGAATTAATTTATTTTGCCATGGTTTAGTACAATTTCACATTGTTACTTTACACATAATTACTTGAAAATACCTTGAAAATTCTTCGAGAATATTCATGATTCATTAAGGTTTAAATTTCTCTCGTCTCGCGATGTAAAGTGTTATTATTAAATGCAGCTCGTGATTTCTAAATGAGAAAACCTGTAAACTGTACTCACCCCGCTCGTTTTTCTTCTTTTTGTTGTTGTTCAGAGTTGGATTATGACTTACTGCAAGCTGCCGTGGCATCGACAGACAGTAATAATTTGTACATCGACGATGGTCTCGACGGATTTCCAAGTTTCGGCTTTCGTCCTGGCTCCGAAGTTAAACAACCCTATCGGTTATATCTGCCAGAAAAATTGCCAGCTGAGTTCACTCTGGTGGCAACTTTCAAGCCGACATCCTTCAGGACCAGTTACCTTTTCGCTGTTCTGAATCCTTTCGAGACTGTCGTGCAATTAGGCATCCGGATATCGGTAAGTAGAATTCAGCATCTTATCAAACATTGTTTATTAATCAATTGATCTTTATGAAATGCTAATGTTTCATTGTTCAGCTTACGCTTGCACGATATAAAAAGAGTTGTTTTACGAATTGTGGTTTTACGTACAGCTGAGTGAAATATTGCGTAGTTGGGATCTTCTTGTTACCATACTTTTGATTAGTTACAATTATTAAATAGTAGAAAGTATTCTCCATTTAAACAATACTTGAATTAGAAGATTTTTAAAACTTGTGTCAAGCACGTACGTTGCAACTGAAATATGTGCACTTTATTTTTCTAATAATTTATTTGTTAACAATTTACATGTACAAATTGGTAATACAATATTAAAAGTGAAAAAGGTGCTGCTTGACATTATTCTAGTGTATAATTAAAAGCATCAGTACAATAGAAAAAAAAAAAATATATATATATATTTATTTATTTATTTTAACGAAATTTTACTCAATGAATGAGAACTTGTATTGCGTGAACGAAAAATCAGAGATAATAAGTGAAATCAGCGGTGACTTATTAAACTCCAGTTATGTAGACTGTTCGGCAACTTTTGCAATCTCATTATGCACACATCCGCGCGACAAGAATAATATTTCAAACAGCTTCGCTGTTTCTCGAGGTCTCGTTTGTCTTTCCCCAGCGCGCCGTGTCCCGTGAAACGCGGCGAAATAAAATGAAACGACGAACGACTGGGCCGTGAATATAAAAGCAATCGGGAGATCGGCAAAACTTTCCAAGTACAATCGGGCGATTTATAAGGGGCCGGCTGCGGTGGCGCGATAGACTTTTAAGTCGACGGCTCCCCTATCGGCGAGGGGCATTTCCTCGTGTTTCCCAATACCTTCGAGGCCGTTGTTGCAGCTTCCCGAGGTCTTCAAATTTCTTTGAGATCTTTCACGTTTCTCGCGGCACCGTTTCTACGGGTAATACTGCCTCTACGTGTTCCGCACTGAAAGCAGCTACTCGTCGCTTTCGACGTTTCAAAAGAGAGTACGATCCCCACGAGGATCGATAACGACAGCCCGAGACCGCGGGAAAACACCTTGACTTTCGAATCTCTCTCGGCATTTTCTCTCGCGTTCTAACGCGGTTCTAACCGATCTCCCGATAATCCTTTCTCGGAGACACGCAATTTTTCTGGGTTTCTTTTTCGAAATTTTCTTTCGCATCAGAATTTAAACGCATCGATGGACAAAAATTTGCTTGAGAATTTTTAGAAATTTGGGAATATTTGGAACGATCCTCTCTACTGTTTTAACAATTGTTCTTGAAACGAATACCTACCGCCTTTCTTGACCGAACCGTTCGTCAAACTTATTGTTGAGCAGATTTTTATACATTTATGAAGATGAACTATCTAAAGTAGAGTATTTATTGCAAGGATTAGTGCAGGAAAGAAATTTCTGTAGACGTTCGTTTTCTTCTTTTGATATATTAAGTCGCATGATATAATTTTATCTTCGCTTAAAAAGTGGAACGTCAAGTGAATGCCAGATTTCAATTCAAGGGAGAAGAAACATTCTGACACTTTTTATCGGACAAACAAAAATATTCACTCTGTTACCAGGATGGACCAGGCACGAACCAGAACGTTTCACTGGTCTACGCCAATTCTGATTTGCACTCGCACTCGGAAGAGGTGGCGAAATTCACAGTGCCAAAATTAACTAAGAAATGGTCTAAAATCGTCATCAGAGTGTCAACGACGGACGTCACTTTGTATTTAAACTGTCACGAGATGGCCAAACAACGAGTGACCAGAATTCCTTTGGAGTTGGTGTTCGACACAGCCAGCACGTTGTACATCGCTCAGGCTGGGCCTCATATTCAGGAAAAATACGACGTGAGTACATAAACTGACTTTATCGCCGATCTATATTAACGTTGAAACTCATGTAATTATCGGAACGGTGCGACGCCGAACCAAATTGGATCTGTTTGATTCTCGATAATGATGCTGCAATTTCATTACTGATCGGGTAATTCATCGCGCCGATATCAATTAAATCAATTATGAATTTTGTTTTCCTGTAAATTTGAGATTCATCGTGACATCTATTGTTATAAAAGGTCATATTTCTCATTGGTAAGAATAGGTTTTCTTTTTAGAATAATATTTTTAATAATTTTGAGCAATTTCATTGTTGGAAAATGTTCAGTTGTAAATTCATGCGTGAAAAGTATCATAAAGCATACAAGTATAAATTAATATAAATATACGTTAAATCTATACATTGATATGATTATAAATTTCACAATTAAATATAAATTCTGTTTTTTCTGGAAATGTACGTATTTGTTACACATAACATGAATCTTTTATTGGAATAGTATCTAAAAATTGCCTCTTTCAGAAAATTTTCAAATGTAAATTAATATCTGAAACGTTTAAATCTAGAAGTATCACCAGTAAAAGACGAATTTATTTAGTTACAAAATAAGCTTCTAAAAAAGTCAAAGTACCACGAACGAGAAAACAGATTCAATTTCGTTCTCCAAGTTATCGCTACGAAATATTTCGTTTGAGGGATATTTCGTGAGAATAGCAACTTCATCAAGAGGGAACGTGTCGTCGAAGTAAGCGTCCAATTTTCCCCTTTTAACTCGCTGAGAAACGAAAATGATCGGTTCGGAGTCGCTCCTTCTCTTAAATAAGTGCTAAAACTTGTTTCTCGAGTCTCGTCGAGTCGAACAGACTTGCCAACGATTACAGATTAACCTCGAAACACAATGGCCGCAGAAACGTGAGTAAATAATCATTCAATTTAGTTACAGTAGTTACGTAGTAGTTGGTAGTAGAAATTAAAATGAATCGAAAAGAAGGTTGGAAAGCGAATAGAAATTTTTATTGAAATAACGTTTGATGGGGGAAGAGAGAGAATCAGAGGAAAGTGAAGATTGGGAAATGCTGTATCAGAATCCTGTAGTCTAGCTTTAAAGGATTCGCTGCAGTCGCTATCCCTTCGAAGGATTTTTCTTGAATTTTATATAGATCGTATTCGAGATATTCTAAATATCCAGTTTAGGCAATTGAATAGTAGAAACTTTTTGAAATCTGCTTTTTCTTTCTAAAAGAAAGATCCTTTGACTGATAGTATATGAACTATAACATACATATGTATACTCACAGTATATATATATATAATTAATATTATGATTAATGTGAAATCATGATTACTGATTATATTTCACTGGTCAACGAATAAAGGAAATAATTGAAATCATTGTAATCAAAAGTTGTAATTAATTTAACGATCATTGTTCGTAAAATGACTGCACTTTTGATTATGATTCTATCAATATAGTTCATTTGTATCAGCAACTCTGTGTAAATTTTGTGGAAACTGCATATTTATTATTTGCATTGTTCTGGAATGTGTACAACTCCACAGTTTTATCAGAATTTCTTGCGAGTATTCGAGGAAAACTTTTCAACTATAATTGGAAGTCTCATGTGTATAATGCTTGATATTCTCGTTATTGGCGCAGTCCATGACTTAATGAAGATGGATTATTCAGTGATGAACTCGCTGAATGATCAAAGTTTCAAGGTTCTTCGTTACGGTCCGTGCATCCTCATAGCAAATATATATCAGAGAAGTTTATCAAATTATTGCAAATTCAACAAGATATTATTACTTGATCTACTGGATTCATTATTTAAACCAGATGCAGTTTCCAATAATAATATTTAGTTACAATGTATTCAATAGGGCAATGCTAGGTGATGAACATCTGGATTTGAGCATCTGATTATGCAATTACGGCAACGTGGAGAAATATAATAGAATATTACAGATCTTAATGAAATATAAATTAATATTTCACTGATTAATGATTACAAGTTACAAAGATTAATCACGACTACTAATTTATTTTAATAATGATTAATTGATCAATGGTCACGGTTACTACGATTATATTTATTATTCGATCACTGTCCAATATATACTTACATTATTTTTATATTATCATTGTAAAATTATTACTTCCTCGCCGTTATTATGAAACTCGATATTGAACGATACGATTTTTAATTAATCCTTCGAATGTATTTATTACAACATATTACACCGATAATAAGTAACTGAAATGAATCAACAAGAGGAAACAATGAGGGTGAAAAATTGAAACGTAATTTGCAGAAAAATTTGCGAAATATCGAGAATCAAGAAGATACTTTTATTCGCGGTCTTAGCTCTCTACGCGCGTTTATAAAAATATGAATCCGAGGACAAGCATCCGCAGTCTAGTCTACGCGCCATTCGGAATCTCTGCTTTAATCGAGCAGTTTCTTAAATTGCTTAATTAAACGAGTGTTCGGGGACTCTCGGAAAGTAGTAAACTCCCTTTACAAGCTTCCCGGAGTTTTATTAAAGGGGAATAAATTACGGTAGCGCGACTCGATAAAATTTCGAAATGCGTTCGAACAATCGCCACGGCGATTCTTGCGACGCAACACGGCGTAGAAGTGTTCGATGATTATCGCCGCGCGCGCTATAACTTAAGAACATTTGTTACAATTTCGCGCGCGAGTAATCGGATATAGTTATTTGTAATTTTAAGACCGTGCCCCGCGCGCGGGACATCGATTTTCTGGTCGCCATTTCAAGTCGTCGCTTAACGATAATTAGCCCCCATACTGATGCACTCCGATTTTCCGTATGCCGTGTACGCGACCCCGCCGTAACGATGGCGCTCAGAGACAATGATTTACTTCGGTCCTTTGTTAATTAGCCACTGACGATAATTGTTGCAATCTGGCGCGTTGCAACATTTCGTTATAATTATATAGTAACGCATTACCCGGCGACGGGAAATTATACTGTCGCGATTAATACCGTCCGATTTATCCGCGAAATTACTACCGTTCGTTCTCTTATTTTCCATTGGTTTTCCTCTTACTTTTCGAATTAACGCGCGTCAATGGCGTTCTTTCTCTGCTCATTAATTTTTCTCGTCGTTGATGTTTTGTGGTTTCGAAGGGATTTAACTCTCTGTGAGAAGATCGTTTCTTTAAAAGTATGCTTCTTCAATTTCGCGCGTCTTTCGGTTATAAGGAATCTTGCGAATGTTATGATCATACAGTTTTCTATAACCAGATTGAGTATCCTTGCATT
Source organism: Melipona quadrifasciata (assembly GCA_001276565.1). Lineage (NCBI taxonomy): Eukaryota > Metazoa > Arthropoda > Insecta > Hymenoptera > Apidae > Melipona > Melipona quadrifasciata. The sequence goes on from KQ435743.1 coordinate 419,176, forward strand.
TGTTAATTAACTTGGTAATTTTAGGCGTACAAAATAATCGTGAAATTTATCGTGAAACGATAAACAATCAATTAATGCATCTATTTAAATGTACATAAATTTATAGCCCTCTTTATAGATAGAAATATAGTGAGAATTGAAAATATACCAAGAATTGATATGTCCTAGATGTCTTTCGTGCGACTCCTATCGAAAATGCACATACATAGAACATAGAAACATAGCGTGCAGTCGTCGTGATAAGAAATTTATTTCAATTTCTTCTAAACTCGCTGCTACGACATCAGAAGACACTCGAGTGTTAAATTATTAGAAGGATGAAATGTACTAGTGTATTTTCCTAACAAAGTATAGTATCCAATCTCAAACTTAATCAAGTTTAATTGCAATTGATACATCAACAGCTGATAGTTTATGGGGCTTAATATTCTTCAACAAAACGAAATTTCCTTCGACTACACACGATATTCTTTATAGCGCAGCGCTGATCAATGTATTAACAACAAGTACTCTATATTCCGCATAAATAAAGTTCATTTCAATCGCTTCAACTTAATCTCGACGTTGCAATAACATTTTCGTTTCTGAACCGAAACTTGAACAAATAACCTTATCGAGTTTCGTGTAACTCATCGAGAAACGCAGCGCGATATCAGGTAACCGCTAGAATCTTCTAATTAACTCTCGAACTGTGGCGGTCTGTGAATGCCATGTAATTTAGACAAGGGTTAAATATCTAAATGTAATCGAAATGAACGCGAGCCGGGATTCGCTGAACGGCGATAAATAAATAAAAACTGTCACGGGGAAATTAGGTCAACGGGACAAAAATAAACCGAAGGAAGTACATAGTAATTGCTATTGAACGAATATTAACGCGATCTGCTTGTTTCTCTTTTTTCTTTTTTTGTATTTGTTCATGGATCTGCGTTCTTTGCTTTTTAGAATTGTTTTTCAATCGCTGCTATCATTAGAAAGATGCTCGAACATGGATTTTGATTTCATTTGGAAATAAACAAATTTGGTCATTTAACAGTAACTTATTCATGTTAATTACATTTATCGTTATATTCATCATGAAAACGGGAAGAATATTGCCTTCCAAATAATTGGCTTGTCTATTAGCTCAATTAGCTCAAATTTCCCAAATTTTTTTGATGTCCCGGAAATAAAAATGTAGCTTTGGAAATGTATATTTGTAGGAAAGAAGAGTCAGAGATAAGTTAAGTTCGAAAGAAGATCGCAGTACGAACTCACAAAATTCCAGTGTAAATGTAAATTTCAATGGCGATCAAGTCATGATTTTACCAATCAACGAAACGAAAATTTATTTTTGTATGCTTCGATTAAAACCAGTCTTGCTGATTAATAAATATCGACGAAACTAGCAAAAGCAAAATATCCTTGTCGTTTATGTATCGATATTTGATCGACCAAAAAAATTTCTCGTTATTTGCGGATACGCTGTGATCTAGCACATTCGGAACGTTATTTCGCATCGTCGGTCACACATCCGTTTCGATCACAGATACGTCCAATCGAAATTAGTTTCGAATCGTCGCGCCGAAGCGGTCAGAATATGTTTACTTTGGAGCACGCAGCCTGCGTGGAGTGAGTCTTCATCTCGGAACGAAAACAACAACCGTTACCGAACGATTAATCGGCTATTTAATTCGACAGGCGGCGGTTTATGCGGAATTCTCGCTCGTCTCAGCCAGACGGAATTTGATTGACAATTTATTTTCCGAGCTGCTGATTTCGCGTTGTTTCAAACGGGATGGCGAAGGGTGGGGAGGGGAGAGATGAAAACAGAAAAATGGAATTTCAACAACGAATGGAAAGCCGGACAGTGTTGCCGAGTGATCGGAAATATCTTTTATTAATGGAATTATATCTTACCTACGTACACGGTGTCCCGAACTTAAACGGCCAAATTTGGCGAGGGCTTGATTCACACACAAAAAAAAAACTGCACGACTTGTACCTCAGTACGATTCTTCTCACTGAAAATGAAGACGACTTTTTTGCCATAAAATTTTATTGATGTGCAAACATTTGAATCGATATAAAACAGGCGCCATCGCTCAATACCAGACGCTACTCCTACTCGAGGTCTACTCCACGCCCCCTCACGAATCACGTGACCCAAATGAATCAATCGCTAATTTTCGTTGCATTAGCGTTGCACCGAAAAAGGCCCGATTTTCTGGGTTATCCCCGCTAAAATCACTTTCAGTGATTAAAAAGAAGAAAAAAAATATGATATATAAAATTGGATACTAAAACGCTTTGTTCCGAATAAATAATGTATACACGAAATACGTAAGTGGCATTTTCCATTACACAGATGTCGTTAAGTATATGTCTTCTTTCGTGTGCTAACAATTTCGTATCATTAATTGTAATAATAACTTTTAATTCCATTAAGCTTGATATCGATGAATAATAGAATTAAGAACATTATAAATGAGAATTTTTTTCTTCTTTCTTTCTTTGCGCTTGTTCTCCATAAGTTGAATAAATCTTTTGTTTTGAAGTACTTCATAAGTGAAAAATCAAAAGTAATATAATATTTGTTCGAATTCTATGTAACATTTTTTCCTTCTTTTTGTCTGTAGACCAAGTACTCGCTGTTTGACCGTTTAAATTTGGGGCACCCTGTATACATATATACCATACATATTGTCAATTGGAGGAAATTTCAATCCGAGAGTATTTAGTAATTTTCGTTACGGCCAATTGTACTGTTACTTTTTTTATTCGTCGATTGAAATCATTAAAATATATCGGACAAAGAGAAGATAGACCATATGTTCAATATATATTTATTAAATTTATGCGTATACTCTATATACATGTATACGTGGTCATTCTTGAAAAAAAGAAAAATTATGATTCTCTAGGAAACGTACGATTTTTAAAGTATCTCAACATTTTGTGGAAAGAACCAATTTTCAATTACTCTTTGGAAATTTATAAAATACAAACTTTACGAAGTTTCTATTTCGTCGTCAGAGTCACGTAGCTTTTTACCTTCGCATACAGAGGCTCGTGAAAGTATTTGAATACTCATTGCTACATATTAATTTTTTCACTACGCAACATTTTCTATAATTCGTCCTTATACATCGTACTTTATACTTGTCACATTTCAAGCCGTACAACAAACAAACCG
>KQ435743.1:431187-451920 GCA_001276565.1 Melipona quadrifasciata
TTGAACAGTTTTCAGACTTTACGAGAGAATCAGAAGTGGATGAATATGGAACCGCGATATTTAAAATGGCGCACGTCAATCATTCAAATGGATGAGTCCGATCGTGAATGGTAAAACGACGCTCGATTAATTCCAGATATTAGCATATTACGTTCTTAGGCTACGTTCACGGTTTCTTTTTATCTCTTGATTGCCCTCCGTATCCGTGTTTCTTTAATGAGCGCCGTTACGGTCGTGGAACAGGCGTCGGAACGCAGAGATTGCTTCGTTATATGAAATTAGCCATTTAGAGGCAGCCTCTCTCTTGGAGCAGGTACACGTCTTCTTCATCGTTCTATATCCGGCAGAACGAATTCCTTTTTTGTTGCCCGTAGCGACAGAGGCGAGGATTCACGTTCGTACGAAATTTTTCTCACGTAGGATGTTTATTAGCGAAATGCTCGATTTGGTTCTTGTGAGAAGTTAAAATCAAGTTCTCTATAAATGAGTCCATTTCACTGCAAGTTTAGTTTAATTTCATTCACTTTAGACGATAAATTAGTAACAGATTGTAAATGAAACCGACTGTTTCTTCCGTCTAGGCACCAGAATTTTATGAAATTTAAAGGAAACTACGACAGCGTTGATAACGATAGAATGAACGAAATAAACCCAAGCAGAAGTTTGTTTCATTTACGAATATTCTATCTCAACGCGTTCAAATCTCCCATCTAATGGTAAACTTTCTCATTAACAATATCGATATTGCAACCAAACTAAGGACAATCATTTCAAAAGTATCGAGGAGAACAATTACATTCAATCGAGCAATGCTCCTCGTTACGTGGGAACACAAGCGATCGTCACCTTCAGCCGCGTTCACTTCTCTGATGAGAGTCGTTACGAGGTGGATGTGCACACCCCGTCGTCCAGACTGATTGCTCAATTAAAATTAGTCGTTCAAATGTTCACTATCTTTTTCCTTTTTTTTTTTTTTTTTTTTGCTTTTCCATATGCGTTGCATTGCCTTTTAATAGCGTACGTGGCTTTATGATATCATTTTTTTTTCTTTTTTTTTTTCGGGAACGTTCCGCCAGCTCGTCGAACATTCCCCCAACTAAATAAATTTAGCCGGGCTGTAATTGTTTCGCACTCGACGCGCGCGGTTTGAAAATGCGCTGCGAGTCGCGTTTTAATTCGTTTCTGTTGTACGGGCCGGAGAGCTTTCCGCGATTCCGGGCTGAAACGCTGTTTGCTCGTAGCGCCGACGTCGAACGAGATCGCCAATGAATTAAAAGCCGACGGTGTCGATTTTTATAATCATTATTTTCGCCCCGCGTTAATTGCGCTTTCGCGTACGAGCACGCGCTCCTTGAATATTAATATTCGGCAAACGGTGAACCGGCGACGCTCGCTCGTTCGTACAGCTTTCAGCGTTGTTCCGAGGGAAAAATTGAAAAATAAAAAGCCAATCGATATGACTGTTTTGACAGATTTTTCGAGGGAAATCTAATCCTTTTGTTCGGTGATTCGATCGACAGGGAATTTAACACAGAAGAGAAAAGTAAATTCCACTTGTTCGGAATTGTTCAATTGCGATGACGAAAGACAATTATAAACTCATCGTTAGTGACAATTTATCTGTAGCAGGAAATGACAGGTTCATTTAGTGTTCAAGTGTCAAAATTATGCAGACTGTATCTTTTATTTCGCCGTGCTATTGTTCAATTACCATTCGAAGGAGTCAAATGTACACGTAGTCATTCCTCGCGAATTGCACGAAATAACGGGCCGGCAACTCGAAACGATAGGAAAATCAAGTTAAATCGAATTGCACGATAGTTGAACGCAAAGTAAGTGTTCCGGTTCGATGTGATCGCCGTGCTTCCGTCGCAAGCCGAGGTGAGCTTGGTCGCTAGACATCCAATCACCAAGGTGGAACATGCCGTGAAGTTCGAGGAATCTCAAAGCAGAGGACGAAGGAGAAAGAGAGAAAGTGTGTGTGTGTGTGTGTGTGAGAGAGAGAGAGAGAATCCAATGATTTCCAAGAGCTACGTTATCCTTATGTCGGTGTCGAGACGCAGAGATTACTCTGCTGCATGAAATTAGCCGTTTAGCAGTAATTCCGTTCCACCCTTCTCGTGGAGACTGGGCTATATCGACGCCTCCTGAAAATGATCATTGTAATTTTCCCTGCTTCCCCGAAACCATCGTCCTCCGCCTTCGTTTTCTCTCGTCGTCGAATTCTTGTTTATCCTTTTTCCCCGTTTCGAGCTCGCTTTCGACCACTTCTCCGTTCATTCGCGCCGAACAGTTGCTGACGGTTTCACCGTAGATATCCTTTTTCATACCTCGACACTCGTTCGTTCTCACGGTTACTGAGATTCTCTATTATTTTCCGCTGTTTCGCGCCCTTTCTTTTCAACTCGTTGTTTCAACTCGTTGTTAAGTCATCCATTTTTTAATTTAAGTTCGAGTAATTTAATTTCGCTATCGATGGATCGAAATAGTCATTTTTGCTAATAGTAATAAGACACTCTGCCTCTTTGAATCATAATTTTTAACGTAGCATTCCAACTCTTGAGTAGACTATCGAGACCATTCTGGCAAAAATTTATGTAATTCTCTGTTATATTTTCAACGATATTGATTCAATAATTTAATATGAATTAACTTCACTCAAGGATTGATTTGTTGCCAGAAAATTGGAAAAGTCGTATGTATGAAATTTCGGTTTGGATACGCGGAATGGGCACGTGAATTAATATTAGCACAGATATGGTAGCACCGACTGTCACATAAAGTATGCATCAGAAATACGTATTTACATACAATTTTCAACTCGGCAAACCGATTTCTAGATCGTCCAGCGAAATTAATTCAAATTTAGATATGCAAATCATCTGTGTATTAAATGCGAGGAAATCTAATTTGCTTGAAACGTGTCACGTCACGTGAAACCCACCAACGCAACGCAACGCAACGCAACGTAACGCAACGAAATGGTCGAAAACCATGAAATCATTTAACTGTCAGCTTGTCCAGCATTTATCTTAATAAATAATCACCGATTGAATATCCTATTCCATTTATGCTTCATCTCCAGCTATAATTCTCCTTTCTATCGTGCCTTTAACGTTCATTTTTAATACATATGTATAACGTGTATTTCACACACTGACGTTTTTGTTTTTACAAATATATCAAAATTGTTAAAATAAGACTGGAGAAATATTTTAAATATAAAAAATATTTTCTGCGACAGTCAACACGCTAATGTTGTATTCCACTGTATAAATAAATACACGATTATTATCTCTTCATTCTCGAAAACCTAAATTAACTATTCTAAAGAAATCCTCCCCCCCCCCCTTTTTCTTTTTATATTTACCAGGTTAACTGGACTAATGAAAGAGACGGGGAAACAGTGGGTGAAACGTGGAATTGTCAACCCGTACTTTCCTCTTCGACTCATTTAAATACTAATGCAGCCGGATTATTTCCTTATACCATAACCCCTTGCTTATTCTTTCCGTTTGTCTTCTTTGTACTTCTTTCGGTAGTTTAATTATTTCGTCGTGCGTTTTCCTTTTTCCCCCCTTTCGCGTCACCTACTTTCCTCGACTTCAATTTCAGCTTAATTTCAACGTGCCCTACATATTTTTGAAACTCTATTATCGTCGTTGGCTACCAGCAAAGTTTCTCAGTTCGTCTCCTTTTTAGTTTTTTTCAATTTGATCCGGCGTCGCGGTTTTCGTATTTTCGCCCCCTTTTTTCCTCTCCCTGCGTCTTCGTTGCACGCTCCCTGCCATTCTGCACGATCGTCCATTTTTCTAACGAGTTTCTCTATTTCTCTTAGTCTACTCGCCGCGCTTATTTGGTTTTAATATATTGTGGTCGATACTATTCCACCATATTTCTTCGCTTCGCGCTATACATCATATCCGTAGCATTGTTTCCTTTCCTCTTGCCCTCCCCATTTGCTCCGTTCCCTCTATTTTTCTATTCTTCCCTATTTATTTGCTTCTATTCGCCCTTCCGTTCCCGATCCTTTATATTTTCATCTCTCCGTAGCGTATATTTCAAAGTTGCAGAGGCATTAATTAATCCCACCTTATATGTAAATATTTGTCCATAGGAGATGTTATTATATACGCCAAACACTCGTGAAAAACGATCAGAAGTTTTCTTCTCACGTTTATCACGCTTTGAACTAACGCGCGAACAACAAATGTGTACAGTCATTTACATTATTTAATGGAATTTTATTCGAGCATCATCGCCATGCTTAAAACGTATTACCTTAAGCGTAATACCTTCGTAATTAATAATCATCGAAATAAATGTTGAAACCGTTAAGCGTGAAGCTTAACGTAAAATCAGCTATCGTTGTGATTAAAACGATTAAGCGCCTGATGCAGTACCGTCAAACGTCTCACACACACACGCATAAACAAACGCGCACAATCACGCATATTTTAATAGAACTTCGTCTCGTAGAATTTTCGAAGTGTTCGAAAACTCGAAGCACGTGCAATTAAATTTCACGAGGCAGTGTTGTCGTCGCGGTCGCATTAGTACTCGACTTCATTCGTTATCGCCCATCAAATTTCACAGTGGCACGGTTAACTTCTTGCTCACCGGAATTTCATTTTGTTTTCTATTTTTCTTCTTGTCTTTTTCGCTTCGTGTCTCTTGAAAATTTCACATTTTCGCTCATTACGTAAGCGAAAGCGACGCACTGCGCCTCGGCTGATTTTTACCGCAATCAATACCCGCGAGACCGGTAGCCGCTTAATTAAGCCCCTCGGCGAGTGCTTCATCGTAGAAATAAAATAAATTCCCGACTTCGTCTTCTATATATGCAGGGATTGGAGAAAATAATGGAAACACCTGCATCAAGGAAGTTCTTTGTTCCACCTAATTCAGCCTGAGTGAAATCATAAAAATCCTGAATCATGTTTAATGGGATATTACACTACACCTTGTGCCTTCACAGACGCTCAAGCAGGATACCTAACTCCAATTATTTCTTGAGAGCTCCAATTTATTTTTTCAGTCTGCCGACTGCGCTGATTAATGTTACACCGCGATAATCTCTATTAAATCAGGTATCATTCCTACAAATAGACTGTGAAATTATCATACGTTTATAGAAAATTAAAAATATGTGAGAATTTGTATAGTTAAATTTATACAAAAACACGAATATCTATTTCAAAGTGTCAAAAATACATGAAATATCCAAAGTATATTGCCCTCAGTAATGTTAAATAAATTTCTACCGTGTTTCCGTTCTTTTAATTACGTTCTCGAAAAAAAAAAAGTACGAATAATAAGCAATGTTTCCCCCTATATCGATTCAATTTCAACCTCCGTGTTCTCCGAACCGACGGTTTTCCGTCGTTTTGTCGGGGCCATTCTCGAGCAGAAGCGACGACGACCGTCACCAAGCGTTGTTTCGTCCGGCCAACAGTAAATTGATTATCGATTCCGAATAAATTCCGTCAGCCTCGATCACGCGCCGCGTCCTCTTAGCTGAATCGTTGGCAAAAGCGATGCCGCTCGAGGACCCTTCCACCACTTCCGCCGCGCGTTTTCCCCTTTATTTAAAGACTCCGGCAGAGAGAAGAGGGGGGGGGGGTATTACGCGACGACCAGATGGGTCGAGCGCTTTCGATTAGAACGCGTTGCTCGCCCGAGAAATTATTTCGACCACCAGCGGCTGCTTACGCGCTTACATTAGTCGGGTCGGTTCTCTTTATCTCTCCCTCCGCCCTCCTCTGGGTTTCACGTAATTTAAACTAACGTTGTTGTTTACCTCATTTCTGATTTAAACGACGTTGAACGCGATATCTCGATAAACTCTGGCTTTGAGGCAACGGAGATTTTTGTACGAATGTTTTAATTCACCTTGTTTGGTTCGTTGGTTCTTTTTTTATCACTGAAAGTGATTTTAGGGGGGGTAACTCAGAAAATCGGGCCTCTTCAGGTGCGACGCTGATGCAACGAAAATTAGCGATTGGTTGATTTGGGTCACGTGATCCGTGAGGGGGCGTGGGGTAAACCTCGAGTAGGAGTGGCGTTGTCTGGTACTGAGCGATCGCGCCTGTAATTTGTTTTGTGTCGATTCAAATGTTTGCATATTAATGAAATTTTATGGCAAAAAAGTTGTCTTCATCCTAGTCAAAACAGTTGCTTCTGGGCTTTTCAATGAGACGAATCGTACTGGGGTACAAGTCGTGCAGTTTTTTCTTTTAAATTTAACGTGAGTAAACGAAGAGATTGTATTTTGAAAGTTATGATACATTGAAAAAACAAAAATTGGGGGTCTGTTGAATAATTTGAACTAGTTTGTTCTTTATTATCTTTAAGTAAAATTCGAGTTATCGCAGTTTCTTTAGCTCCAGGATTCATGTCGACACGTGTATCTTTCTGAATTGGGAAGTGAACTTTACTTTTCAAGTTTTGTAAGAAAAAATACTTTCGTAGTGGTTTGTGTAAAAGTCTGTAATATAGAAATATGACGTAAAGCAAAAATTGTAGAATACTGAACATAGAATGTAGAAAATATATGAAGAGAATATAGAAAAATATATAGAAAGAATGAATAAAAATTAAAAGCCTAACCTAAACTTAACCCAAACCTAAATCTCCTAAAAAGTATAGAAATATAGAAATATATAAAATTATATATGATAAAGTATATGAAATTATGAAATTATAGAACATAAAGATCTTCAAAAAACATTTTCGAAATTTGTGTTTTCACTCTACCAATATTTAAGAAATTCAAGAAATTCTCAGTACTTGCCCATTAAAATTTGTGTTTTCAGACTACCAATATTTAAGAAATTCAAGAAATTCTCAGTACTTGCCCATTGTAGCCTTTGATCCACAAAGGATCAAGCAACAATTGCAAATATTTCAATCTTTTAAATTTTATAAAATTATAGACTCTAGATGAAAGTCATAATATTGGGACAGCCAAGAGAAGTTCCAGGGATTCGAAGATGCTGAAGATCTTTTTCATCGTTATATATCTTTCATTTAGAGTCCACGATCTCTGAAATCTTAAGAAATTACGATGCTTGCACCGTTGTGTGATAAATCAACTGCTTGATACTTAACGGGTCAGCCATAAAATTTATTTTTTAAAGTTTCTTATCTCACATCTTCGAATCATTATTAGCGCTGCGTAGTGGAAGAATTACGGAAAACGGTGCGTTTAACGCGCCATCAAGTGAAACCACCGCGGCGGCTGGAAATTTTAATTAAAGTAGGCTAAACCTAGGATTCGACGGGCCGTGAAATAATTAAAGTTTCTCATAGAAGCGAAAGAAAAGAACAAGGAAAGTAGAAGAAGGAAAAAGAGAGAAAGAGAGAGAGAGAGGGGGGGAAAATAGAACCGGTAACAGGGTTGATGGTGGCGAAAGGCGATCCCGTTCGATGAGAGCACGAGGAACTCAAAGATAAATTTCATCGGCCACGCTGACATTTGAGTTCTCGAGCACCAGCGTAAACAGAAAACTTTTCTCTTTCCCGGCCTCGAAGGGGACTTTCAAGTTTCCCCGGGAAAAATCTTGAGAACGCGGGGCGGGGAACGCGGTAAACCGGAAACGATGCGAAAGTAATTAGCTGGCTATTTACGAATTTAACACCATACTCTCGGTTTCGCGGCGAGAGTAGGAGAAATTGAAAGGAGAGACGGAGGACGGAGGGAGAAGAAAGAAGTCGTAAGACGGTCCTCTTTTTACCTTCTACGGCTGCTATCGTGCTGCAACTCGAACAGTTAATTAAAGAAACGAAAAATAAAAGGAAATATTTCGATTAAACGGTCGGTCGAGACCCCTTTTAACTTTGTTCCGTTGGTTCCGAGCCTGGGTCTCTAGTCTCGACCATTTTAGAGCGGCTCGTTTTAAATTTGCCACGTTATCAGGGTTTATCGGATTTGTAATGATCGACGATTAGCACTGTAGATCTTAATGCTCAATTCTTCAAGTTTCCCGCAAACTTGAAAACGCACGGAGCTCATTTTTTTTTTTGAATTAACAGAGGTGCTCTCAATAATGCAATATCGTTTCTCGATACTGTACAAAATTTTATTTTATTTAAATTATTGTTCTAGATGGCAGTGTCTATTAAATTTGAAAAATACGACGTCACTCGTGGGTATCCCTAGTGTATATTTAAATTACGTATTTATGAAAATATGAAACTTGCATAAAAAAATTCCCAGTTTATTTGCGACGTATAGAATTTTTTGTGAAATTCAGGGAAGAAAAAAACGCGTGAATTTATTTTCTACAAAATCGGTCGATATTTAAGCTGAAAGATGGTTAAATGCGAAATTTAAAAATACGTAGTATTTCTATGTGTGTGTGTGTGTGTGGTGCAAAGAATTGGAATTTAACAACACAAGTAAAATTTATCAATATAACTTTTTGATATTTTATTGAAATCCCGTTTCGTATTGTGCGAAACATTGAATTTTCCTGCAGTCGTAGAGTTCGTTTTCGATATGTTTGCAAAGAAATTCGCGAAATCTTGTTATTACGATTGATCAGAATTACTTTCGTACACACTGCAACCCTTTTTCGTTCGAGGCAGTGTATATGTACGCACGCGGCCGAATTGAAAATTGGAAAATAACAAGCGAACGCAACGATCGTAATGTTGTTGCGAGTTACAGGCAGGCATCACGACTGCGTACAGGCGACAGCGTAGAATACTGTTCAGCACCGATCAATTTTCATTTTCGTTATTTCGTTTCATTAATTCGCGTTAGCGTCCAACATTTTGTCATCAGTTTCTCTTTCATTGTTGTCACGGGATAGATGACTGATCAAAGAGGCGAGGGCAGCAAAGAAAATGGGACGATCCTGCGCCAACGTCAATTATAAATTTGCTTTCTCCGTTGAATACCGTTGAACCTTCGCGTAACAAGTAATTATAGTAATTCTGCCGTAATTTGCAAATTTGTCAACCTTCGAACAGAATTTGACCCTTTATTATTTCGGAAACTGACAAATCTTTCATTTCCGACGCTGTTCCATGTCGTTCTCTGTATTGGCAATTTCATTTTTTATTTCATTTTCCCGCCAATGTCATTCATTTCTATTTTTTTCTTTTTTCTTTTTATCGAATGATCGAAACACGCAACGTCCGATAAATTTTGATCGCTATCTCGGATAATAAGTTCGCATTCGATTCCATTGCCATTTACAAATTGTGGAGTTTGAATATTTATTTAACAGAGACTAATAAATTTTTAACCTTATTATTCGATCGAATCGATAATTTTCAAATTTCGGTACTCCGTCAATATTCTCCGTTCGTTTTTGTCCTTTTTAACCGAACGTTTCGATTGTTACAATTTCAACTCGCGTCGTTCGATAAATTTCGATTCCTATTTCTATTTTTCGTTGCAACAGTGATTACAATGGGAGCTCGCTTGAAAAACCCGCGAATTAAAAAAAGGGCGTTGATTAAAAAAAGGGAGAGAGAACGCATTTCTTTTTTTTTTTTTTTTTTTTTTTTTTTGCGAGCGCAACAAGCACTCGGCGATTCTGAAATTCGCTATCGTCGTCATTTCGCTAGTTCGCGAAATTCACACGGTGAATTCTGCGGCGGAATTTCAATTAACAAGGTTAATCGAGATAGAAACTCGGGCCAGTTGAACTCAAAACCCATTAAATATTTGAAATTTCCAAGGTAAACAGTAGTTCGTGGGCGTCTTCCGTCGAAGTAAAACCCCTCAAACAGCACCAATGTGAAACGTTTTCCTTTGAAGGAACATTACATGTACCGTTATGTTACTTCTTCTGTGAATAACGCGTTTGCTCGCGGTTTGATCAATGGATTAATTCCCGAGTTAAATGAATAAATTCATTTGATAAACACGTTGCGCGATATGACGCAATAATTTTCGTTTTCAGAAACGGAATTTCGAATTTTTATTGATTATTATTTACACAAGAAAGGTGACACAGTTATAGTCAGTGTCAAGAGTTTACATATTTCATCGATCTACAAATTTCAAATATGTGGGCAAACGTGGATCATGCAGACAGTGAGAGTTATATAGACCCTGAGAAAATGACAGTCTCTTACGTATGCGTTTATGATTATTAATTTACACGTGCATTAAAATGTGCAAAATATTATTATTATTATTATTATTATTATTATTATTATAGATACAAAACAAATTCATTCTATAGCAAGTATGAGGAGTGTTTTTGATTGATTTATTTAAACAGATGTAAGACACATGGTCAATATTTTCAGAATGGTTTAATTTCAAGTGTAACAAATTAATTAGGATCCATAAAATATCCAAAATCTCTCTTTCTGTGTTTTAAATTTGACGTTTAACAGACGTATGTATATAGACTTTTCTGATTGTCCGTATGTGTCGATCAAATTAGTAAATAATTGTAAATATGTATCTACTGAAAAGTTAATTTTTATTTTTGTCGACTCGAACACTCGACTACTATTTAAACAAAGTTAATAGATTTATTAAAAGAGTATGCAAGAATAATAATTAAGATATCATTGAAGGAAATAATTAAGATATCATTGATCCTGATTATCGAAATCGTGCATCGTCTCATTATCATTGTTAATTGATAGATTGACTCGATATAATCACAGTTTGCCTGTATTTGATGCTCGATCGAAAGATGCATTATTCACCTGTAGACGTTTGATCAGTATCGTTCACTCTAATTCCGTTTTTCACGTTTAAACGACATTGGCTTTTACCGTTGGAAACAGCGTTTCATCGTCGATTACGCGGCAGATTAAAATGCTGGAATTTCATTATCTCAGATACTACTTTATTGCGGTAGAATATCAGAATTCCAATCTCTTTCCGTTATGTTTTATTAAATTTTTAACAAACAAAATCTTGAAAGTGTAGGTACACAGATAATATTACTCTGAAAACACGCGAAAATGCGGAGAGAATGTATAAAATATATCCCGTGTAAAATCCCAAATAAAAGGTTCGGATATTTTTAAACAAATAACACAGCATGTCACGTTACACGTACAAAAAATTACATTGCAGTAGCTCGAGTTACGACCTGAATTATTTCTTTCAAACTCACTCCTTTTTTCACAAAGAATCAAAAAGGAAAAAAAACTGCACGACAGTACGATTCGTCTCATTGAAAGGTCCAGAAACACAGAAGCACAGAAGTCCTGTTCTGACTAGGAAACGAAGACGACTTTTTTGCCATAAAATTTTATTGTTACGCAAACATTTGAATCGATCCAAAACAAATTACAGGCAACGCCACTCCTACTCGAGGTCTACCCCACGCCCTCTCGCGAATCACGTGACCCAAATCAACCAATCGCTAATTTTCGTTGCATCAGCGTTGCACCTGAAGAGGCCCGATTTTCTGGATTACCCCCGCTAAAATCACTTTCAGTGATAAAAATGAGAAATTATAAACAATCCGAACATTCAACAGATATTTCGTACATTACGAAGAACAGGAACAAACAATACCAGTACAAAATCACGTGTTTGTAGAATGTGCGAAGATTCAGAGCAACAAATTCATTTATTCTTACCTAAGAACCGAACAATTCGACGTCTCGGTACTTGACATCGAATTAATTCCCCGCCGACGGTTAGTTCCAAACGCACGATCGATTCTTCTCGCAACAAAGTTGACGGAACTTCACCGGCATCGAATTTCACACGCGGCCAATGTTTCGAAACTCGACTGTTATAAGACGCGTGCAACTGTTCCATCCTGTTTTCCGTTGGTAGTTGGCATGCACGATGACAGATATTTATATTTAGCGACACAGCTGGAGCAGCCGGCGGGGCATCGATCTCTCCGCTCGCGTGTTTGTCGTCGCGAATTCGCGAGCAATCAAGCCACTCTGTCGAAAATGCAAAGCCACGACCCACGGAATCCGCGTTCCGCCGCGTCGATTGGTTGCGTCCGCAATCGACGACTGATTAAAATGTGATCGACGCGGCTCCCGATTAGCATAAACAAATTCTTCCTCTTCCCTTTTTTCTGTATTCCCCCCCCCCTCTCGTCTGTTTCTTTCGCGTTTTCCTTTGTCTCTCTTTCCTATTTTTTTCTTTCCTTTCTTTTCTGCAATTTCGTTTTCCGTTTCGATTGTTTCCGTCGCTATTTGCACGCTCGCCATTTGGCGCGGTATAATCGACGCGGTCGCGTATTTGCCGCGGAAAAACAAGCACGCGACAATTAGCTGGCCGATGAAATTAATTTATTGCGAACGTTCGTTATCCCCGTCACGTTTTGTACGCGGTGTCGCGAAAGACGCGCCCGGCCCCTTTCGTTTCGTCATTTTTTCTCGTTTCGTCTCGTTGGTATTATGATATTTCCGCGGTGACAGCTCTCGTCGAGTGGGTCATTTATATTTTTGTCACGAGATATTTCACGTGTTTAATCCGAATCACGCGAAAGAGTGGTAGACACTGACAGCTTTCACGTTGACCTGATTTAACAGCTCCAGACCTTTCTTCCCAGGGACTTTTCTTTCCGATTCCTTATACCGTAATATCAGTTTGAAAGATAATTTCAGTTTGAAAGACGAGCAAATTGTAGTCCACGGAACTTAAATTCGAATTCTCAATTTCTTATATTGACATTTCTTAAGTTTCTCGAATTCAAAGAGCAGTTTCAGCGTCTTGCATTTAATTACAATAACTTGGAAGATTGAAAAGAAATTCAGGTGAGACAAGAGTTAAAAGGTCTCTGCAAATAAGCTACAATTAAACAGATATTCGACAGAATATTTATCAAATACGTTAAAATAAAAAGATATTAAGGACGGCCGTTCATATGGTCATTTCGCTTCATGGATAATTGCAATGATGCAACAGAATGTCAATAAATAATACACGTGTCGTTCAAAAACAAAGTGATGAAACCTCCTTTGTGCCATGCTCCGTGTCATGCCCCGTGTCTATCTCTTCCTCTCGTTGTCTCTTTGTTATCGTGGCTCGCTCAATCCGTTATTTTGCTTCTCCTCGTATTTTCCCTTTCGGTCACGTTTGGCCATGCCGTTTTCGAGTATCAATTTTATCGAACCGCTGTGCTAGGGGCGATTGAACCGGGGTGGGACATCCGGCGCGTTTCATCGCGAATGATTCGATTAACGAGCCGCGAAGAATTGTCTATTTTTCCCCGTAGCTTGCGCGAGACTGTTATGTGATCACGTCACTTGCTCTTCACTCGCGGCGAAGAATGGGCCAGAATCAAAAAAATTTGGTTCCCTGCCACGAGAGGATAATTTTTAGTATGGCCAAAGCTACAGACGAAACTCTCCTTTCATAGTCGGGAGTATTATATTTTAATCCTAATTATATGTTGTTTGATACTTCCTCGTACGTTCGGGAATGATATACGCACATCAGCCGTAATTGCATTTGATCGTAATAATAATTCACTCAGACACGTACGAATCGTTTTCTGATGACTTTCAAATTTAATATTTTTCATTAAATCCTTCAATTTAGTCCCCCGATTTGAATTTTCGTACTGTTAATACATGAGATACTTTTGATTTCCCAAAATAAAACAGGGAAGCAATTTCAGAGGGATGACAAACATTTACCGTTTATGTCAAAAGAATATCCTGCTTCGTATCAAGACAATTTGTACACTTGAGAAATTTTTATTTAACAACGTTCGAGTATCAGAGAATACAGAGATTAACCAGTCCAGCGTCCGGAAATTATTGTTTCATTCGCTGTGTATCGAGTCAGTTATTTCTTACTCATCAGCGACTTTCTTTCGAGCTCCTTCCTGTCGTTTCCTTCTAATTCGATTTTCTGTTTCGCGAACATGTTTCTGTAAACACGATATCCGGTGCTGGTTTATTGAGCAATAAATGTTTGAACGTATAAACGAAATGCGATATCGCGACACGACGCAGCAAATTATTAAGGAAACGTGCGATTTCCTTCCGTTTGTTGAAGCAAACTTCTCCAATTTGCCATAAATATCTTTCGAATTTTCTCGATAGTCTTGCTTAGTTTCTCTACTACTTTTTGGTGGCTTTTGTCGTGCCAATCTCTTACTTTTCGCTTTTGTAGATTTCGTTACGATTTCATCCATCTGCTTCTGCCAAATATTCTTTCGAACGAAATAATTGCAAATATCTAGATTAATTTGGCTGACGCACGAAAATGTAAAATTTTCGTTAATCAATGAGAAGAAAGACACATATATAAAACAGACTAGACTTTGTTATTAATTCCTAAAAATAAACCTTTGAAAATCAACAAAATTTCCATGGGAAATTACATTAAGAAAAGGAACACTGTGTCATTCCGACTGCTCTGATAATTCTAGTATTTTTCTCTAGAATCGTCGAGCTTCTGAAGTCCAAAATTCGTTTATCAGTTTGTGTTAACACCCGGAATGTCGTACGTGTAAATTGTACAAGTAAATTCGTGCTGTAGCGTGAGCGCGTGGGTACACACTTTTAGCCACACTTCTTACAACTGGCAGTCCAGCGAACAAAATAACTAGTCACCTTTCACACACCGTATGTTGGTGGTACATGTGCTGCAGTATGGAATTTCCAAGAAGTGGAAACGACTCGCGCGTCCGTTCGGATTTTTCACGTCTCGAGTGAAACCACGGAGCTCGAACGGTTTGAAACGGGAAGAACATGTGACGGATAGAAGAAATTAATCTACAGGCTCAAGAGCGAAATTATCAAGCAAGTTGAAATTAAATCGATCGATTTGTCAAATCGCGAGCAGTTAATTTCGCCTTTAAGCCTTCGGACTAATTTTTTTTTTCGATGTCTCGAGTCTTAATTCCTTAATGAGTTTAACTTGTTAACTCGAATCGCGAATTTCCAATGCAAAAAAAATTAAACGCGAGATAAATTCAACGGAAGCTTCGTTCACTCGGAACATCAATACAGTGTTAAATCTAAAATGCTGTTAATACATCTTCAGTTAAATATCTTTGAAAATTAATAATTGATTATTACAAGAGATCGGCTCATACGAGAGCTAATAAAATTAATATCGAAACTGCTAAATTGTTCGACAATAAACGTCAGAACAACATCGGATTGATTTTCCGTTTCCATGCGAGACTTGCCGTTCGAAAACATTAAAAATATTGCGGGGGTGAGAGGGTCGTCGTCGAAAGGGATGGTAACCGATTTCCGATCTCAGCGTTAAGCGCTGATGGAACACGCTGTTATGAAACGATATCGCTGGGAATAAAAGGTATTAAAAGGCGGGAAAAAACAGGGTGAGGAAAAACAGCGGGATCGATGTAAATGGTGAAATTGTTGTCGACTTTCACGCAAGGCCGGCGATGTCTGTAAATAAAAAAAAAAAAAAAAAGAACCGCGTGTTCCAGTGGCTCGAATTGATTGTCGTTTTGACATTCGCAACGAGGCACCCGGCGTTTCGCGAAACTTGTTTGCCAATTCGACATCAGCCTGGCAAAAAGTTGCTACGCGTGTATTAATAAAACACGAATTGCCTGGTCGAGAGAGGGGGGGGGGGGGGGGCAAAAAAAAAAAATGTCAGTGCCCTAGTATTTTTGTTGCAGTCACCGGGATCGTATCATTTTATTTTTCAAGGGATAAAGTAGATTGTACCGATTGTTCATTTTCGCGTTTTTAATAAACGAAGGGTTTTATATCGTCGTAGTTATTACCGCTGGATTTCACCGTTTCTGAACGTGAAATATTAATTTCGCTCAGTTGAAACTTCGCTGTTTGCTTTATTTCAATCTGCACCCTCATTTTCGTAGCTCGATTTTCACTTTGGTATTAAATTAACATAATGGCAGATGGTCGATATAATTAAAAGATAAATATTAAAAACTTTTATGCTCTTTCTTCTATACTTTTCTATTAAATTGTTCGCATTCCATCGTAAACAATTATTACTTTCTATCGTGTTTATCGCAACAGGCGAACGAATGAATTTCAATTTATGAAATTCATAAAGAATTTTGATTTATCTCGAAAGATTTGTTAACGTTTCGAAGTTGTTTAATCTTTGGTACTTGATATTACCGTACAACAGCTTATGCTGTTTTATAACTCGAGGATCAACGATATAATTGTGATTTGCGATCGTCAAAGGCATTAATATTATATGGATAACTTGGTCTGCAAACACAAACACACATATTGTTGTAATACAGTGATAGCTTTTATTGCAATGCGGAATTGATTACATTCAATTAAACACGGAATATTGTGTTTGTAGAAATTTACAGAAACAGGCAATGATCGTATAAATATTTACGAATGTCGCTATGTTTGATTAATCTACGGAAGAAATAGTTATATTGTTTTACGTTCCATTTCAAGATCTAACTGCTTTCCTTTTGTCATGTTACTATAATTTATTTTATCATTGAAAGTGATTTTAGCGGGGGTAACCCACAAAATCGCTAATGCAACGAAAATTAGTGATTGGTTGATTTGGGTCACGTGATTCGTGAGGGGGCGTGGAGTAAACGTGGAGTAGGAATGGCGTTGTCTGAACAATCGCGCCTTTAATTTGTTTTGTATCGATTCAGATGTTTGCAAATCAACAAAATTTTATGGCAAAAAAGTCGTCTTCATTTTCTAGTCAGAACAGTTGTTTCTAGGTCTTTCGGTGAGACGAATCGTACTAGTGTACAAGTCGTGCAGTTTTTTTACATAACTATACTTTGAACATTTAATTTATATAACGGTAATTCGTTCTACTAAATTATTCAACTATTATGCATACGAAAACATAACTTTTTCAAGACTGTTAAGCTTGCAATATCACACAAAAGTTATTTAATTAAATATCAGAGTAATATCTTAATTTTTAAATTAATTCAGTATATAGGGTGTCCCTTCATAATTCTACGTGCATAAATATATTGAAAGAATAACATTTTCTTCGTTTTCATGGAAATTAACATTCAATTAAAAATTGCCCTGATAAATTTTTTAATTTAACCTTTTCTAAAACAAAGCATCTTATGAGGAAATTCTATTTTGCGTTTTTAAATCTTCCGTCCAGTTTAGAATTAATCTGATTTCAATATACTTAAGAAATATTCAAAGTTGACGAGAAAGGCTTATTTTTTCAACGTAAGAATCATCGCCTTCCTGATTGCTGCCACATTTTAATGACACATCAATTCCGAGCCAGCGTTTAAAATATCAAAGTTGAAACGTTTTCATATTTCACGTCAATGTTAACTTGGACAACTTCCGAGCAAAACAACACCAGCCCCGGCTTGTAAAGCTTCCAAAGTTTTCGCACGAGGCGCGAAAGCGTGCTTCTAGTTTTCCAACATGGCGTCTAGATTCGAGATCATTAACCAGCCAGAGAGAAAAACTGCACGACTCGTACCCCAGTACGATTCGTCTCACTGAAAGGCCCAGAAGCAACTGTTCCGACTAGGAAATGAAGACGACATTTTTTCCATAAAATTTTATCGATATGCAGACATTTGAATCGATACAAAACAGATTACAGGCGCGATCGCTCAGTACCAGACAACGCCACTCCCACTCGAGGTCTACCCCACGCCCCCTCGCGAATCACGTGACACAAATCAACCAATCCCTAATTTTCGTTGCATTAACGTTGCACTTCAAGAAGCTCGATTCTGGTGATAATATGCGTCGTTTCACGAAGATCCCCTTAACTAAAGTGCCCGGAGTAACTTGGTTGTAAAACGAAGATTCAGAAGGAAAGAAAACGTTCAAGAATGGCACTGACTCTTCCCGATCGTGCGCCATGTTTCTCAATTACGCACCAAGATGTTAGAAATAGTCATGAGTGCGCATCTTCCGTTCTCGTTTCCTTTTCAATCTCGAAAGAAATTGTACACGCTCGTTCGATTCACTTGGCATTTCGAAAGTTTTTCTCTCCAAAGTCCGCGAACGAAAGTAAAATTCCTCTCTCTCCGTTTTTCGTTCGAACGTCTTCTACAACTTTGTTCTCCCGAGAAACGATCGATCTCTCGAAGTTAACTTGCCACCCTCGCTCGTCGGATAACAAGCTGAGATTTCGCTCGATTTAACGGTTCGAGCTTGCGCCCGAAGCTCGATCGATGATGGGCAACGTTTTGCGGGACGGTCGGAGGAATTAAATTTTTATGGTTCAATTCGGGAACGTGGCGCGGTCGTTGATTGCGGAAAAATGTCGAGTCAAGTGGTAGGATTGGTTACATTGATGGATACAACTGAATTCGGATTTTGTGCACGCTGGCGATTGATAGCGATACAAAGACGCAGCAGATATTGGAATCGAATGTGAAAATTGTCGTCTTTTTTTTCTTCTTTTTCAGCGGAATGTGAAATTAGGTACCTAATCTCGGCTCAATCTAAAGCATTCAGTTAGAACCAAACCGTTCCCCTTGGAGATGTAAAATTTTAATCAATGCGTTTCATATCTTTCTCTTTTAAATTAATTATTCACACTTCCGCTCGAAAGTTCTAAACACGTAATAACTTTAGGATTGTCCGAGTTTAAATTTACGTAGTTGACATTTATATTTTTTTCAAATGTTTATTTCATCTGAAAAATTATTCCCGTTGGAGATGTAAAATTTTAATCAATACGTTTCATATCTTTCTCTCTTAAATCAATTATTCACACTTCCGCTCGAAAGTTCCAAATACGTAATAACTTTAGGATTGTCCGAGTTTAAACTAACATAATTAACATTTTCCCCCCCCCCCCAAATTTTATTTCATCTGGAAAATAAAATTTCCATACTTATTCGATTGCGGATTATTGCGAAAGGATTGTGTGTAAATTTGTTGATACGAAAATTATATTGAAAATGATAATAATCCCAACGACGGAGATGCAACACCGTGATACGGTATATTCATAAATATTGTTTGAAATGTACGATGCGATGATAAAACATTGTGCAGGAATTATAAATAATACGCGGAGTAATAGTGACAGGTTCCTCCGGGAGATACGAGTAACAACGGACTTGCATGACTTTAATAAAGGAATGTAGTTTTACATCTTGCGAGATGAAAATTTAAACGGTTAAAATAATTCCGCTGTCCCGTGAGACACGAAGTTCGTTATCTGTGAATTTTTATCTGCGCCGCGCCGAGATATTGTTCGAAAAAACACAGTTATTAGGGTAATTTTCCCGAAAACATAGAAGATACCGACATACGTGCAATGTATTTTCGTAAAAATTAAAAAAATATAATGAAGGATCATGTTCGCAAATTGTCATTATCGTTCGCCGTTGTCGCTTGCAATTGAAATGTTAATTAAGTTTCTGTGTTATACACTTAACAACATGTTTGTTTTAAATTTGAATCATTTCGTGTTACATCATTGTTAAATAATATGTGTGTACTATTTCATATAATAGTCTCATTTATGGAAACATTTCGAAAATTCTTATTCGATGGCCATACAAGTTGTTTAAAATATATTATATTTCATAACATGACTTTTAATAATTGGAAATTTTCTCTGAATTATGAATCACGTAGAAATTCCTATAGAAATAGATATATATTGAATATAGCTGTTTATTTATTACTTGCATGTTTGATTGGTGAATTCAATGCACGTAATAATCAAGCGAATGAGAATTTCGATCTAATTAGGCGATAAATAAAATTAAATTAAATTTCTTCCATTCTCTGTACAAATATTCCCACATTAAGTTACAATATTGCACAATTCGAGGTAATCTTTTTTATTTTTTTTTATCAGCTATACGCTAACAAAATAAAAAACTGCACCCCAGTACGATTCGTCTCACTGAAAGGCCCAGAAGTAACTATTCTGACTAGGAAATGAAGACTTTTTGCCATAAAATTTTATTGATATGCAAACATTTGAATCGATAGAAAACAAATTACAGGCGCGATCGCTCAGTATCAGACAACGCCACTCCTACTCGAGGTCTACCCCACGCCCCCTCGCGAATCACGTGACCCAAATCAACCAATCCCTAATTTTCGTTGCATTAGCGTTGCATCTGAAGAGGCCCGATTTTCTGGGTTACTCCCCCTAAAATCACTTTCAGTGATAATATATAATTGTACGAAAAAGAGGAGCATCAATGATCTTGAAAACTCCGTAAATAAAATGACCCTGGAAAAAATATTCTTACCAATTATTGGCCTTTCGATACCATTCACGTTAGGCGAAAAATATATTTTTCGCATCATCACAATTCAATCACAAAAGACATTTAATCACCCTGTACATTCATCTCGTCGAATCATCTGAAACTGATACCTCTGATCACGAAATTATACACAGATTTAAATTTATTTTTAAATCACGGAATATAACTACATAAAAAAAACTTTCTCTCTCTCCTTTTATTTCAGTATCAATTGACGAAACGAAACCAAACAATTACTTAATTAATTCCATGCATCTCGTTGTACCGTAATTCCCTCGGATACCAGAACGAATCGCGGTAATTTGTATCTCTTAACACTTCTCCCCCTCCCCCTCCCCCCTTCGTTCCCAGGTCGAGCGTTTCTTTGCCAAGGGGGAAATATATCTTTGGTCGTTCTCTTAGCGAATTCTGTACTCAATTCCAATAAATATACATGTATACACGCAGAGGTCGAGCCACACGTATACGCGTATACGTGGCAATGCCGTGGCTGCCAGTAGGAAATAAATAGTCGATATAGTAGGATACGGGACAACCAGCCCAGAGGGTTGGGGCATTACCGGGCGTCCTTTCATTCAGGGGCGGGAGGGGGGGGGCG
>KQ435743.1:456839-474616 GCA_001276565.1 Melipona quadrifasciata
GCAATAGTGCAAAGGACACTGCAGGCGAGATTTTCACCGTTTACGGGAGTGGTGCTACCACTATTAGGACCGTCGGCAATTGGTTTAAGAAATTTAGAGCTGGCAATTTCGAGTTGAAAGCTGAAGATCGCAGCGGCCGCCCAGCAACCACTCATACGGACATTATCAAGACTGTGCTCACTGACAATCCACGATATAGTGTGCGTGAGATAGTGGATGCCACTAATATTCCCAAGACAACGGTACATAAGCATCGATATGAAGTTTTGGTTCCACACGGAGATTTATTGACGGAGACCGGCCTTATGAACCGCGTCTCTACGTGCGATTTGCTTCTCCAGCGACATGAAAGGGATCCTTTCTTAAAGAGGCTTGTCACTGGAGACGAGACTTGGATTTTATACCAAAATGTGCGTCGAAAACGCACTTGGTCCAAGGAAAATGGACCTTCAACTGTTGCGAAGCCTGGACTTCGTCCGAAGAAGGTTCTTCTGTGCATTTGGTGGGACTGGAAAGGTGTAGTGTACTACGAGCTCCTTCCTCAAGATGATACGATCAATGCTGACAAATATTGCAATCAACTGGATGAATTGAAAGCAGCGAGTAGCAGAAAAACGGCCAGAATTGGCGAACTGACGAGGCGTCGTTTTCCATCACGACAACGCAAGACCGCATGTTGCGTTAGCCGTAAGGTAAAAATTATTACAGTTTGATTGGGACGTTCTACCTCATCCTCCATACTCCCCAGACCTTGCTCCATCCGATTACTACTTGTTCCTCTCCTTAAAAAATTCTCTCCGTGGTAAATCTTTCAAATCCATAAGCGAAATAAAAACTCACCTAGATGAATATTTTACAAGTAAACTTAAACAATTTTGGAAAGAGGGCATAATGAGGCTTCCTGAGAGTTGGAAGAAGGTTGTAGAACAGAACGGTTCATATATAACGTAATAAATCCATCTTAAACAAAAATATCATGTATTCATTTCGCATCAAAAAAAGGGAAGAAACTTATGGGACAACCTAATACTTTTATCATCTATGTGAAATATATACCTGCATTAAATATCTTGCAATTTTTGTATATGTTTTTCGACTTGTTTCGAATTTTATTAACAAAACCATGATAAATGAATAGCGCCAATAAAATTTTAAAATGTTTCCCATAAAATATGTAATATATTCGTAAAAAGTGTTGGAATATTTTCTTAAGCAACTGTACATCGACTTTGTTGAGATTAGGAATTGCACGAGCTTGGTATTAGAGAAGTTGTACAATTTAGGTTTGCAAAGTTTGAGGTTATGAAATGGAGATTCGAGGATATTCAAAGTTCACGCAATGAAAAGAGGATATTTCCTGTTGTCTTTTATGGTTAATTATTTTCACTTTCAAGATCCGTGAAGCCTAATAAATTTAAGATGCTTTAGGATACGATTAGCTAGTAGAATTCATTGATCATACAATAAAATAGAAATAATTAAATGTACATATGTAAAGAGAGGGAAACTTAAATGGTGGAAAAATTAATGATGACTTTACTTATTCGAGTAAAGTGACTTATGAAAGTGAAGAACATGTCACTTTACTTGAACGAGTTAAATGATAAAAATTTTAACAACATCACCGCGTCAAACATAAAATTGACACGTTGAAGTATTTTAGAGACAACCCAATATCATTTTAAATAAAAGGAGAATTTTATAATGTACGTAGGAAATTGAATTAATTTTATAATTCTTAAATGTACATACAGCTATAGGTAAATGATAAAATTCGAATTACATTACACAACTTATAGATTTTTAATCCATTTTTTATTTTTTTTTTAATTTTCTACATATTTAAAAAATATATTATCGCATATATGTATGTGAAATATCGTGAAATCCGAAAATTAACCCAATTGTAAAATTATCTCACAAATTAAAGCACTAAATTGCAGTTATTCTACTATTATTTTTCACAAAACGATATTCTGCATTTATCTGTCAAAAAAAAAAAAAAAAATCACGCGTAACTTGATCACAAAAAGGAACAATATTTAAACATTTAAACATTTATCACTTCGAAATTCTCAATTACAACGTAATAAAATCATTACAATTTTCCGCTCGTCGAATTGTTTCCTAACTTTCGAGTAAATCGTTGTTAACGACGTGCGAAAACAATTATAAAAAAAAACAACGAACAAGGAGAAGAAACTAGACGTTCGGTCAACCTGCACCATTGTCCCGAATCACCCTAATTCCATTAATTAGATCGTGTAACGAATACAAAATAATTATCGCCGAATCGAGCGGCGAAGTCTTATTGTCCTCGTCGTGCGTCGGAGCGAGGACAGGCGCCAATGCT
Organism: Melipona quadrifasciata; assembly: GCA_001276565.1. NCBI lineage: Eukaryota > Metazoa > Arthropoda > Insecta > Hymenoptera > Apidae > Melipona > Melipona quadrifasciata. The sequence goes on from KQ435743.1 coordinate 459,193, forward strand.
AATTAACCGGCTGCAAATTATTTTCGTTCGCGTGTAGAGCTTCGATATTTGTGAATCGAACATTCATTAGCGGCTGCTAGCTAATTAGACGCGACCGCGATGCGGTCGGTGACTTATATCGTTGCGTTCGTTATCATCGCGGTCGTCGGGCCACAGCCGGGGCTTTTTCCCTCTGGTTTCTGGTTTGAAAATTTCGCTCGTGGAAACGTTGAAGGAAACGCCGTGGAAAAATGACATATCACGCGCACGCGTGACAGCACGGTTTGTGGACTGTCATCGTTTATTCGTTCGCGAGCTAGTTGCAGTTGAAATTCGCCGGGGAAAATCCGGTTCGATGCCGGCGTGCCTGCCATCGGGACGAGTTTTCAGCTGGTTTTATCGGGCTTTCGCAGGACGTTGCGGCACCGGTGTAAAGTCATAAAGCCAACAGACATGGTCGTTTACTGTTTTGATGGCACTCGCTTGTTTGCAGCCTTCTCCCTTGTACGGCCGAGTTTATTAAATCTTTTCTCCTTTTTTTTTTCTGCTTTCTTCCCTCTCTCGCTCGTCCCATTTGTTCGGTAAATTTTAGGGGACGGGAGCTTATTACGAATATTAGGTTAATCTCGCCTGGCTAATTACAATGGTAGTTGCAATTTTAGGCGTGACAGTTTGGAAGCAAAGTGATTTTTAGAAACAAACGGGAAATGTTTGATATTGATATGCTGTGATATGCTAATTTGTGATTAATATTGGGGTAACAAAGTTAGAGAATTAGTCACTACTTGTTTAAAAAAAAAAATATATATATATATGTCAGATCTCTTTGAATCAGCTAATGCTGAATGGTAATTCGTGATTAATAAATTGAGCAGTATTGGGATAATAAAACACGATGCATTCAGTTAGATTTTACTACCTGTTTCGTTTGTAATGTGTTTATGAAGGGCTGTATAGGAAATTACACAATTGTATTGTGACAAACTGGTGAAAGATCATCTGTACAATAAAACAAGTTATGAAATACGATATATTGAATTTATAAGAAATTTTAATATCAACAATCACGTATGTACACGTAGTACAGTCTCAATAATGATCTGACGCCAAAACACAACGTGAAATACGATATTGAACTTTCAGGGAATTTTAACAGCAACAACGAACAACCGAACGATATAATTCTGATTGTAAATTGAGGGAATTGTCGATAGTGGGAGTTTTATTTTATAGCACGTTACATTCGCGGGGTATCGTAAGGGTATTTGGGAGAGTTTTGATAAAACTTGAATTTGATATCGTTTTTCACTAACGTTGGATGCTAAAGTTGTCATTCGTTCTAAGACTTTAATAGAAAAATTGTTACACTTGTTTTTGTCTTTGAGGGAAATGGAACGCCGGATTAAGGGAACTTTTGCCATAGACAGGGGATTTAGTCTTGTAGTCTTCGAGAGTTTACGCATCTAGCTAGTTTCCTTAATAAAACTCGTCTTCGAGTCCACGATTCTGAAGTGAGCGTTCTGGAACATTATTATCTCTTCCACCTCGTGGAAGTTTCACATTTTTAACGAAGCTCTTATTTCTGAGTTCAGCCCGGTGCGACGCGTAATCAGTAATCACTCGCGTTACTGCAACTTCGCCACTTTTCTTCGTTTCTTATCCGTGGTACGTGAGATTTACTAAGCGAATCTTAAATCCAAAGAAACGCAACGTGCTCCCTCGGAGACTGAATTATCTTTCAAATTATATTCAATACGATCGTGTATCTCCGCCAAATACGCGGATAATTAAAATGACTCGAAACTTTCTATCAGAGTATTAAGAGCGCAGAGCAATATGTTTCTCTTGCTTTTACCATAACTATTTTTCGTTTGCTCCGTATTGGAATTGTCTCGGAAATATGGGTTAGCAAACAAATGAGTTATGCAACGAGTAATATGCGTTCGATAGACAGCAATTTGCATTGTAGTTCTGTTTCGTTTGATTAATATAGACGGTTCAATTTTCAAAAAAAATTCGAAAAAAAAAAGAAAAAGAAAATAGCAAACAAAATTGAAATAAAATTGAAAGCAAAAACAAAAAATGGGGATTACAAAAGATTAGTATTGTATCACTCGTGTTTCTAATCAACGGTTTTCTATTATCTCGATGTATCGAAATTCTGGTAATTTTGAGGTGAACAATTTTTGTGATTAAGCCACGTCAAACAGCCTTCGACAGAGAATGAAGAAAGACAGGGTTCTGTTGTATTCGACGTGAAACGAACTTTCCAGTTTTCCGTGAAAATTGTTCCTCTTCGAAGAAACTCCCCGCAAGTTTTTGTTTATCTCATAATTTATCTCGTATCAAAATGAATATTTGAGAAACTCACAAACTTGACATTTCGCAAATTGTTTGTTTTCATACCGGTGTATTTAAAGCCGGACTCGAAAATGAAATTTTCTGTTTCATAAAGAAGAAAGTGGATACAGGTTGAAAAAACGAAACGTACTTTCATGAAACTAATTATCTTGGTGAGCGCGTATTTCACACACTGTAAAAGTATATTTAATTTTTAAATTTTATGTATTCTTAAAGGTATAATTACGCGTAATGTGAACAAGTATTATATAAAGTATTCGACGTATTGTGCTTTCGATAATTTTTGGCACGTCGAGCAATTTTCCATTCCATTGGCAGTATTTTCAGAAATAGGAATTTGAATAAAAATCTGCAATCTACAAATGTTGTAGCGCGTTGTAGTGCCTATTGTAGTATTTTATATTTAACGAGCTATTAACTCATAATTGAAATTCATTTCTAAAATAATGAAATCGCGGTGGATTATCGAACAGTTAATTAGAAAATTTATGAATATTCGACTGCGTGAGAGATCATTCCTCGTACTCTGTCGAATTTGCGACGTTTAAATTCATTATTCCGCCAACAAATCCACGAAATAATTTGAAATGAATTCGAAAATTCATCAAGCTTTCTCCACGCATCCCTAAACAACATCCATAAAACACGTTTGAGGTCCAGCCTCGTTCATTATCGAATTCATCCCTTCGACCTATTTCTCTCGTCCGTGTGCGAGACAACAGTTTTCATTAGCAAGAGGGCGAAAGAACGTTGCTTTTGGAGGTCTTTCTGACCGAATAATAGGCCGAGACACCGTCTGATATCGGTGCGAATAATCACTTAATGGAGTCGCTAATTGGACGAGCAAGGATGCGGTTGCTTCTCGTGTGTATGCAGCACAACTCGAAAAAGGGACACCTCTCTCTCTCTCTCTCTCTCTCTTATTTTCTCTTTCTCACCCCCACAAGTTCGAGTGTATTACACCGACTGGGAACAGAGGGAGCTTTGTGCGCTGAAGCTTCGCAGAGTGGCTTTATCGTACTTTATCCGGCAAAGCGACACAATTTGAAGTCTTCCGCGCTCCGTGGGATCGCAATCTCCGTCTTTCATCTCCGCGGCGACACGAGACACAGGGATGGGCGAGAGTTCGTGAAAATCGGTGTGCCGCGCGGAACTGCCTGGTTCCCCGGCAATTCGTTGACAATCAAAAACTGGCTGTTGTTGTTGTTGTTGTTGTTGTCGTCGTCGTCGTCGTCGTTTTCGTTATCCGCATGGACAGGCCGGGCAAATGAAATTCAATGGAATCGAATCGAATCGGAGCGTCGCTCGTTTGCCTCGTCGATGCGTCAAGTTTTAAAGCGACCATTTTATTACGTGGGCCAGCTGTCGCTCGATTGTATACGGCGCGATCGATTCATCGACGCGACGGTTCGAGAATTTCGAGTTTAAACGGAAGTGGGAACCGTCGGTGCACTTTCTTTTTTGTTTAGGATTCGCGAGGAGAGGGATGTCTGACAGACTCTGTTTGAGACTCTCTGCGAATTGTGAGACTTCGTGGGACGGTGAATTCTATTCTTGCATTCTTGGAATCAGGGCAATTCATTGATATTTACATGTTTGGATACATCTGAAAATACTCACGATTTATGATAGAGGTGCTTTCATCGGAATAAGGAGTAAAAGTGTGTTCTTTTGAATACCATAATTATAGTGTACACACTCCCTGCGTGATCTTACTTGTCACGTTGGCCGTCTATTTTTCTTTAGATATCCTCAAAATCCAAATACATTTTCAAGTTTTTCCAAAGATTTGCTTCTCTTTGTTCTGTACTTTTGCGTTTTTCGTATCCTGTCAATCGAAAAATCCATGCGCGGTTATTAATAACGCAACATGGGATAAACAATTGATCTCATTGTCAAAATCACTGTGCTACTTTAGGATTAATAAATTTCAATCTACGGATTTGACAATGAAACTTTCTGGGACAGTTGTCCACGTGACAAGAGCTACGTTGAAAAAACATAACGTATGATTAATTCTTAATATTTGACCATTGATTCCGTGAAAATTGTACTTTCTTTCGTCATACAATTCTTCACACTTTATTCGTGGTAAACAATTTACGAATAATAATTCCACGGTGATTATTTTGATTTTGTCGATCGACTTTTATTTATCGGATTGATTACATTCTTCACGCGGCAAATATTTAAATTGAATAAAATTTTATCCGTCGCGCATGTGAACCGAATGTTTGTGCAAAGATGGTGCAAATTCAACAATCGAATGCAAAGCTTTCGCTTCGTAACGAAAATAGAAGCCCTCGTTCCAAAAGCAATCGGTAATCATTTACCAAAGGTCGACGTAAATTCAATACGTGTATACTTCGCAGCTTTTTTCATACCTTTGCCCAGCGATATTCCAAGCTTCCATTCTTCTTCATACTATTTTAACCCGAACCTGCATTGTCTACTTTCGACGTTCCTATCTCGCCTTATACTTGAATAAACACAGACCAGTGTTGTTGCGACAATTTTTCAATACCCTGCCGATCAATAAACCTTCCAAACGTCACGGGATTTAAAATATACAAGCTGACTTAAACAAGCTGACTTTCAGCGAGCAAATAAAAAGACGAACAGTAAGAGGCGAGTCATTTCACAGAAAAAAATTACGCATAAAAATTATTCTAATCCTGTTTTTCATATAATATTTTCTCTTATTGGAAAGTTAAACATTTACCAGTTATTATTAGATCGCGACTTTTTTGTGCATTTTTGAAAATCTGGCCGCAATATGCAAAAGTATACGGAATATACATATAAAAGATAATATCCTTTATGAACTTTCTATTTCGGTTCTATTTTCTTTTGATTATCTTTGTAGAAATGTAAAGTTACACGTATATCCGTAGTTTAATTAAAATGATGTTTCGAAATATAGAGTATGTTTTGTTGCTCTATACCAAGTTCAAAGTTGAATTTTAAAATGTTGAATCTAAATATAGAACAAGTTTTGTCACTCTATACCCAGTTCAAAATTGAATTTTATAATGTTGAATATCTGAATATGGAGCAAGTTTTGTTACTCTATACCAAGTTCAAAGTTAAATCTTAAAATGTTGGATTTCAATATAGAGCAAACTTTGTTACTCTATATCAAGTTTTAAGTTGAATTTTATAATGTTGAATATCTGGATGTAGAGTAAGTTTTGTCACTCTGTACCAAGTTCAAAGTTGAATTTTATAATGTTGGATCTCAATATAGAGCAAATTTTGTTACTCTATATCAAGTTTTAAGTTGAATTTTATAATGTTGAATATCTGGATGTAGAGTAAGTTTTGTCACTCTGTACCAAGTTCAAAGTTGAATTTTAAAATGTTGAATCTAAATATAGAGCAAGTTTTGTCATTCTATACCCAGTTCAAAGTTGAATTTTAAAATGTTGAATCTAAATATAGAGCAAGTTTTGTTACTCTATATCAAGTTTTAAGTTGAATTTTATAATGTTGAATATCTAAGTATGGAGCAAGTTTTGTCATTCTATACCAAGTTCAAAGTTGAATTTTATAATGTTGAATATCCGAATGTTATTTATATGAAACAAGTGTGCGTGAAAATTCTGTGGCAACATTGAACAGACGTAATCTCTTCTTTTCGGCTAATCGACCAATCTCAAAAGTCACAGTAAAATCATTGAGTTCAACGTCCTCGAAAATTAATCCGAGCTATTGAATTCAAAATTCATTTCCAAAAACAGACCAGAGCGAAACAACGTGTTACACAAATACTGCGGAGACAGTGTCTATTTAATTTCGGACAGATGGTCGGTCTCTGTTTGCTGGATGCATTGGAATGCAGCCAATATATTCACGGGTGGCGCGTGCTCAGGAGCGGCGGCAAGAATGCGCTTTCCCCGGCCGCGTGCACGGTCAATGAAATTTCGCGGGGGTTGAAAAATAAATGGGAGTTTCCCATCTGGATCTGAAGGTCTGACGCTTCGAGAACGAATGAAATATGAAAGGTCGTTGGCGAGCGGCGTTCAAAAGCAACAGGAGTCTCGTTTCTTGGTCCTGTATCGGGACGGCTTTATCGTCGGATACCACGTATCCCGGCTGCTTCCGTGATTCTCCATCTTCGTCGCGATATATCTCAGTGAAAGCACATCGGCGATTAATCGCGCGATTCCTCAATCAAGTATCGTTGAACTACCTTCACAAAATGCTTCGTTTCTCATCTTTTATTTAATAACAGATTCGTGCGTAACTTTGTAGAATAGATATTCGAAATCTTCAAGTTTTAGCTAGTTCTTTTAAATAATTTCATTTAGTCGGCCGTTGCATCACTTTGGTGAAACACATCGGATCTATTCTTGACCGTGTAGAATTTTTAATTTAATTTTTAGTAATTTCATTCCCCGGAGAATTTCACGTGCAGTTGTTTGCTTCGGGTAGAACACTTTTGAAATGTGAAGTAGCGGAGAGGAATTTCTATGAAATAATGGATTCGTTGTTGTCTTATTCTGTTGTGTATTCTGTTTCGGAAGAGAATATTTTGCTTCGCATCGGGCGTGCGTGTTTTTACAAAGACGTGTTTTCAACCTTCTCTGTGAAGAATTTTTCAAAAAATAACGTACGATTTGTTAATTATCCTGATTGATGCTAACGTGAGATGTTCCATGACTGAAATTAGCCTTATAATTAGGCAGGACGTTGAAATTAACGCAACGTCCTTGTATCGAAATCCCGTTGCATTTCGTAAAGCACAAAATTTCGAAACAGTCACGTAAGAGTAACACAGAATTAATATAATCGCATAAAGCATTGCGAAATAGGAATTATCCTCTCCGTATAAGGTTAACGATGTTTCAACAACTCCAGCACAGGTGGAGATTTCTTTGTGGCGTGCGCACGAAAATAATCTGATAAAACGACTGGTTGCTCCGCAGAAATTTCGTGCTTTGTCGACACGTTCCACGCCCTAATTCCATTACTTTGATCGTTTTTGTACGTTTCCAAAATAAGAGCAGATTTTTTCTCTTGCGAAAGCAAGGAAGAGAGCGGAAGAGATAGCTAAAGAGAACGGGACCAATCGTCTTGAACAGCGAAACAGCTCTGTTCGGGAGAGTTTCCATGCTACAATACCTACGGTCTGGGTACAGACACGTTCGGGATAATTTATTGGTTTCTAAGGACTTAGTTGGAATGTGTCGCCAGAAAACCTTGGCCACATGGCTGCACTTTCTCCTAAGCGAGAAACAAACAATGCTCTTGACCGTGGATTGATGCATGGCGTCAACTTCCCCGAACACGTGAGGAACCCGGGCCAGCGAGATCGCCCACGACGGCCACGGGTATCTGGCCCTTCGTGCCCCACCCTTGACCCGCGATTTTCCATAGCCGAAGGAAGGGGAACCGAGGAGACGTTCGGGCTTTCCTTCGGCTTCTAATTCAGAATCATTACGACTTCCGAAAGCTAAAGTTCAATCTCTCTCGACATAAGGTTGCTAGGGGACAAACCCCTATCATTCAGCGTGCGAAAAATATACAGTCCACAAACTTTCCTAAACACGATCTCGTCTCGCTAACGCGCGCGAACAAGCTCCTTCGCCGCCGAGGTAAACCCGTAGTAAGAAAAAATAAAACGAAACTCTTGGCGGTTAGCGTCTCGTAGCCATTATGAAATTTTAATATTCCAGTGGTCTTCAAAGAGATTCTTGCCCGAAGACCCGAGACACATCCATCGTTCATCGTGTTCCTTGCCGCGCCGTTTCCCCCGCTGGGACTTATCAAAGCTTCGGAGAATCAAACGGAGGCCACGGGCCAATAGTTTCCCCGCAAAACGATAGAAAGTTAGATATACAAGCAGATAGGCGGCGGAATAAAAGAAGACGGACAATAGAAATAAGGAATTCTCGCGCGCGGAGGATCCTCTCACGGAAGGTTACTCTCAATATCAGAAGGGAGAGGCATTATCCCTTTGGGGTTTTACTCGTGACCCCGGGCTACTTTGCAGCCACGCGCTGAAAGGAATTGGACAAAAGGCGAAGTATCTTGTCCGGTTCGCTTGGATTGAATTATCGGCTAACCGCTCGTGATTGCTGCTCGATCGTAAATTTTCTTTGCGTTTCACGTCTCGGTCGTTGCGTGCAGACTTGTTGCTGCGTGGACTGATAAGGGAGGGACAGCAACAAGTCAAATCTTAATGGAATCTTAATTTAAATGGAATAACGATCTGTTACTCTTGGTAATAATTTTTGTCAGAGGCGTAGGCGAGTTCGATAAATTTCTAGCCTCCCAATTTTGGCTTTTGACATTCTGCTTTGGTTTTTGATGAAGCACGAATGAGAAGGAACGCTAGATCTCGTGTTCTTCGATATGGAAAGGCGAGTTTTATTACCAATCTGATTTTTTTTTGCATTTAGATACGATTAGTAGAAAATAAAACGACAAAATGTCATTAATATTGGAAATTACGGTAACTGAGCTTTTTAATATTAATTGAAAAATTGTGCCTTTTTTTAAGACTAGGAATTTGACATCAGCTTAGGTTTTGGAATTCGTTTTTAACATCTTTGGCCTTGAGTTTAATTCGAGTTCGTGTTAAGATCACGTATTTGGTGTTCTTTGTTCCAATTTGTTTTTTTATATTTTACAAGCCATGAAAATTAATCGCGATCATGTCGTATTCAACGACCTCGATTACTGATTAATAATTTCTCATATACTTTTAAATTGATTCAATTGCGATTCAATATTGACCAACACACACTGTGATATGTGTATTACCTAACAATAATATTTCTATTTTATTCCGACCGAGAGATTATTTTTACGTACGTATGGAACATACGGTCGAGCGATTTCCAATTTTTCGAAGTAGAAGCGATTCTCTAATCAAATTAGAGATGAATATTCGTTCCGTAGAAACTAGAGGAAAAGTTTCGAAATTTTTTCTCGCACAACCGACGCATGCAACGTCGGCCTGCGTATTGAAATAAGAGAAAGGACGAAGGAAAATAGAACGTTCAGATGAAATTCATCGGATATTTAAAAATACGAAACCCCCGAAATATTTGGAGTGTTGCGAAAAACTGCAATAAATGCAGAGGGAAATAAACATGTTTGCACGCGTACAACTGAACACGAATAAAATCATTGTATTTTGGATTATTAATGTTGCATTTTTAAAATCGTTTGTTACGTAAATTTGTTTGGAATATATCTCGCGCATGTTCGTTCATTAAGGAAACAACGGATTTTATTACTATTGAAAAATCGATCTTTGAAATCAATTTTATATATTTCAGCTTTGTTTTTGCGAATTTAAGAAAATTCGCAAAATTTTTTTCTCCCTCGCGTAACTGCAAAGCACTCGTTTATTAGCCTCTGGATAAAAAGCGAAGGGAATTAGCTTGCCATCCAATTTGTACGAGTTCATTTGATCGGATATTCGTAGAGCAAAAGCACTGGCCTTGAACGGGGCAAAAAAAATTGCGAAAAGTCGAAAATGTTACGACAGATAAATCGGCGGAGGCATTGAACATTTCTTGATGCGGGCGCTTTGAGGATAAGAAGCTTTTCTCCGTGGAAAAAGGATACCATATCTGTCGTTCCACGAGACATTCCACGAAAAAAGAAAAGAAAAGAAGAGAAAAAAAAAAAAAGAAAAAAACGAAGGGAATAACGCGTCTTTTGCGTGGAAAAGTTTGCCTCTAGTCGAACATCGATAAATAAGAACCGCTTGAGCAACGCAGAGGAATACTGTTTTCCGTCTTTAAACGGTTTAATCACGTCCTAATCCTATTTTCTTGCGACATCGAAATTTAGACTGAAATTAAAAAAATTTCTCCCACGTGGAATATGAAAAAGTTTCTAACAGAGTTTCAAGAATTTTCGGGACAAACGACGCATAAGTTTGGATGGTCAAGCGACGATCTTCCAAAGTCTCGCCAAATTTAGGAATTTCAATTTGGCCGCGTTTTGTTAATTGTCGATCGATCGATCCTCGAGTGTCTTTCTACAAAGCGCAATTTCAGCGGAAATCTTCCTCGAATCACTTATCCTCGCTTGGAGCGAAATGAAGATGTAAAACGTTTTTAGTCCCGGGAACAACGTCCGTAAAAGCAGTCGATAATCAGCGTGACTGTCCGGGGGATAATTCGAAGCGAACATCTCCGAGAATTGGCATTGGCTGGAATTCTCCGAGGGAAGAGGAAAGCCTTCCTTCGAGCTTTCCCCCGGACAACTTTAAATCTGTGCTTGATGAATCGACGACGGATCGAGAATAGCTTCAAAGAGGAATAAACCAGCTTCTTAACCCAATTCCTCACGCCGTTCCATTCTTTCATCCTGAAGCCCCGAGGACCGTTTAATGCGATCAAAGTTGATCCACCTGGTCCTGGCCGAAAGATAAGGATAATTAAAAGAAACAACGGACCCACCTTTTTCGTTTTAAACCCAGCGAGGAAGTCGCGCTTTTGTGTACCGCGCGAGATGAAGTTTATAGCTCAGTTTCGAACTTTCAACAAAAGGGAATTCGTTTTTTCGCCTATTAATATTAATGAGCCGGAATGACAAGTGGGATATTTGGTTCCTTTCGTGAAATCTGCTGGCCAGAAATGAAAAAATAATATTTTTCGTAAAGCTGATTAATCATTAAATCAATCATTATTTTAGCCTACCTTCGATGTGCGATTCGTTTTATTTATTTATTTTATTTTACTTTGGGGATTTGTTTTATTTATTTATTTTATTCGTCAGGGATTTATTTTGTTTTATTTCAGGGATTTGTTTTATTTTGTCTTCATTTTTAAAGTTTATTTTTAAAGCGAGTGTTTTCGTTACCAAGAGTAGTAACGATTTTAAAAAATTTAATTACTAATAATATCTGTGATGTTATGTTGCAAGATGATTTAGTTATATTCGTCTAGTCTAGTTACTGTTAATTTTTTAACGCACAGCCAATCTTCTGTTCTTGATTGCTTCTGACAGTTTGTAAAATTCTATTTTACAATCTCTTTGCGTTAATTGAACGTGTCATTACAAATAACAAGTCGATAAACTTGAAATGTTCGAGTTGCACACAAAGTATGAATTAATAATAACGTGCAATTAAATCCATAGCATGCGATATTGGTTTTGCTGTATGTTTTAGCCAGAAATTTCTGCCACTCAAGTGGCTACAATAAAATTCGCTAAATTTGGAAATATCGCAGCTATTCGTGCGAAGACTACTTGATGGTCTCTCTTTGATAAAATAACGATGAAGTATAATAAAATTATGTTCAAAGTCGCAATCAGAATTAATGTTTTTTAATTTTGGAAAATCCTTCTCGATTTAAACACATAAATTGTAATTAAATTAAATCGTACGTCTAATCGAATTGAAAAATATATTAGGTTGTCCCCTAAGTTTCTTCCGCGCCACGCTACGAGTGACTCTAAGTGGCTGTTTTTATATAAAAATTCAGGCTTATCTCTTAGCCGTTCATGGCATCGGTTTCAGTCGTCCCAGAGCTCTTTCAAAGTACGTTTCGTTGGTGACAAAGTCTCTTTTAAAATTTTTTCTGCACCGTTCAATATGGAGAGCCAAAAGATGCATTCGCGGCATGTTATGCTTCACTGCTTCAAAAAAGGCAATAGTGCAAAGGACACTGCAGACGAAATTTTCACCGTTTACGGGAGTGGTACTACCACTATTAAAACCGTCGGCAATTGGTTTAAGAAATTTAGAGCTGGCAATTTTGAGTTGAAAGATGAAGACCGCAGCGGCCGCCCAGCAACGACTGATACGGACATTATCAAGACTGTGCTTACTGAAAATCCACGATATAGTGTGCGTGAGATGGTGGATGCCACTAATATTCCCAAGACAACCGTACATAAGCATTTAATCTAGATAGGATATGCGAATCGATGTGAAGTTTGGGTTCCACACCTATTTATTGACGGAGACCGGCCTTATGAACCGCGTCTCTATGTGCGATTTGCTTCTCCAGCGACATGAGAGGGATCCTTTCTTAAAGAGGCTTGTCACTGGAGACGAGACTTGGGTTTTATACCAAAATGTGCATCGAAAACGCACTTGGTCCAAGGAAAATAGACCTTCGACTGTTGCGAAGCCTGGACTTGATCCGAGGAAGGTTCTTCTGTGCATTTGGTGGGACTGGAAAGGTGTAGTGTACTACGAGCTCCTTCCTCAAGATGATACGATCAATGCTGACAAATATTGCAATCAACTGGATCAATTGAAAGCAGCCAGTACAGAATTGGCGAACCGACGAGGCGTCGTTTTCCATCACGACAACGCAAGACCGCATGTTGCGTTAGCCGTAAGGCAAAAATTATTACAGTTTGATTGGGACGTTCTACCTCATCCTCCATACTCCCCAGACCTTGCTCCATCCGATTACTACTTGTTCCTCTCCTTAAAAAATTCTCTCCGTGGTAAATCTTTCAAATCCATAAGCGAAATAAAAACGCACCTAGATGGATATTTTACAAGTAAACTTAAACAATTTTGGAAAGAGGGCATAATGAGGCCCCTCCTGAGAGATGGAAGAAGGTTGTAGAACAGAACGGTTCATATATAACGTAATAAATTCATCTTAAACAAAAAATATCGTGTATTCATTTCGCATCAAAAAAAGGGAAGAAACTTAGGGGACAACCTAATATATTTTAATATTTAAAAATATATATTTTAATACTACGAAAGGTCATTGTTACGAAGTATAGATCACGCACACGTACTGACTTGTTCGTTTATTTTCACGTTATTACAATCATCCCGAGTCTTTATATTGCGAGAATTCGCTAAATCTGATACGGTCTAACGTAATCTTCCATTTCTATGACTCACAGAGATAATTACTGACGTTTATGAGAGGCATCCTTTAGCTGAACTCCTTTGGAATAATCTCGTGTCTCCGACCTTTTAAAGTGGCAAAGAGAAACCTATTTTAACCGCTGACTTTCTATTATCAAGAGAATGTTGATTTTACGTTAGTCTAATTACTATTAACAAAGTATCACTAGATAAAATTTCATTTCAGCGAAAAAATGGTTTTTATCAATCCCCCCAGGATCTCGAATATTTCACGTCTAAACATTTCAATTTAGATACGAAAAAAAAAAAAATCGAATCGAAAAAAATATTGCAATTAAACGTATACGCATATATTTCAGACTCAATAATATTTAAATTGAACTCGACTCCTCTCCTTCTTCCTTCGGTTCCGTCGAAAAATTTCACCCCCGCGAAAATTTTTAATCTTCATATCGAATGAAACGTAAATCATAGTGTTCCTGCTTGCGGCAAAGGGGTTACCTGCTAAAATTCTTCAGTTTCAATCAGCGAAGATAGTTTCCATCGATCGACCATCGAGCAACCAGTTTGTCCTCCTCCGAGTAATGTTCCGCAGCTTAACGAAAAGGTTGAAATCGATGGAAATCCGTATAGCTTGTTGCGAGATATATTTTATAATCTGCCGCGCGAACGAAAACAAAAGGACCTGGTTTTCCAATTTCCAATCCCGTTGCCACGGCCGTCTAAATTTTGATCAGTGAAAATAACCGGCCGATGAGGACATTGTTCGCTGTTCGTTTATTGTGCCACGGAAAGAGAACCGGAACAACAGACTCTCGTTACGTCCAATATTGTAAATTGCTGTCAGAAGTTTGTTGTCCGTTTAATGTATTTTTAATCGTCCGGATGTAATTCAACGATATTGTCGTGTGATAGTAACATATTCGCGAAGCATGCAATTGAGTAATAAACGTAACGTTATTTCATAAATGTGGTATATATGCATCTTTCGGGTAGTTATCAACTTTGAACGACTCGTATCTTTTGACGATACAAATTGCTGCGAGATTCGTGACGATAAAAATGGCGATTTAAGCTTCATCATTGAGAAGAATGTCGAAATTTGCACTGCAGAATCGAGAGATATTTCTGTGAGCCACGATGTAATATGTAAAACTCGGAGATAAGAACTTTTACCCGGGGATGACAAGGTAACACGTTATTGGAGAACTTTTTAAGCTTCTGCGGCGAATTAACTCTGGTCTTGGATGCTGGAAGAGCATCAAGATTTTCTAATGACTCAATAACCTAACAGTTTTGACAGAAGTACAGGGTGTCCATAAAGTCTCTTTACAATTTCAAAAATTTATTACAGAGGCAAATAAAAAGACAGATAAGTGGAAATTATTACAGAATGAATTTTTTTCTGCCTTATTTAATGCACCTCTATATGGGCACCGTTAGTTGCACGAAGCGCATCAAGACGGTACTCGATTTCTTACACGATCGATGTTTTCGATCGAACACTGTCCCTGTCTCCATAAATTTCTTGTGCCATGCACGAATTGACGGACGTGACGGTGGATTTCTCCCACACTTGGTTCTGAAGTTTCGCTGAGTCCGCAAATCCGATTTGGTTTCAATAAACCATGATACACACTGTGACTTCTCTTGAGGAGTAGCCATTTTGTAAGGGGTTCATGTAAGAGTAGCTTATTTATCAACAGGTTAATGCAATGTGATAAAAGCCTCGATAACCACTGAGTACATAGAACAAATCCGACGAAGATATCTCGCCAATTTTCTTTGTAATGAATTTTTGTAATTGTAAAGAGACTTTGTGGATACGTGGGATTATGTTAAAGATATCGCGTATCGAACAGAGGTACGGGACATCACTAATCTAAAGCAGAGGATCACTGATGCCATTGATGAGGGTATGCTACAGCGAACATAGCAAGAAGTCAAATACCGTCTTGATGTGCTTCGTGCAACTAATGTTAATTAAATACGGCGAAAAAACTTAAATATATACGTTTCATTTTGTAGTAATTTCCACTTATCCGTTTCTTCATTTGCCTTTGTAATAAATTTTTGAAACTGTAAAGAGACTTTATGGACACCTTGTGTTTACTTGAAGTGACACTAAGGCTGCTTTTAAATAATAATAAGTGTTAAAAAGTTTGAATACTGAAAACTAAGTATGGATTTTAGTGCCTCGAAGCATTAAACACTCGAAAGCGTAAGAATTTCGAAATTTCGCGGTACAACTCGTCCGGAGACTGAAAAAGCCGA
>KQ435743.1:487717-503690 GCA_001276565.1 Melipona quadrifasciata
TGAAAACTGCACGAACGCGTATGAATTTACATAAATTGAAATACTCCGTTTCTCTCCGATTTGATTCAACTTTTTATTTCAAGATGTTGACTCGCGCGCCGTGAAAATGTCCAAGTTTTAATTAGAAATCAGAAGCGCGCGCGTCGCTTCGGGCTTCTTGACGGCGAATCGTGCGTTGTAAGCCCGGGAGAACTGTCGGATATCCGACAGGGACTATGGGATTACGACCCGATTTCCCAAGTCAAGAACGTGACCAACGTTCCTGTATTGCGTGACTGCATAATCTATGCGGCCGGTTCGCGCGGTGCATATGAAAAGTTGAAGAGAAAACCTGACCGACGAAAAATTCGTATCGACGACCGCACGCGCTATCCTCTTGACCTTTGAGGTCACACCTTCGTCGATCGTAAATCTGATTTTCAAATATGGTTTCTTATCGTTCCGGTTTTCGGCGAGACCGGATACCTAACTTCGCAGTACGTACCCTTCGGGGGGAGGGGGGTTGTTCGAAACTATTCGAGTCGAGTTCGTGGCTCCCGTTAATTCGGAACTTCGCGACTCTATGGATTCAATTTTGCAAGCTTCTGAATTCGGCGAAGTTGCATCCAATTTACAGTTGCGATAATCACGCAAACAGTGGAGTCAACGTGGAAGCGCAAGACGCAAATTGGCAGCGTTAAGTTCGTTAAATTGAGAGGTATCTTTTAGTTAATCGGTATTGGTTGACAAAACGGAAGCTGGCCAAGTTCCCGCAACTACGATATGTACTCGTTTCGACAATTAAGCCACGCGGAACGGGGTTTTCATTTGTTGTTATTTAAGAGTTTTCAGTTGTTACGGGTTCTGTTTATCTACTTTTGTTAAATCTCTATTATATTAATGTTATTCAAGTTTAGCTTGTTTCACAGTAGTGCTATAAAACATTGAAATTCCTAATTGTTATACATAGTGTATATAATGTCACTGAATCAAAATAAAATATATAATTATACTTTGGAAAAAATTATTCAGAGTTTATAAATGTAGCAATGACATATTCATGAGAAATTATGAATCAGTCATCATTCTGATTGCTCTAGCCTCGAGTTAGTCTCTCGTAACTTCTATGTATACATTTTCAAAAATTTTACAGGTCATAATCGTGATAGTCATCTCTTATTACATTGTTAATAAAATTTTAATATGTATAATACACGTAATAAATATTATAAAGATGTGTAATAAATATTATACATCTTTGTGAATTTGTACATTGAAGTATGTAAAAAATATATGATGTTTTTCATCTATATCTTAGTTTTCAAATTATAAATAACTGAAGAAAATGTTCAATGTGCCCGCCTTTTGTTTCAACACAATGCTATAACATCGAATTTCGTGAAATTAGCGAAACTGACAAATATTTTTCAAATCCACTTTTGTAGACTGTGTACATTATTATTAACAACTGAATGGATTTTAAATTGTGCCGAAAATAAAATTTTTTGAAGATTAGACAAGATTTCACGACATGACATATTGAAAAGTATGCAAAAGTATTCGTACGATGTTTTTTACTCATTTTACTTCGTAGATTCAGTATGTAAAATACAAACATGCATTTAAAACTTGCCCTGTATATAAACTATTCGAATACACGATCCACTACGTAGAAGAATCAATTGACAAACATTTTTCACCCGATTTCTCCTGCGAAATCACGAATTCTTCCTCGACGTGTCTGATTTAACCCGAAAACTCGATCGACGAAAGAAAGTCAGCTAATTGAAAGGACAAGTTAATTTGTCGATCTTTTTTTTTTATCACTGAAAGTGATTTTAATGGGGGTAACCCAGAAAATCGTGCCTCTTTAGGTGCAACGCTAATGCAACGAAAATTAGCGATTGGTTGATTTGGGTCACGTGATTCGCGAGGGGGCGTGGGGTAGACCTCGAGTGGGAGTGGCGTTGTCTGGTACTGAGCGATCGCGCCTGTAATTTGTTTTCTATCGATTCAAATGTTTGCGTATCAATAAAATTTTATGGCAAAAAAATCGTCTTCATTTCCTAGTCGGAACAGTTACTTCTCGGCCTTTCAGTGGAACGAATCGTACTGGGGTACATGTCGTGCAGTTTTTTTCATCTGTGACGATTGAGGTCATTAGCGATGCGAACTCCTATCTGAAAAAAAAAAACACGGCGAACGTATCGTCTTGCGTTCTTGCTCGCGTTCAGAAATGTCAGGTAATATGTTTTCCCTTAGGATAAGCTAGAGTGGCTGCTAAATCGTGGCCGTGCTTTTTGCGGACGTGTCAGGATGCCGGGCGTAATGCAATGTCCTTCTTGTTGTTGTTCGAGAGATTCGGGTAGATATTTTACACGTCGAAGCGAAAATGTCGAGTGAATTTCGAACGAAATAATAAATTCGAAGAGATCTTGCCCCGACTAGTTGGAGAATTTTAAACATTTTGACAAGAAATTTACGAGACGTGACCCATTTTAACTTTAAATTTAATAATATTCGAAATTATTCGGGGATTTGACTTCCACAATTTTCGTAATTTAAAAATTTTACAATTTACGATATAATTGAGATTAAAACTTACTTACTGTCTGATTAAATTTCGCGAGATTTGCAAATTACGATCTTTGTTTTTCAATTTGTTGCAATCCAACGTGCAACAGTTTATGCTGCAGTGCAACGTAATTTACAAAATTTACTATCACGATTTCATTTTCTTTATTGCCAGATTTATTATTAAGCAACAAAATGTACTTGTTTCAATAGCTCATTAACTTTCACGGTGAACCGTGAAATTTTATTTGGAAATGATCTGGCTGGACAAAAGTGTTATTGTGTTTCAGTTAATTTCGTTTCAGTAATTTTCGCTCGCATCGCTTCAAAAATCCGGTTGAAAATCAGTACTCTAAAAAACCAATATCTTCTTCATCGGATATTTGTGTTTCGTTGCTGGTTTTATAATTCAAGTAATGTCAACGAACGACGAAAAGGGCAACTCGAAAATTGAGAAATAGCTCCTTCAAATGTGAGTGTCGATGCGATGTAAAAGCTATTGAAACCAGACATCCCTTTTTAATTCTGTGTCAGCAGTTAGCGAATCCAACTTCGAGTATCGGGCTTTCGTCAAAAGTCATAGGAGCAGCGATCGATTTTTGACGAAAAGCTTTAAAATATTTATCTCCCTTCTTGCATAAATGAACGGGAGGAGCTGCGTCAACGATAAAAGCTACGTCAGCGATGAAGCACTCGAATAAAAACCTGTTCCACTTCTTCTTTTAATAATCAAAGCTGTTTCATTGGTCGCGAGTCAGACTCTGAAAATTTCTAACTGACGGGAAAGATATCTTGCAGAATTCCTAATTGAATTGCTAGTCGAACACAGTTAAAAGCTTCCATCTTTAAGTTCTCCTCTTTTAGATTGATTTATTGAAAACACTTGCTCCTCTTTACTCTGAAATAAAGATTCGCTTTGGTAGAAAGATATCTTGCGCGTCCCGAGCACCTTCCACTTTTAAACGTTCTCAAATTTAAAAATTTTACTGGCGGAGTTTTGCCTGATTTTAACAGAAGAATACTATTTCGATATAATTGAAGATGAAAGTAAGACGTAAGTTTTACGAAAATAATATTTAGATTTAGTAAGTTTCATAAAATTTCCAATATTTCATAATTATTCGGACGAGCGATATCTTATTCCTCAATATTTTAATATTGTGACAGATTCTAATATTGTAGAATAGAAAAACTGCACGACTTGTACCCCAGTATTCGTCTCACTGAAAAGTCCAGAAGCAACTGTTCTGACTAGGAAATAAAGACGACTCTTTTGCCATAAAATTTTATCGATATGCAAACATTTGAATCGATACAAAACAAATTATAGGCGCGATCGCTCAGTATCAGACAAAGCCATTCCTACTCGAGGTCTACTCCACGCCCCCTCACGAATCACGTGACGCAAATCAACCAATCGCTAATTTTCGTTGCATTAGCGTTGCACCTGAAGATGGTGCTTTCTGGATTACCTAAAATCACTTTCAGTGATAATATAGATAATAGATAGTAGATTAGAATATATAGACAAAATATTTCGTAAAGATACGATCTATAAAAAGGCAAGAGAACAATATACATAAATTTTAAAGAAAATTACAACCAATCGCGTCCTGTGTTTTTGCAGTCGTCGCGTAAATGCAAAGTCGTGTACGTGTACGCAACTTAAGTAAAAGCTAACTAGCTTCAGATCGAACACGAATAAACAGCTAGAACACCGTACGTTCCAGCAGCATGTTTCCAAGAGGATTTCAGTGGCAAAGCTTTCAAAGACAATTACGCGAGACCAGCGTCGCGTCGCCCTCAGAAATCACGTGTCGCCCATGTCCATCGAAAATTGAACACGTGATACACGGGATATCCGATCCGAAATATGAAGCTTTTCTAACGAGTCGCTGAGAGAGAGAAAGAGAAAGAGAGAGAGAGGGAGCAGTTTTTTTTCCACCAGCAAACGAAACGTTGACGAACGTTGGGATGACTGACGTCCATGGTCGATAAAACGAGAGCAAGAAAGAAGAAGCGCGATACGAACGACAGAGAGAGAAAAAGAGAGAGGGAGAGAGAAGGAGAGAAGAAAGAGGACAGAACGATCGTAACTCGATGTGGATAAGGGAGCAAAGAGACGGCGGAGACAGCGTTAACCAACGCTTTTTTGAAACGAAATTAGTTTACCAGAGATCTGTCGGCTCGATAGTGAGATACCCAACCCCAAAACGGGATAAACCGAGAATTGCAAAAGAGAGAGAGAGAGAGAGAGAAAGAGAGAGCACGAGAAGAGGTGTATGGTTGAACGCAAAAGGAGGAAAGGAAGAAGATGAGCTACGTGTTACGAGGGAAGAACAGAAAATAGAGAGAAAGAGAGAGAGAAAAAAAAGAAACGGGTCGACTGTTCTTTCGTATTTCCATTCCCAGGAGGAGAATCGATTTGCTTGCCGTTGAATTCCTTGTTTTCGAGCCATTTCACCGCGGAAACGCTGGCAAATAAGAATCGCGATAGAGTACGAACCGTGTCTTGGATATCTCTTTGGTTACCTCTTCCCGTGGACTTTCAGATTGATGGCTTCCGTCGATCCAACCGCGGATGCTTCCTGGATAACGGACCAATCTTAGATAATCGTTCGAGCGCGGATGTGACGAGAAATTGGCTCGTTCCTTTGCAACTTGCGCCTCCGTTTTTTCCGCTTTGATCTCTGATCTTTTAATTTGTTAATGGTCATCGGGAAAATGAGCCGTGGGAAACCAGTGGGAAACGAGGAGAGAAGAACAGCAATATTAATTGAAAATTTCGTCATTTGAGATTTTGCTAGTTCGAAATTTTCAAACGTACATGTATCCCTGTAAAAGTGATCAAACAAGTTTTATTTGAAGCTTTGGAAATATAGAAAAGGATCAGTTACCAATGTAAATATATATATGTGTGTAACATTGCCGGAAGAAAAATAGATTCCAGAAAACAATGGAGAAGCACAATTTTTAAAAATTGTTCATTGGCGATTTTGACGCTGGTGTAACGGTGCTGAGTTATTTCGTGTTGTAAATTGTTTTTGAAATACAACGAACACGAATTATATATAAACATTTTTGCCATTTTTACCAATTCTCTCTTTACGCGCGTCTCTTTCACTTTTATACGTCCACAAAATTCGATCTTGTTTCGTTTCGAAAATTGCATTTGTTTGTGGCAACGGTAAAATGACGAGAAAAGAAGCAAAATACTTGCCGAAGAAGAACTTGTATCGAATTATTTATTTTTTAGTTAAAGTTTTGTTTTGCATTTGTCCTATTTCATGCTAATGAATCATTTTTCGAAGAAAAGGATTCCAAATGAAACTTGCGTTTTTCTACAGAGTGGGCCAAAATTTTTTTTTTAATAAAACATCAAAATGTGAGAGAAAACTAATTTTATTGAATAAATTTTCCGAATTAAATTTATTCGTAGTAAGGTTGTTTTTTGTATACTTTGACCTGATTAAATAAAAAGTTAAAAAGATGTATAATAAAAAAATTACGGATTCATTTTAATAGGAAGTGATGTTTGGCCCACCCTGTATGTTTAAAATCGCGAATTATTATATTTTATCGGCGCAATTATAGCGACGAAGATTCGCTAGTGAAAAAACTGACAATAATACGAGAAGCTATGAATGCAGGGGATTTTCACAAGTGGTTAACTAAACTGTATGAATAACCGATCGATAGGTGGATAAATTCACCTCGCAACATCATAAGCCATGATAATCCATGGCGGAATGATATACGTACGCAATAATAACATCAAGAAGGGGAATTAAATTTATCATAATGGAACGGATAATTCATTGAATGTAGGATAAGTGGTATCAATTTAGTGGCGAAGGAGGACAATTGTTATTACTCTTCGAGCAATGCGTATGCCAATCGGCATTCGCATTAAATCGATTGAATTCAATATTCGTATAACGTGAAACGTGATTAATGTTAATTTCGCGTATTTTTAATCCTCGAGAATCTGATTTGAAATTCTAGTTTGAAGAATGAAAGAATCACCATCACACTAATTAATAATTATATAATCGGTAGAAATTTTGGACTATTGTACAAGTGTGATTTTACTCGTAGTTTGTAATAAATAAAACTCATACAAGGATTACTATGTAATCTTGAACTTTATCATTCATAAGTTCTCAATGACTTTATTATTATATTTTTTTAAATATATTATATTTTAATAATAATTATATAATTAATTAAATTGAAAATGATTAATTAATTGAATAATTATGATACTACGTTGTAAATGAAACTGAATTTCGACTCTCGTAGGTTATTATCACTGAAAGTGATTTTAGCGGGGGTAACCCAGAAAATCGGGCCTCTCAGGTGCAACGCTGATGCAACGAAAATTAGCGATTGGTTGATTTGGGTCACGTGATTCGCGAGGGGGCGTGGGGTAGAGCTCGAGTAGGAGTGGCGTTGTCTGGTACTGAGTGATCGCGTCTGTAATTTGTTTCGTATCGATTCGAATGTTTGCGTATCGATAAAATTTTATGGCAAAAAGGTCGTCTTCGTACTGGGGTACAAGTCGTGCAGATTTTTTTAATAGAAATAAGCATTAAATCTATTCAAATCTTGGCAATTTCAAGAAATACTTATTTAATTTTAATTGTACTTAATTAATCTATGCGCGAGTGTTTTAATTTGTAATATTTGTAACATTTGTGTTACAATGTTAAATTAAAGTGAAATTTTAACTACATATATAATCCTATTTCCTTGTCTCTTTAATTTCCAAAATCTGCAAGAACAGTTATGCCACACGAAAAAATACTCCTGCACCATTCTTGTTGCGTGTAGCTATGCTGATAAACCCGAATCTCGTCAGAAAGACATCGATATCGAGTATAGTTTTTCCAATTGGCGGCGATACGATACGTTCACTGTAACGGCGTCCCAAAGTTTGCGGATCGCAGTCGACGCAACAAAAGTGGTTAAAATAATAACCCCGGTGATAGTGACACCGATACGAGCGAGGTCCATCGTTCCATGCGACGCGAAAAAAAAATAGAAAAGGATGGAGAGAAAAAAGAGAGACGAAGAGAGAAAGGGGAAAAACCGAAACGAGCAAGATATATACACGAACGGGACGTTGAAGAGAGAGAGAGAAAGAGAGAGAGAGAGAGAGAGAGAGAGAGAGAGAGAGCACTTCGATCGGATGGAACAAAATGTTGCGAAAACAGGAACAACGTGCAAGTTCCAGCTGCAGGATGCAGCGGACCATAACGAAACCGTTTGTCGCACATGAACAGCCGTGTAACGAGCACGATAAGGCTTCCGGGCTGGGCCGAAGTGCATTTCACACCGGTCGATGCCTGTCCTTGTCAAACTGTTGCTCTGTATCGGCCGCGTCGATTCGGCATTCACTGCAGGAACAATGAAATTGCGGTGCAGAGGACAGGGAATTACGCTCGCATCGGCCGCTTTGTTTAAGCGAAAAGAGACACACAGGCCAGTACTTTTCAGTTCTTTTGCATAGAAAATTCCACTCGTTCCCTCTTTTTCTACTTTCTACTAATCGCCGCGAGAAACGCGGGGCGGCTCTTCTCTGTAGTAAATAGCCATGTTTCCAGATGTTAATTTCGATCGACGATCCAACCGAGTATCGAGCTTCTCGAGAAACGACGGGCGTGTGTTGGTTCGTGATATTGGTGGGAAATTTCAATTGCACGTAAATTGTGAGATACAGGCTGATTGCTGAAAGATCGAACGACATAAAACAAAAATGAAACTTGTACAAACACACGTTTTTCTAATTTTTTTATTATTTTATTTGGAGATATAATTAATGGATTTTTTTCTACAACCTACAAAAAAAGAAGATGAACAAGTTATGACTTTTTTGAACCCTACAATTTTTTTTCAGTGACCGCTCTGTATGTGTCTTCTAATTTGAATTGATTACCTTCACTCTGGCAGCACTTTCGACGTGTTCTTTGTTACCCAAACTTTGTCAAGGAATTCTTTGTCAAGGAACTTTCACGAAAATTCGAAATAATAGCACAATACATTTTCACGTGGATACAACGGATCAGCAATACTTGTCTAATTCGTTTACACAAGCTTGGTAGCGCTTGGTTGAATTTGCTGGAAAATAAATTGGAACCGGTGATTTTAGGAGATATGCCATTGTCCACTCGACGAAATCTGTGGACACAGTTAGGTGGCTGTCCTGCACGCTGTGCAGTACAAACCCAGCAATGGCTAAATCAGCGTTATTCGCAAAGATGAATGGGGAAGAGCGATTCCTTCCAAGATTTGCCCCCAACATCACCAAATCTCACCAGAGTGTCAGATTTTTGATTGTAGGGAGTATTAAAACAAAAGAACTTCGCCGAAGACTGAAGAATTAGCGCAAAGAATTTGTAATATATAGAAATTCGAAATGTAATAAATTTAATTTTTGACAAACGCCAGCCCTTTTTGTTCATAAAACAGAATTAACGTAGACGAACGCACTGTTTGTACGACATTTTTTTCTTCTGGCAAAGTCATGTCGATAAAAAAGCAAGAAAACTCCATTTATACCACTTTTGAAAAACGTGTGCACATTTTTCAAAACCAAAGGCGTTGAAAAATCTACATTTTTCTAAAACCGGTTTGTCTGCAAAATCTTCAAAAAGTTAACGTAGAAGTGACAAAATTGACGAAATAATTTCTCAATGTTAGTATTTTCTGTCATTTAATTGCAGAGGAAATAAGACAGAGCGGCGACATGGAAGAAAACAAGATAGAATTAATTACTTCACGCCAAAGAATTAATCGCACGTCAGTTGTTGATTTTTCAAATTCAATCAGAGAAACAGTTTCTCATTTACTTGTTATTTCCCGCGTTATCGCGTTATTCTGAATCTCTGAATCTTCTCGATTAACAGCACCTCGAGATTTCTCGACGCTTTGACACTACGTTCCGTTTCGTTGCTTCGCCTTATCGAATCTGTAGCAGGGAATCCCATGGATGAGGAGATAAAAGATTCGAAACGTCGAAACTCGATCGGCTTTCTCGTCTTCGCTTTGTGAGAGAGCCCCTCTTTACGTTTCACGTAAGGAGGACATCGAGACCCGTGTTTCGTTTTAACTCTCGACCCTCGGCCGAGCTAACTTCGAGAGGTCTTCGGTTAACTTCGAAAATGCGAAGAAAGGAGGGTCGCCAGGATGAAGAAGTTCCCTGGCCTGTAGTGAGTCAAAGAAACGAGCGCAACACTCGGATATAATTGACAGGGCAATTAAGAGATCGTTATCCGGTTACTTGGAAATCTTGCTCGCCGGAATTGTTATGGTCGACGTGTTCGGAAAAAATATTTGACGGGACAATCAATCGCGAATTATCATATTTCCTACGTAAGTTATACCTGAGGTTGCTCGTACTGCTTTGTATTTTAATTTTCAAGTTTAATTGTCCTTAGGTTATAGATCTCTAGGTCAAGTTGGATTGCTAAAATTCAGGATACTCGATTTCTTCCTATTTTTAAAAAATTTTTTAAAAATCAGCAACAGAATTGGATTCCAAAATTGAATTCTCAAGTAGTACCGTTGGATTTTAGTTATAAACTTTTATAAATTCGTAAAAAATTGGCAACAGGATTGGATTCCAAAATTTAAATTAATTCTCAAGTGGTATCGTTGGATTTTAAAGAACTATAATTTGTGTCTAGTTCACTTTGTATTCTTCTCGTTAAAAATTTCGAAACTGAACGATTTAGTCCTAAATTATTGTAGCAATTACTTACATACAGCGAAACGTTATTTTATCTGAATTTATATGGAGAAAGAGGAACAACTCGTAGAGCTGAAGTTTATATAACTGAGCTGACTAATTTTTTCCAGCGTCTGGTGATTTTCTGCTCATATAACAGAAGTTCGCATTCAGATAAGTGGATTCAATGGGCTGGGGTTCGTTTAATCGGGCAATGAATAAAATTTTATTCCTATAAATGAAGTTCTCTATTCTACTTCAGGCTCTTTTATAAGCGATCTATCTATTTTTGAGAAATTTATTGGGCATTACGATTACGTGAAACGGAATTAAACGAAACTGAATTGCATATGAAAAATAATTCAGAAATTAGTTCACGTAAATTATTTCCATAGCTTCCACGCATTGGCAATGTAATAGCATCTCTTAAATTCAGAAAAATCTGAACTATCACCTTACTAATTCATTTCAATCCATCAACGACAATCAATTATCTAAACAAATCGGATAAATGAGACTGATTGTCGAAAATTGTATTAAAACTATGTCTATATACAAAATGATCTCATCCCCCCCTCCCCGTATAAATCTTGTTATCTTCCCGACGAGAAACCGATGTTGGCGCAAATTTTCGAGACAAATTCGTCCACTCGGCGCGGATGAAAGCGCAGTGATCATCTGGTATTTATTTCCGTGGAGAATCGAAGAACCAGAAAAAAAAAAGAACAGTAGCGTCGTTGTATCGGTTTGGCTTCTAAAACGCTCTACAATACGAATTTTACGGTCAGGCTGAATTTATGGTGTTTCGAGCCGTTGGTCCGGGTGAAAAATTCGCGAACACGCCGCGGAAGTGGGGGGGGGGGAGTAGGGGGGGACAAGCAAATCGTTTATATCGAACACAGTTGTGGATTATGGGCCGTCACGCGATCATACGTCGCCATTCTCCCCTCGTGGATTATTCGCGCCATTAAAAATTCACGTGGAAGCGTTAACTGGCGCGGTTTAACGGCGATCGATTCGTTTCTAGGCGAACGATTTTCACGGTAACGTCGTCCCGCGGATTATTTTGATTTATTCGTTTCGCCCGTCGTGCCACCCGTTGATTCGCGATACGTGTCGCTTTATAGAAATCTATTAATAATTAATGCAACACCTGCCAGAATTTCGAGCGCAACCCGTGGAAGGGAGAATTTTTTGTGTGAAAAACTCGCGCGTAGTGTAGTAATAAGCTGATTGCCAGCGGACGTATGTTTCACAGCGCTGGCGTGAAATTTTCATTCGAACGCTTATTGCCGGTGAATTTTTATTTTGTACATTGCGTGTGTGTTGTTCAACGCCAGAACTACCGACGACGGTGAAATTTCTGTCGGAGATATCGCGGTGAAGGAAAACTTTAAAACACTGTGGAGTGTTGCACAAGCTCTTATTTTTATGTTTTGCAGAAAATCATTTAAATTTTTAAAAATAAATTTTATTTATATTATTTACACTATTTATTTCTATAAATTGGCAAACGTTACAAGGTATTGTACAAAAATTACAGCGGTCGTTTTCACAACTTTCGTGATTCCAGTGTTGAAACATTTTCAAGTTTCATTAATACTGTCATGAGACTGTGACTATCGTGATCACGTTGGCAAAGTTTGAAAAAAGTATGAAAATGTACAACAGAAATTACAAGATATTATTAGGTCTATCGTAATACATAATCAATTATCTTAAGTATAATTATGTATTAGGTTGTCCCCTAAGTTTTTTCCGCGCCACGCTATGAGTGAATCTAAGTGGCTGTTTTTTATAAAAATGCAGGCTTATCTCTTAGCCGTTCATGGCATCGGTTTCAGTCGTCCCAAAGCTCTTTCAAAATACGTTTCGTTGGTGACAAAGTCTCTTTTAAAATTTTTTCTGCACCGTTCAATATGGAGAGCCAAAAGATGCATTTGCGGCATGTTATGCTTCATTGCTTTAAAAAAGGCAATAGTGCAAAGGACACTGCAGACGAGATTTTCACCGTTTACGGGAATGGTACTACCACTATTAGGACCGTCGGAAATTGGTTTAAGAAATTTAGAGCTGGCAATTTCGAGCTGAAAGATGAAGACCGCAGCGGCCGCTCGACTGCCCAGCAACGACTGATACGGACATTGTCAAGACTGTGCTCGCTGAAAATCCACGATATAGTGTGCGTGAGATAGTGGATGCCACTAATATTCCAAAGACAACGGTACATGAGCATTTAATCAAGATAGGATATGCGAATCGATATGAAGTTTGGGTTCCACACCTATTGACGGAGACCAGCCTTATGAACCGCGTCTCTACGTGCGATTTGCTTCTCCAGCAACATGAAAGGGATTCGTTCTTAAAGAGGCTTGTCACTGGAGACGAGACTTGGATTTTATACCAAAATGTGCATCGAAAACGCACTTGGTCCAAGGAAAATAGACCTTCAACTGTTGCGAAGCCTGGACTTGATCCGAAGAAGGTTCTTCTGTGCATTTGGTGGGACTGGAAAGGTGTAGCTCCTTCCCCAAGATGATACGATCAATGCTGACAAATATTCCAATCAACTGGATCAATTAAAAGCAGCCAGTAGCTTATTACAGTTTGATTGGGACGTTCTACCTTATCCTCCATACTCCCCAGACCTTGCTCCATCCGATTACTACTTGTTCCTCTCCTTAAAAAATTCTCTCCGTGGTAAATCTTTCAAATCCATAAGCGAAATAAAAACGCACCTAGATGAATATTTTACAAATAAACTTAAACAATTTTGGAAAGAGGGCATAATGAGGCTTCCTGAGAGATGGAAGAAGGTTGTAGAACAGAACGGTTCATATATAACATAATAAATCCATCTTAAACAAAAACTATCGTGTATTCATTTCGCATCGAAAAAAGGGAAGAAACTTAGGGGACAACCTAATATGTATTGTATTTGATAATAACTATCAAAAATGGTCTCACGTAATATTTAGAATTTCCTGTGTAATTTAAATAAAATTCTCAGCAAAATAATAATAATATGCGTATCTGTATATATTTTTAGATTTGTTTTAAACT
Organism: Melipona quadrifasciata; assembly: GCA_001276565.1. Taxonomy (NCBI): domain Eukaryota; kingdom Metazoa; phylum Arthropoda; class Insecta; order Hymenoptera; family Apidae; genus Melipona; species Melipona quadrifasciata. The sequence continues at coordinate 501,063 of KQ435743.1, forward strand.
TGACTGATACAATCATTAGAACTGACCCTCGTGTTAATGAAATTTCAAGATGTTTTATGCAACACACACAAAATGTTTTTTATATACACAAAAAAAGTTTCAAGATATATTTGAGGTATGTCATGCTGTGTGTTAACTATACAGAATACACGGTGTCATGAACACTGACAATCAAAATACAGTCATGATTTCAAATTTACATGTACAATAGTATAGCAATAGAAGAATCTTCTAAAGATGCAAAAGAATTCTTTAAATAAAATGTTGCTTCCTGTATCACAACATAATGACGCCATATCAACGCATTGTAAAAAAAATATAACAACTAGCAAAAGACATTGAACAACGAAGAGGTAGAAATTTCAAATGTGTATGAATATTTATTTTGTTCTTCGTTCTTATCGTCGGTTTGCAGAAAATGTCAAAATCCAATTCGCGTATTCCGTGTCACGGGGAAACATCGATTTACGGTGAATATTCAATGGAATATTAACGCGTGTCCCTCGAAAATTGGAAAATCGACAACTGTCAGTACGAGTTGCGAAAACTTACGTGCAGCGCGTCGCTTTTCTTTTCCAACAGAGCGATTCTCACAAATACTCTAAATGAAAAACGATAACTGCGTTCAACAAGCAATCGCGCGACTCCTTCTCTGTTAAAATATAAAAAAAAAAAAAAAAGAAAGCAGAGAATATTGCGCAATCTTTCGAACTCGATTTAGAGTAGAATTTGAGGATGGAATATCGATCATTTCTCTGCGAAAGTCTCGAAGCGCATCTCTCGCGTATACTCGTGAAATTACGCGAAATTTTTACGTAAGAGAGGAATGTTACGACCACTATGGTAATACGATAACGTTCAAACATTCATACAGTCCCGACGAAAATACCAGTTCTCATTTGAGGTAGAAGTAGTGGCAAGAAGTGGCGAAAATGAACATCGTTTGTAGGAGCGACAGGGGATGGAAGTTTTAGCCAGCCGAGGAAAGTTAAGTCGACACTCGAGAGTTATAAATTATAAATACGTCCGCGTAATGGCCTGCGTCTTAACAAAGAAAATTCTGACTTATTCCCCTTGCATACTTATTTCCGGCAAAAGTGTCTAGCAACGAAACCACTGATCCTCGGGAGGGAACCTTTAAATTAGTCGTTGCGCGCATTCTTCGTGTGTTCGACACCCCACAAATGCATTCGATGCACGAAAATTGCACTGTAATAAAACTATTAAATTCCACTAGGCTAGAAAGAAATACTTTACTTTAATTTAGTTTTATTTAAATACGAAATTTAATTAATTTAATTTATTTAGTACTTTGGTATTAATAATTTACTAATTTAATTTAATAATACTTTGGTATTTCGTTTCTTTCCGTATTCTATATGTTTTGACGCCTAAAAATTCGCAATCCAACGATTGTACGAACGTAACTAACAAAGGAACTTATGTCCCGACAATACGTCTCTATATTGTTTTTTTATCTTGACGCTTCAAAATTTCAAGTCATTAACGTATTTACGTTTCATAAGCAATTTATTATTTATTAAATTAGCCGGCGGAAAAATCGCGTCACCGAGTCAATGAACGTCATATTATTACTCTCAGTAGACAATATTTCTTGCGAAATTAAATTTCGCGATAACTGGAATAATAATAGCAGAGGGTAACTGAATTAACCAAAAAAGAAACGTTCCACAGCCAATAAATGTAATTTTCTTTTTTCTCATTATATATATTTTATTACTCTAAATATATGTACACAGATATTTCCAGATTAACCTTAGAAACGTATCGGAGAGGCAGGTAAATTATTTTGTAGTCACCAGTGACACGTGGCTTAATTCAAGTGACAGATCGCGGGAAGAGCCGTTGGGTTGTTAGCCGAGATCGAGCTCGATAATTGGACGGTTAATTCAATCGTGGAAGTCGATAAGACGCTAGAATAGATTTCAATCGGGCCAATTTTCTGCTTTCGTAGCCACGTCCGGCAGATTATTCGTCGTTTCCGTCGCCGGCCATCGGCGTCGAGAGACGAACCCGGTGAAACTGCACGCATAACGGCGTCCGCTGTTCGATCCAAGGGAAATCAATAGGCCACCCCCCCCCCCCGCCGAATAGTGAAACTTGGGGAATTAACGGCGCGATTAACAATTAATTCTCGCGTTAAAGCCCGCGATCGCTTGGAATGACAGCGACGGTAATTTCGTTAGCACATGCTGGAATGACGGCCACGTTCGGTACGATACTTTCGCCCCCCTCGCTTTAGCCATGAATCCCTCTGTGAAATGTCCCGACTTTGACGATGAGATATCGTTTGATCAATTTTTCCCATTTTCGTGCGAACCATCTTGAATTTTCCACGCAACTTTTTGTAATGAGATAACAATGTCGCGGCGGAACGTTTGCGCACCGCGATGATAAAAAGATATTTGTGTATTTATGGTAAATGCAATTAAAAGACTGCACGACTTGTACCCCAGTACGATTCGTCTCACTGATAAGCCCAGAAGCAATTGTTCTGACTAGAAAATGAAGACGACTTTTTTGCCATAAAATTTTATCGATATGCAAACATTTGAATCGATACGAAACAAATTACAGGCGCGATCACTCAGTACCAGACAACGCCAC
>KQ435743.1:503826-517540 GCA_001276565.1 Melipona quadrifasciata
ATCACTTTCAGTGATAAAATTATAACGAGCATTTTAGATATTTTAAATTTTATGGTTTTTTGCTTTGCGCAAATACAACAAAATTTTTTAGCAGTTGTTTCTTTTGACCAAATCTAACTAACAGCTCAGACTTCTTCTTTTGCAATTTGCCGATAATTATAATGTGTACATTTCGTGTTGTATGATGCGATAACATCTGAACAGACACCTAGAGTGAAAGCGAAGCAAAAAGAAAAAAGAATTTCAGAAGAAGACACTCGATAATCCACACAATTCTGAACAATTCACATAAACTAGAAACTTCTCATTGCTTCTTACGAAAGTTTAAGAAACGGTGGAGGATATTATTTTTCCAAAAATTAAAACTATGTGTCACTATCACTCTCGTATGGTTAATTATGTTTCTAGCAAACATGGCAATGCGCGTCGATGATTGCTTTAAATTTAAACGACACCACATGTTAGAAAGGTATAATCGTCAAAATTTCGCGTTAAGTACCATTTGAATGATTATTTCCAATGCCATGTCATTTTGTTTGTAAATTGCTGGCAGATGACACGAAAAAGGTTTAACTTTGTAAATTTTAGAATTCACAGTTCAGATATCGTCACTCGCTTCTTAAACCCATTAATTTAACCCGGATTAAAAATTTCGTCAACTATAATTAACTCTAATTAATTCTCCGTTCGAGATTGGAGAATACTCCAGCCGCGGAATTTCAACTAAGAAGAATTAAAAAGAAACGTGTTTCTATTAAAAAAAAAAAAAAAAAAAAAAAAACACGGAAAAACCCCACCAATGTTAAACTTTTTAAATAACCCGTAATTTGCAAGGAGAAACGGCTGTTTTAGAAAATCAAGTAGTTGTTCGCGAGTTCAAGACGGCTTGTTCCGGTGGCATATTTTTTCGCAAGAGGAAATCAGAGACGCTGAATTAGTTCGCGACGACGAATGTGATTTAAATATAATTATTTCTCCGGCTTGGATTTTCTCGTTTCGACGACGAAATCGGTCGGTCTGATCGACCGATACGAGTGCGATTTAATTAAATCTTTCCAGGCCACGTTTATTTCTTTTAATCAATACGATCAATTAAACTGTCGTCGCTCGTTGCGACCAGCTGAAAATTTCTTCAGTTCGATTCTGTTTTTACAATAGGAGGATAAAGCTCCCTGTCGATATGTCGATAATTATTTCTGGGGGACTCATCATTTTCTTCCCTTGTTTTTATTGGCGTGTCGTGTCAAGCTGATCTTCGCGATACAAAACGATAAATTCTTAATGGTAATCACTTCCATGAAATTCATTTCATTTCAAGAGTGTACGTTTCATTAAAAGTAAGTGAAAATTTCAAAGAATGAAAGTAGCACAGCCGTAGAACTTGTCTGGCGCAATCTCTACCTGCTGTGGTAGCATAAATCTTTCTTTCGCTTGAATGTTGAATTTTGTATGGTCGGAGGGACGAATTATGAAACGTCACTTGTACATCGTGAAATTCGAATTATACACAACTCGTACTAATGGTGATCGGAAGTTTGTAGGAAGAAAAATATACACAGAAAATATCGAATAATTAATAATTATTACACCCTTTCACGGTGTGAAATTTTAAATACAATCTTCAATACACGTAATAAACGCAACAAAATGAAAAATAATCTGTAAAACTAAATTATTCAAGCTGCGAGATTTTAAGTTGCAATTAAATTGAAATTCTCTAAATAAATTGTATTTTTCAAGATAAATGCTGTCAGGGCCGTCGTAACTTTTTGGGCAAAAGTTGTTTCACTTGCGACGATGTATGTTTATTAAATTTAACGACGTAATTAATTTAAAAAATATCGCTCGCCGTTAACGACAGGAAAGAAATACCGAAAGTACCATGATGAAAGAGGTACAATATTTTATTTCAATATAACAGATTCGAAAGGAGCTTCAACCGCAGTTTTACGTCCGTGTGTATTTTGCGAGCAGTTTGAAGGGCAGATGGGAAAGAACCGAGTGGCAGAGAAAGGAAAAGACAGACAGGGGAGGTTAAATATATATGAGAGACGGTAGAGAGTCTGCTGGCAATTTAACCTTGGTGTCAACGTCAGTGCCACAGCTAATGTGCTACATCACGCGAAACATTTTCTTCCTAAACTATAAAAAGTTAAGGAATCACGGTTGTTTCAAGGCTTATTAACCGAGACTGTTTAAACACAGTCCCGTGAAACGAGTGGAAACGCTCGTTGTCCGAGGGTAAGGGGTAAAAACGTCAATTTTATAAATTTAATTATCAAATTTAAAGAAAAAAAAAAAAAGAAACAAAAAGAAGAAATATTTTACGCAGAGAGGCATTTCAAACGCGAGATAGAAACATTCATTAATGTTTGACAAGATTTCAATTGGGGGAGAATTTTAAAAGGGAGAAAATTTTAGGAAATTACGTCAGACAAATTTTACGGCCATGCTACTTAAATTCCTCGAACGCGTACCCGTACCTTTTTTAAATAAATAAAACTTGCGAAATAAATTCCAGACATCGTTCAAAATTCAGTGTTTCGCGCCGTGTAGTTGAGTTGGTCGTAACGTCAATTAAAGTGAAAATTTCGCGAAACGTTCTCCTTCAGCGAAAATCGATTCAAGAACTTCATTTGGAAAAGCGTAATTTAAAAACTTTTGGACGTCTCAGTGTAACTCGAACAACTTCAACTTGAAACACAAAATGTGTCGTGCATTTACATAAAAACTAATACAAGTCCCCGTATATCGGCTCGTAGCGTGTCCGATCGCATACGTTCCACTTCTACTCGCGCGTTCGTTACAGCCGTTTTATACTTTACCTCATATTCTATTTATTACAGCACGTGAAAAACTACTTTAATTAAAGATTTACATGGCAATTTATCCCAGTCAAAAAACATTCAACATTTTGTATTTCGTGCATATTGCATTTTGTACATAAATGATTAATCGCCGTTTAAACATCATAAAAATTCTCGGCAGAATTAGCGCAGCAACTGGTATTTACTTGACAGTCACATTTTTAAAAATTCGTAACAAAATTTAAAAAAGCGGCTGACACGATCCTTTACGTTTCACGCAACGTCACAAGCATAATTGTACGCGCGCGCGCGCGACGACTACGAAGCAACGTGGAAAAACGAAGACAAACATATATATCGTACGAAACGATCGAACGAATCACTCGACAAATCACTCGGAGGATCAATTATCTCGTCATCAATCTCAAACCCTTCAGCCACACCGGTATCCATCAGCAATCGCAAAACTCCATCGAATCACTGTGCTCACCACAAACACACCGAAAAGATCCCTGATTCTGAAACAAGCATCCCCTAGAAAGAAAGAAAAAAAAGGAGCGACCCGCTCCAGTAACTCGAATATCAATCATAAATTCCTCCGTTTCCCCGTTTGGAAAGTCGCACAATAGCCGATTGGTCTCGACTCTTGAGTTCACACTGTGTGCGAGAGACGTGGCAGAGAGAGAGAGAGAGAGAGACAGCTGTGAACAGCCGTCTCGGTGGGCGGCAAGGCAAGGCAAGGCAAGGAGGAAGAGGATTCTCCGGAACGCGCGACGTCCGTCTGGCTGAGCGTGGGGTGGGGAGGGTGGCAGAGGACGCAGCCACCCCCGCTCGGCGTCGGCGTCGCGTACGCGACTGCGGGGGTGGACGATTGTGGCGGAAGCGCGCGCTCAGTTTCGTTGGAAGGAGCGCCACAAGGCGGCGGCAGCGTCGTTCTCCAGGCGAAAACTCCGGCACTCTTGCACGTCAGTGTGGTCCGTTCGTTCGAGCGGCGTCGGAGCCGGCGCCCGCCCCCCGAGGAAAACCACTCTCGGCGTGTGTCCGCGCCACCTGCCGCCGCGCGGCGCCGCGTCGCGACGCGCCTCCCCGCTGAAAACTCTCTTTCTCTCTCTCTTTCTCTCACCACCCGGAGGTTGCCGTTTCGACGATCGCTCTCCGCGAGCTCACTGGCCGCCACGTACGCGGACGATCCACGACGACAGCGAGCAGCGAGATCCGTGCGGAGAGCCGCGGCGGGCGCGCTCGAATGCCGGCCCTCTCTGTTTATGAGAGGCGTCCCGACGCGACCGGCTGACCTAGGCCGGCGGCAATTTCGACCGCGGGTACGAATCGCGCGAACACGCTGCTGCGCCCGCAGGAGACGGAGGAAAAAATTCGCCCGTCGCGATCGCTGTCCTGCGCCCTGCGGATCCGATCCGGTCTTCTCTCCGCCAAGCCTCGCGCTTCTCGAGCTCGTTTCTCGCGCGGTGTATCGCTCTTCGCACCGTCGTCGCGGTTAACCATCGACGTTGGAGTGATAAATCGCGATCGCACGGCCACGGTACTCTTGGATCGGGACGGAGGATGTGAAGCGGATCGACGAGCACAGGCCGGCGTGAGAGTGTAAGTAGCAAACGGACAGGCGAGACGACGGCGGGTTTAGCTCGCGTGAGAAACGCATCGATGGGGATTCGAGGCTGATGGCCTCGGTGGATTGGGACCTGGGCCGAGCCAATCGGGGCTATTATCTCTCTTTGCCCTCGATCGACTCGTCGAAATTTTCCATTCTCCGTCGCGAGTGTGCCTCTCTGTTGCGGTGGTTGGATGCGGTGAAGGATCCCGGTGATTCCGTCAGACGAAAGGGAACAAAAAGTCGTCGGGCGCTTAGCGTCGAAGATCGAAGAGGTGGATGAATTAGGACGAAGACTTCTTCCTTCTCGTTTCCTCCGACCTGTGTCTCCTCCCTTTTCTTCTTCGTCCACCGGTGTTTGATTCTTCGAACGTGAAACGGAAGTCTAAAACGGAAGAGAGACGGGCTTGGTTTCTTCGTTTCTCTTGGAGGCTAAAACGAGGGAAGCGGATTGACGCGAGTGTTATTAAACTGCGCGAAACACAATGAGAGGGATGAGAAACGGAGAGGGAGGGGGGACTCGAATTTCTCGCGGAAATTCCAAACTGTTATCGCACGAGATTACACTTCGCAGCGATTCGAACATCGTCGAGTTCCCAGTTTTCAGATTAGCCGGCGCCGACGTGCAATTTTCCACGGTTTACCGCGTAAACGACCAGTTTAACCTTGCCCGACTTGGTGATTTCTCGAACGTTGCCCACCTTTCATCCAGAAGTCTCGGTGCTTGTCGTTCTCGATTCACGAAAGACTCGTTCACGGAAACGTGATTTCGGGAATAAGAGGAATCTCGGGATCGACACTCGTGGAGGAATCTCGCTATCCGAACGTGATTTTTAGAGATTAGGAGCACCTTAAGAGCTGGAATGTGACTCCGCGAATTGAAACTCGTAGACGCTCCAGCGATGATCGCTTTCGAAACGTGATTCTAGAAATTAGAAACGTCTCGAAATTGAAATTCGTCGGGTTCTTGTGGCTCTTCGAATAGTAAATTTGGAAATTTTGGAGCGAAGCTCTCTAGGAATGTCGTGGTTCTCGATAACGTAGCTGTAGAAATTGGAAACGTCTCGATGTCTCAAAATTGAGATCCGTCGGAATTTTGCGTCTTTTCGAATGGCGAGTTTAATTGAACTTGGAAATTAGGAACCGAAGCTCTCTAGGAATGTTGCGGCTCTCGACACTGCGACCGTAGAAATTGGAAACATCTCGCACTCTAAATTCTCTCTCGAGTGGAAATTTCGCGATAGAGCTCTGTCGCTCCCGAAATGTAAATCTAGAAATTATCTGGGAATGTCTCGAAATTGAAATCCGTCGGAATTTTGTGGCTCTTCGAACGGTAAATTTAGAAATTATTACCGAAGCTCTCTAGCAATGTTTGTGGCCCTCGACGCTACTGTGACCAGAAATTGGAAACGTCTCGCAGTTTAAATTTCGCAATAGAGCTTTGTCCATCTTCGAAGTCGTGATCTCGGGAATTAGAAATTTCGTGCTCGCGAGCAAGGGAACGTGGCCTGCTGTGGTGGCTTCGAGTGCTCGATCGACGGAAATATCGCGGGAAAGGGACATTGATTCGACGGCGGAAATCGAGGCACGTGACAGCTGTTGGGAAGGGAACACGGCCAGAAAGTATCGGGAAGTGATAAAGAACTGAGTTACGAGTGTTAAGGATCTCTCTTTCTACTCGATAAGGGTGACGAATTCCGCCGAAATACAAAGTTATGTCGCCGGCACTTTGTGGAAAGTTTTCGAGTAGCCTGGAACTTTTAAATGGAAATAATTCCTAGTTTCAGGATCGTCTCGGTCCTTTCTTCTTTTTCTTCTTCCCCCCCCCCCTCCTTATTTCAGTCGTTTTTAATTAGGAGTGGATTCTATCTGTTGGTAATTTACGGCGCTGTTAAATCTTGATAATTTATCGTACTGTTAAATTTTGAATTTTGATTGTAATTATGATATTCTCGTGCGAGATAAATAGACCGCGGATGTTCGTGCATTGTTATAAACTGCGTAAAATATCCAGAGTTTAGTAACAAATCCGTTATAAATTCCATCTCTTCGAGTAGACGCATTTGTTAAAAATGAAATATTGATCTGTATTATAAACGCTCTCAGTTGTAATATTTATTGAACTTGCGAAGAAAGCAAAAAGTATTATATTCCTCTTTGCAGCGTGTACAAATCGTAATCCTCGGTGATACGTTTGATATCTTTAGATAGGACCTTGCGCTTCATAAATTTTAATCGTGTCCACGTAGAAACGTGTTTGAGGGAAGGTTCGCTCTATAAAAATGTATTATGTGGCAAATAAGTAGCTCTGAAGCGTGGTTCTCATACGAACGAGAGAAATATTTGGTATTTCGCGAACGCTCCATGACGCGATTCTTTCTCCTACCGTGAAGAAACAAGAGCAGCGTTTAAAACGTTCCTAATGAGAATGAGTGATTGCTTTATACTGCCGATCCAATTCCGTTTCATTGCAACAATTAAAAAATACCTCGAGTGAAATATTTTATTGTCTCAAATAACGAACGTCGTTGGAATGAAACGCTAATGTGACTTCAAATACCGGGTACTCGAGAAAAATATCGGATAGATGCAACAGAGAAACTCGAAGACATCGATAAAGAATGATTATCGACGTCTAAATTCCAAGAGATGCGCAATGAGAGGAATAGAGAGATCAGAAACGGGTCATTAGAACGCGGCTAATTACGAAAACGAGGTGTCTCCGGTAAGCGACAGTCGAAATCTCCCTGTGATCGTCAAGGTTTTCCCTGCTCGGGCCGCCAATCTGTTCTCAATGACTAATTATGGCCTCGGCGCGGCGTTTGGATGCTGTCTACTCGCGTTAATGAACCCGCCGGAAGTTCCGAAGCGGGGGAGTTACCGCGTAAGTAGCGGTGCTTTCGATACGTCGCCGCGAATCATCGATTGCTCCAGACTACACCCTAATAATCCGGTGGCATTAAAGCCCTTTCGAATCGGGTTAACGAGCTAATTCGTAATTGGCCCGTCCAAGTGGCCTCGTCTCCCTCGTACAGAGTATCCCTTCGAGGAGTAATTAGCGCGACGACGCTTTCGTTCGTCCGGCAGAAAATGCTTCATTGAAATTGCGCGGGGCTGCGTTTTCGCTCCTTCGTTCGGTGAGACTTTCTTCTGTTGTTCCGTTGTTTTCGACGGGTGTAGCGCTTTTTACGGATCGTTTCTTATCTTGCGATATTTTTCTCTGTCTTCGGTGAACGTTGTTATTATTTTAACAGATCACATTGGAAGCATTGCACACCTTAATAGGAGATGATTCTGTGTGAAGAAACGAATAAAATTTCTTTCTTGAAGTTTCCGTTTTCGAGAAAATGGATAATTTATCGGGTGTACCTGAATTTAACTAATTTTAGGGATGGAGGAAAGGAATTCTACGTAGGATAAAATTTTTGGGTGAAGAAACGAATAAAATTTCTCTAAAGTTTTTCTTTTCGAGAAAATAGAGAATTTATCGGATGTGCCTGAATTTAACTAATTTTAGGGGTGGCAGAAAAGAATTCTACGTAGAATATAATTTTTTCACTTTCGAGGAAATCGAGTCGTATTTAACTCGTATCAACTACGCGTGTATTAAGGCAATTTTTAATCAAACTTTTTTATCTTGGGCTAATCTTTAGTTTGTCTTGTCGAAAATGACGTCTTAAACAAAATTTTATTCTACACTTTGCGTGTAGAATGTCTTCGTGTCGATTATTCCCTCGTTCCCAATACAGGATTAACTAAATTCTGAAGTATACTTGATAAGTTGTCAAACTCGATTTTCTCGGGAATAAAGACTTCAATGAAAAAATTTTATTTTCTCTTTTCGACTTGTTTCTTCACGTAGAATCACTTCTTACCCAGTTACGGGATATATAATTTGTGTTTATCAATCTTCAGTTTGGAGAATTAAAATTGAAAATTCCAATTCAAATATTCCATGTTTGACTATAATTTGCTGTTCGAAAACATAATTCCTATCGAGAGTGTAACTCGAGTTGTAACTCAAAGGGTTAACGAATGTCAAATTTCGTGGAAAGTACGTGGATAGAGGGGATTGTCTTACATTTTTTAAATTAATCATTGACGAATTCTACAATATTGTGAAGATTTCCGGGCCTTTATGAGACGTTAAAATTTAGAAAATTTATATACGTATATTATTATATTACAATATATGAAACATCCAATGTAATTTCGTAAAAATTCAAATTTGCAGAAATGTGATGACGTTTTTGTCATTTCGATTCGCATTCCCTCAACTAAACCGTGACGCAGTAGCTTTCATAAAGAACGGCATGAACGATAAATAAATTTTTCCCTAGAAAATTAAAAGACAACGCGAGTTTAATTTGAAGATCAAAGAAATAATCCTTCTCCTAATAACTTGTGCGCGTCGTAAAGAATGATACCTGTTTTCAATCAAAAAAATAACTCGCTTTTTTCAAAGAATACGCTTAATATTTCCCTTATGATTTCTCAACAAAGCATTCACGCGACATTTTCCTCGTTCTTTACATCCAATGAAAAACTAAATTCACTCATAATGAAAGTCACTCATAATTTCAGTCACGTTGGCACGATTTCGCGGGAAAATCTGGAACACCTGCGTGTACTTGTCTTAAAGCATCCCTTGCACAAAAACCCAACTCATCTAACAAGGGAACACACCGATTTTTGCGTGATTTGGCATAAATGTGGTTTTCGAAAAAAATATTTGACACGCGTTTTTTTTTATCGGCAATCGTCGATGTTGAAAGGGTGAAAACCACCCTCAAAATTGGGGAACATGTTTTGTCAAATATCTTTGAAATATATCGAAGATACAGTTTTTGTGTAAATTGTTTTTTAAACGACGAATTTAATGGTGTGCACCATTTTGCGAGAAAACTATTTGTTTAAATAATGTATTAAAGAAACCGTATTTTGTACGAGTTTTTCCAAGTAAACGTCAATATATTTTCTTCAACATTTGTTTATGGAAACTATCCATTCACAGCCAGATTAGGGACAAATTGGAATTTTTATTTTTGCGTTACAAAAGAATTCTCGTTGGACACGTGCGCAAGGGGACGCGAATATTGTAACGTTGTAAGAAGTAGAATCATTCTCCGACTAGGGAATCTTCCCCGAAAAAACAAGAGAAGTGTCGCTGATAAACTGTGTGTCCCCCGACGTTTTAACGACAAATCGTGCGCTGGAACACGAAGCACGTAAACGTTTACATCCGCGATTTCAAAACGCTCTTCTCTCGGTTTCGCGAGCCACGTTTCACAGGAATCGAGAATGAAAGTGACGTACTCCGTGCTCATCACGTCGTTCTTTGAAGAAGAACTTGCATGCAACACGCTGAGAAACGTCTATGCACGTGTACGCGCGTACGTGTGTCTGTACGCGAAAATAGCGACAGCAACGCAACGTCAGGTGACTACTTTAAGGTTAACCTTTTGCGGTTCTCGACGACATACTTTATCCTGAATAGCTTTATTCCGCGCTGAACACGACGTCGAGTCGGCGAAAATTCTCGTCTCGCAATAAAAACCGCGGCGTTTTTTTTTCTTCTTTTTTAAAGGCAAAAAAAGGGGGGGGGGAAGAACGGCAGTAAGTGTACGGTACGTGCTCCGATATCGGATAGTTTAACAGTGTTTTTCATTGTCCGGTTAATTGAATTTGTTTGCTATTTATTGGCAGCTCGGTGTATCGTGCTGATAAGCTCGTATTATGCGCCGTTCCACATACTCTCGCCGAGAGAGGCGAGACGATGGCTCGTAACGCTGATTGAAATTTTCCAACTGGCACGATTTATTGAGAACAAACCTTGTTCTCTTCGTGCATCTGGAAAAGAAATTGAAGAGTGCAATATGAGTAATATGAGTAACAGTTTGATGTTGAAAGAAAAAAATGCTTCAACGTATATTGTATTTAGTTACATGAATATTTAAAAATATTTAATATTATTATTATATTATATTGTATTATAACACGCGTGTTACGTAATCATACGAATTTTCTTAGCAAGGTTACATTTAAAAAATTCAACTTTGTGAAGTACATTCACTTCATTAGTAACAAATAATTTTTATCAGCAACGATAAAAATGAATCAAACATTGCCCTTTCTCGAAATGATTGATTTTAATCATAGATATTAATATATAACGATAATTATGATTACATATGAAAATGTACTTTATTTTGTTACTATTTCTGTGTTAAAACGTGTAAAAACAGATTTATAGAAATGATACAATTTTAAGATTTCGTAGAATTACATTTACGTGCACTTACGTACATTTAGTCTCCGTTGTAAAAGAGGATAAGAAAAACTGCACGACTAAAAGGCCCAAAAGCAACTGTTCTGACTAGAAAATGAAGATGACTTTCTTGCTATAAAATTTTATCGATACGCAAACATTCGAATCGATACGAAACAAATTACAGACGCGATCACTCAGTACCAGACAACGCCACTCCTACCCCACGCCCCCTGACGAATCACGTGACCCAAATCAACCAATCGCTAATTTTCGTTGCGTTAGCGTTGCACTTGAAGAGGCCCGAAAGGAGGCACTTGAAGAGGCACTTGAAAGGAATACTAATACAATTGAAAAAAAAAAAAAATCGAAAAATCGGTAATCTTCTGAAAGTTTCAGAAATCTGAAAACAAGTTGTCGAGCGCATTTCCATCAAAGCGCTCTGGTCTTCGTTGAATCGGATACACTTACAAATTTGATTAAGCAGAACGTGGAGCGAATGTTAATCGCGATATAACAGAGGTATCGTTGCGTTACCATTGTTCACCGGAATGGAGCGAATGATGCAGCTTTGAGGGCGAAACTGCGGGAGCTCGTAATGGAAGATAGACAGAGAGGGAGAGAGAGAGAGAGAGAGAGCGCCAGGTCCGATAGGAATTTTAATTGCTTCGATAAAACCTGCAAACCTCGCCGGTAGAATGTGTAAGAAGATATTTAGCACGAGTGGAATTTTGTTGCTTTCACTTGAGCCAGACGCATCGATCAGATCTCCGTTCCGTTTATCCTGGCCAGGAAAACTGCGAACAACACCTTTGACCATTGAAACGAAATGTTCCTGAACGATCGAGGAAACGGGACGATTCTACGCTTTATTTATTTTATTCGAAGGAAAACGATAAAACAAAACGCTGCCTCCGCGTTTTGTTCTCCGATTGGAAGCATTACTCAGAAATAACATTAGAGACACGTGTTTCAAATTTTTCAACCGGTGAAACGCACAGAATTAACATTCGAGTGTTTTCTCCTTTTGAACCGTTCTACTGTCTGAAAGAACGGCCAATTCGTATAAATTACATATTTCGTTGTTACTTAGTTTTTATCTTTCAAACGATAGAACGAGTCGAGTTGGATGAAAGACGAGTTAAATTTGACGAAAATATAAATATAAATTCACGAGAATTTTCTTTCTTATTTTTTCAGATATTAACACTTTTCAAAGAAAGAATTTTAGCTGTGACGGTATTCACTTTGGAAATAGCACAAGTTCACTATTCGTCAAATAATTCAAGAGAATTTTTATTAAAGTAACGTTCATCGAACAAAATCAAATTCACCTTTACACATTTCGTAAAATTACATTTTACGTCAAGTTGTTCGTCCGTAAAGTGAAACAAGTTGAGCGAAACTTTTTATTTTCAAAAGACTTGAACTTCTCGCAATAACAATTACGAAACCACTTCGTTGTGCCAAATTTCTAAATAAGTTTTTACTCAAACATTCCAAATTTCGTTCGGAAGATAATGAAACGTTGTCGGAGCGACTTTTTTTTTTCAAAGACGAAGCGAATCAACGCGCGTAATTAAACGATGGGGAAGATGAAAATCTGTTTAAAATTTCGATGAAGTTGACTGACAGGAATACACATAATCGACACTCGATATGTTTGCAGTAATCGACCATCCCTGTATTTCTCTGGATTCGATCGATTCGAACGAAAATCCGGCTAACGTTTCCACCGTCGGTGATATATCGAGGGCGGATCAACATTAAAACGTTTGAAGTGTTTAAAAGCAATGTCGAGTGGGGCACTCGGCCCACAGCAGAGAATTTTCGAAATGTCGGATTCTTCTAATACGCGACGGAAGCTTCGTTTTCCATTTATTTAAAATATTTTTTTCATCCTTCTCTCTCTCTCTCTCTCTCTCTCTCTCTCTCTCTATCTATCTTTTATTTTGTTTGTGTTAAAAAAAAAAAAAAAGGACGAAGGTACAGGATGATAGAAACGACACAAATCATACTTTTAACGGTACTGAAAAGTAATAAATCAGAGAATGAACAGCACGAAGCGTAAAAAATATTTATTCAACGTCCAAACATAAATGTCAGCTGCGAGTTTTTCAAGAATCTTTGTCGTCACAGCTAAAGAATTCGATTCGAGAAAAATATTCGTAACAGACTTGTACGGAATATAGAGAAGTTTCTATGAATTTGAAATTAATTGGAAATAAGATAACTGCATATACGTGTTATATTTTAGACGAGTCCCACTCGAAGTTCTTAAAACAGTTAAACGCGTCTGTTTTAAAAGTGGAGAAATTTAAATAATCGTAAAACGTATCAGAGCATGTGTGTAATTTAAATTTCATATATTTCAATCTATTGAAATTTTATATGATTAAATATGAAAGATCAGTTAAGAGTTGCAGATCGGACGTATGTATTTCAGGAATCGGTTCAAAGTTTCTTTAAAAGGATATAAAATATTTTCGATATTATTTTAAATCGAACTCTGACACGAGGAGGTTCTCGTCGATATACTTACACTATTTAATATATTTTGGAAGAGTGGACGTATCTTTGTATGTGTAAGATAGTTTGAACTTAAAGAGTTCTTAAGCGGCTCAAAGACAAAGTCGGATAAAATACTTGACGATCTTCTGCTGAAGTTTTGCGAGCTGGAGAGTAATCTTCCACTTCTGTTAGATCTATTTTCATTCGAGTGTTTTATTCATTCAAATTAATATAGGCATTCGCCTATATGTCGTTATATATTTTACTTTCTGATCGAAATGAATTGAATTGAAATAACATTTGTTTCCATCGGGAATGTCAACTTTGATCGCGAATATTTTCCCCCACGCTGATTCGCATTCGATGAGCTATTTTCACAATTAACATCGCGCGCGTGTATACTTAATATTTTCACGCGTGTATTAATATTTACATTAAATTCTGATATGGAAGAATACATTACGCGTAAATTTAACGCCAATATAAAAACTTTATCTTCATTTTTCTCAGTCGCTTACT
>KQ435743.1:557720-569284 GCA_001276565.1 Melipona quadrifasciata
GAAAAGGGTGGAGAAACGAGGACGAGGAGCCGCGGAAAACACGAACGAGGGGATCGAACATCGTCTTTCGAGGCCGCTCGCTTGCGGCGCCCTCGTTAAACTGGTCCCCGAACGGCGACCGGGCGTAATATAGAAGGTATCCTTCCCCGGTGTATCCCGTTGCTGAAACAATCCCCCCGGGGGAAGTTCATTGTTGATTATTCAGACGAATTTATCGGAACTCGTTGTTGTTGACCCCTCGCGACCGTTAAACTTGTTGATCCGCGCGAGTGTGCACGGTGGTTCGCTTCGGGAATTAGGATCGAGGAACGAACACGAACACGAACTCGACGTAGAATAGAAAAAGGGGAAACAAAGGAAGAGAACAAACGGAAGAACTCGATATTCTTACGATTGAAATGCATCGAGGAACGGAAGACGCTACCTCGCGGGTAGACGCTGTTCAGAGAGAAGAAAACCGACCGTGATTGGGTTTTGTTTATTCATTCTGCGAGCCGGTCGTTGGAATTTCGTGTGCGCGCTTCCTCCGACACCGAGAGGGAAATTTATGGAATTGAAAAAGTGTCCGACGTGTCTCTCGAGTTCCGCGCGCGCTGTTTGAGCAAGTTTGACGAAGCTGGTCAATCGCGCGCAGAATGAAAGAAGTTTTAATCGTTACCGGTGTTCGGATCTTCCTTGCGACGATCCGCGAGTGAGTTTTGATTCATTCAACGAACGAAAAGTCACGGAGAAACGTGGTCGTGAAATTACTCGAGAGGTGGTCGAGTGAATATCGTGCTCGACGAAATTGTCGAAGGAGTCACGAAGAACGACACCGAGGAATTTCAGGAAGAAGCGAACGATTCCCGGTCGGAACCACAAGTTCCCGGCGGTGCGTCAAACTCGTCGACCTCGGCCAGCTTCCAGCGTGGGGTCGAGCCGCGGCTGAGATCGAGCGAGCAGGTTGACAAGTTGCCGCTAAACGCACTCCGACCGATCGAAACGGGAACGAGCGGACGAACGCAGAGTCCTCTCGGCGACGGAGGAGCTTATCGCTGAGGGAATTCTTCGAGCGGAAGCTGAATCGAAGGAACGTCGAACGGATCGAACGTCGGGTGGCAGAGAAATTTGAAACGCGGCGACCGCTGAAAGTGGCGTCGTTGGTCAGAGGCTGTGCGAGATCGTGGCGATCGATCTTGGGAAAATCGAGCCAGGGGAACCGAGTCACACTCTCTGCCAGATGACTTTAAGGAGGGTCCACGAGGACTCGGCTGACACGTCGTCGATATTCGAGTACGAGGACGTGATAAAGTTATAATAACAGGCGTGAGCCTTAGTTGAAAATCGTTGACGGCGCGCCGCCGGTGTCAGAGGAATATTTCTAGTTAGTCCCTGCTCCTATTCTCCCAACAAAAGAGAAACAAAGAGAGAGAAAGAAAGAGAGATATATATATAAATATATTCATATACCTAGATATATATGTATACATGAATGATATATCGATGTTAATCCAAGTTATTGATTGATTGATCGTTTTCCGTCTGGTTTTGCGCGACCGGTTGGAGACTGTTCGTTGAAAGAAGATTCGACAAAAGTGGTTGGTGACCGAGAAGGACAGCCAAGGGAGGGGAGAGAAGAGTCCGAAAGACACGGAAAAATGGCAATGGTAATATCGCCCCGTAGCAAAATCGTGACTCTGTCGTTGTTGATCGGCATTCTGACGCTGGTGGCGTTGATAATCACGGGCGTGATCGGTATATGGCACAAGAGCGAGAAACCGACGAAACCGGGGACGAAGGTGGTCAGCAGCAAACTTCAACAAATCACCGGCTACACTGCCATCAAACACGTGAGTAGAAATCTTCCTTTTCACGGTCGGTCGTACGCGCTTTGCGCATTTCTTTTTTCTTTTTTTTTTTTTTTTTTTTTTTTTTTTTTTACGGTAGGTCAACTTGTGATTTATTGAATGTGCTCGTTTATCGATGTGGTGATGCTTATCACGTTCAGGATATTAACGTGTCGAACAAAGTGTCCCTAAAATTGTTATGACACACTGCGAACACGAAAAGATATGCTCCTTGCGTTTTGAAATATTAATTAAAAACTTTTTACACGAAAGGTAGAAATTTTAATCTCTCGTTTTTATGTTATCTGTTGGAAGGTGAAGTTTAATTGGAAAATTGATTTCGTATTAAAGACACGGTCGCTGGGCACGATACAAGAGGGTGTTTCAATTATGCAAACGTTTATCCCGATGTTAATTACGTAACTCGTTTGTGAGATTCGATGTCTGCTCGTTTAAATATGTAAGTAAATCGTCGGTTATAATTTCAGATCTATTTGTAATTTTCTATTATCGTTAATACCTTGTTAATTAATTATACGGTGCATTATACGAACGATGCATCGGAGTTGTAATACGCGGCGTGCAACGCACTATTAAACAGATTGATTTATTATTTTAATTAATTCGCGTTTCGCGCGGCACGGATAATGTTTCGTTTCGCAACTTTCGTTCCATGGCAACGATACCGAAAACAAAAACCACCCTAAAAGGAAGACGGTTACTCTTAAAACTTGTCTCGTTATAAATAATATTGTCTCGTAAGAAACAAGTTTGTCGAATAACTCGAACAATATTATACTATTTCGTGCAACATCTATATTTTATTATCCTCCTGCTAATTATTCGCAAACAAATTTTAACGAGCAAAATGCTTTCCACTTTCTACCGTACAGAGTTGCTCGATTTTCCATCACGGACTCTTATTCACTGTCCAACATTAGCATATTGCCTAAACGTTGCTACATTTATTTCAAAATTAACAATTTTTCCACGTCTGATATCACATGCAAGTTTTAAGGTCCAAATCTTCTCGCACGATGCAACTAATGTTGCTAATACTGTGATTTTTACAAATTACAAGTTCCTAATTAATTCCAGATCGCAAGCAAATTTAAAAAATTGCAAGCTAGCTGATTATTTTTCCCTTGTAAAATTGAGAAATTCCAAGAGACTCTTTTCGCATTACAAAACATTATTAAGTTTAATTAACTTTCTTCTACTTCTATATGCAAGCTTGCTATCGATTAATAAATTATTATCGTTCACCAGTTGAACAAATTCAGACAAAATTCTCAAAGAAAGTCGACAGAGATTTGTCTTTCATCCAGTGAGAAAAAGGATTTTTCATCGAGTCCGCGGATTTCTAAATTTATCGTTCCCACGTAATTTCCACGCATTTTGCGAGATGAAATTCCCCGAGTCATACTCGAGTGATCCGTCGTCGTGCATCGTCCAAATCTCTCTCTCTCTCTCTCTCTCTCTCTCTCTCTCTCTCTTCCTCCGGTTGAAAATTTCCGGAAGTTTGTGTCCTAATGGAACTGCTCCGCTCCGTTCCTCGTCCGTTTTCTGCCGCTCTGCTCCGACGCAACGGCGTATCAAGGAACTCGACCATGCACAATCCACTTAAAATTGCATCGCCCGCGTAATCGTTAATGCATTCCTTCGCCGTCTTGTTGCCCTCGCTAACGTTTACAACGAGGGGAAAGATTTTTGACGAGAACGAAGTTTCAGCAGATTCTCCGGGGAAAAGAAACTTGGTCAAGGGCGACACTTTTGAGAATTTTTCCTCCCGCTGTGATTGAAACGGATACAGTTTGCTACGATTGACTTTTAAGAGGATCGTACGGTAAAGTAAGCTTTTTGTTTTAATTATTTTCATCA
This sequence comes from Melipona quadrifasciata, assembly GCA_001276565.1. Lineage (NCBI taxonomy): Eukaryota > Metazoa > Arthropoda > Insecta > Hymenoptera > Apidae > Melipona > Melipona quadrifasciata. The sequence continues at coordinate 561,428 of KQ435743.1, forward strand.
GAAATTACTTTTCATCAAGAATACGGAGGTTCTCGGTATTTATTTATTTCGATATCGCCTTGTTTAATTAATTATTGCGAGTAACATTGATTCGATGAAAAGGAAAAATAAGTAAAAAATCCTTGTGTAAGGAAATATCGAAGTACTTTACTCATCAGTTTGTCTGTTTCTTTTGCAATCGCGCGAAATCGATAAATTTTCTCCAACTGTCCACTTCATATTTCATTATCAGACTGTGGATTTTCATGGAAATTCATGTTTCTGTAAATGAAATTTAGCGAAACTGGGTAGAAAATTGTTTTCTCTGTTAATTGTTGCATTATAGATATTCCACATTTTTACAAGGTATATGTAAGTAGTATATTTTATATTCTTGCACGCATTCCGTGCATTTTTGCATCTTCAAATCTATGAAAATTCTTGACAAGAGAGTGACGCGCGGAATTAGCTGTCACAAGGTCAACCGTAGCAACCGTCTATTTTCGACAGATAAAACATCGTCTGGCAAATCGTCCATCGAAGGATCGATACGCCTAACACGAACGAAAGCAAGCGAACGTAGCGGTAGTGATTCGAAAAATTAATCAAGAGCCGATCGATCGGGCAAACTTGGGAGTTGGTTCCACGCTGGTGGAACGTCTCGCGTCGGCGCTTACAAATGGCAGTCGACCATCGCTATTCGAATGCATAAAACACCACGAGGCTCCCAACAGTATTATTTATCACTGTGGGGCCGCGTTGGAATTCCTAGCCATCGGTCCCTATCCAGGGAATTCCCATATTCCTTCCGAAACGAAAGAAAATCACGAAAACGCAGGAAAATTCATTCTTAGAATAGCGCTGGAAGGAAAAGGAAACCAGAGATGGGATCCTGTGCCTCGCAAGTTCGATTCGAACTTCCTCTAAATATAGAGTGGGCCAAAAGTTTCTTTCCGCCTACTTTTTTTATTGAAGCATCAAAATGTAAGAAGAAAACTAATTTTATTAAAATTATACTAAAATATAATATAATTATTTGTTTTGGTAGGAAGTGATTCTTGACTCACCCTGTATTTCTAATGATACTTGCAAGTATCACTCGAATCTAAGCAGAATAGCTTTGCATTATTAAAGTTAAAGGAATTTGAAATTATGATGAAATATTTTTATTCTTCTATTTTGTTGCTTGCGTTTTTTTTATTTTCCACAATTAATATCTTTCATCTTCCATAATTAATAAAAAAGAAGAACAATTGAAAATAATATATATCTTTTAATTCAGAGAATTCCCGAACGTTACTTATTTATCAACTTTTCTCCTTCTCCATTGCGTCGATATAAACGTCTGACGCTTATAGAAAAGTGATGCTTATAGAAAATCCACCTTTTTAGAAGCTACAAAGCAAAAGTCACCTAGAACCCGATCATTGCATATACATGAGAGCCGAGAAAAAATAAAGAAATCTCGTTTCAAACGTATCACACATATACGACACAAGCGTATTACTTTCATATTTGATGTTTGAGCTTCTCCTTTGAGTAGGAGAGGCAGTATCGCTCTACAAAATTCCGAGTCGCAAGATACTACTTACGGGAAGTTTAAATTTTTACAAACATCGTCTTACGAGTACTTGCAAGTTTTCGATATCAGCAGATGCTCGTTCTAAGGTTCTATAATCAGATAAAGTGAATATACTGCGAGTGTACTCGTTGAAACATTTTTATTTTCGTGTAGCACTCGAAGTCCACGTGGCATACAAACTTGACTTGTACAAAATGTACGTACCGAAGTGCGTACATTGAACTCGAGTTCTATAAAGTGAAACATTTTTATTTTCAAATAAAAATTCGAAACTCGTGAAACGAAACTTGAATACCAAGCTTGACTTGTACAAAATTTATACTTTGAAACTGATGAAATGGCATACATTGAACTCGTATAAAACGAAATTGAACTCCAGTTGTATCAAATAAAAAGCTGTATGTTTGTTGAAATATTTTTATTTTCAAGTAGCATTCGAAACTCGTGAAACGAAACTTGGATGTCAAGCTCGATTTTTACAAAATTTATACTTTGAAATTGATTGATGTATATTGAACTTCACAGTTGATTTATGATACACATTGAAACTGTACATGGAACTTGTACAATGAAATGCGTATACTGAACTGGACTTATATAAGATAAAAATATTACAAATATCCTCACTTCAAAATATTTTCATTTTTAAGTAGCATTCGAAACGAGAAAACCGCGAAACGGGATTCGAATGTTAAACTTGTTTGGCTTGTGCAAAGTGTATACTTTGAAATTGAAGAAATGTACATAGTGAACTCGTATAAAATGAAATTGAGTTGTACTGAAAAACTATGATCATGGAAACTTTTATTTTCAAGTATAGCATTCGAAACTTGACTTGAGCAAAATATATACTTTGAAACTGAAGAAATGCATATACTGAACTCGTATAAAATGAAATTGAGTTGCACTGAATAAGTATGATTATGGAAACATTTTAATTTTCAAGTATAGCGTTCGAAACTTGACTTAAAATATCAGACTTGATTTATCATGTTTGATTCATAGTATGTATCACACTTGATCCCATCCCTAGCGGAAACGTCCGCGTATGAATCTTCGCGAGACACACCTGGCAACATGCATATTAATAACATTCGACGTGAACTGCGAAACTTCGTAACCGCGTCGCGAATGAACATCACCACGGAAACAGCATTATTTTTCGATCAGCGGGCGGACCGCGAGGCGTGATCCCTCGTTCTCGTTTGAACCACGTTCCCGGAAGTTTCTTTTTTCCGCGCAACGGCGGGAGTGACGGCGCGCTGGCGAGCGAATATTGGAAATTAGTTTTGACGGAAGGCCGCGGAAAGTGGCTTCAAGCTTCATTCGAGATGCGTCTCGGTTCGCACGGTTTTCACGGCGAGTCGGATACTGCATGTAATGCGCTTTCGTGTACGTTGGCTGGCTACGCGATGAACTCGTGGAGTTGACGAGATTGTGAAAACACCGAAGAAGAATTACGACGTCGCGCGGGGAAAGAAATAGTGAGGATATTTGCAAGAACGAATTTATTTACTTTGAATTAAACGTTTGGTGGAGCACGACGGTTGTTCGGAATAAGCTTTCGCAATTTTTGTAAAATTTTACAGTGTCGAGATTGGTCTTCTTCGTAATATTTAGGCAATTGTTTGTTTTGCCCAGCGTACATACATACATACATACATACATACATACATACATACATTATTATTCCACTAATTGAAAAATAAACGATATATACAAATCATTTATTTTTCAATTAGTGGAATAATACTTTGATAGAGAAATAACTAGAAATCAAGTTTTAACTGAGACATTTCAATTGTTAGATCGATTGTTAAATAGCAAATAAGCTCTGTGTTAACTTATCAAGCTCCTCAATCGGTTAACTTATTAATCAGAAGAAAATTGTTGCGTCTACCACGTAGAAATTATACCAACGTTAATTTGAAACCCGCACTCGCACGAATTCATAGATCCAAATACGCTCGAACAAACGTTCCGTGATTTATTTCGATTAATTCACAGGGAAATTGCGCGTCTCTTTGTTAACTTGCTTTCGTGTTCCGTGCTTTCTTCCCACCTGCAGTTATTACAATTATCTTGATTGACGTCATTCACGTGATGTTTCTCAATTTTTATGCTTAACAAGGAACACAATCGCTCGCCAGGATGTTTGTTTGCCTTTGCAACATTTACGTTTGAGAATACGTGTGACGTCCGCGATTAATAACACGAGCAAATCGATCGAAAGAGAAAGGAGTCGAGAACGTTTGCTCGGGTCGTGCTGAAAGTGTGAGATCTCTGTGAAAATTAACTCGAAATCTAATTAAATTTTTTATGAAAAAGCAACAGTTAGTTCTACTTCCTTTTGAATGGCAAACAATTCATGAACAATGTCAGAGAAATCCGAGGATCGTTGGCTAGATAAATTTTACTTTCTACTTCGTTCTTCGCCAGATTTAGAAAAGAAAAGTTTATTTTATTGAACGATCGATTACAATTAATAACTTTCCATTTCGTATACTTGCCCTATGTATTCACTTTTTTAGCAAACAGACTTCAATGGCACATGAATAAAATTTTACATATGATTACATTATACATGTGTAGTATGTACAATATATGTATAATGTATATTGTGATATAATTACAACATATATGTAGATAGCAAATTATTTTATTTAGAAAAAAAAACACATTTTCAATTCTTTCCAACATTTGTGGAACAATATGAAACAATTTCTGTTTCTAACTCGTAGCTTTGTTAATGTATTGTGCAATCTACAGTTGGCAATTAGAGAGCCATCATTGCCGTTTAAATTAAATTCGTCCTGAGAAGTTGCAGAATAAGTCGATGAGAATACAAGTAACAGATTAATTTGAAAGTAAGCCCCCGATGACATTTGAAAGTAAGAGAACCGATGTCTGCAGAAGCAATTATGGGGGAGGGAATTAAACGAACTAAACTTCGTTGCCACGGTCGTTGCTGCTTTGTAACAAGTTAATGAATCGCTTGCCGACGTTTCTTACGAGTCAGATTGCCGGGTCTGTTTTTCACTTTTTATCTGCGAACAACGTCAACAGACATCGAAGAAAAATTTGCATAAGACACGGCAAACGTCAACAAGCGATTTTAACGTTTCAATCATATTTTTGTACGTAAATATGTATATTTATGTATCTAAAATTAAATTAATTTATATTTATATTTGTTTAATGTATTAAATTTTATTTGTCCAAAATTTAATCGATTAATTTGTATTTTAGTTTTGTCATTTTTTTGACGTTCCGCGATTTCTCAAATTCGCGAAAAATTTCTATCACATTTTAAAATTATTTTAAACGTTCATTCGTGACATTTCATGACAGAATTTCATTACTTCTTTCTTCTTTTTTTTTTATTTTTGCACGTATTGCGATTGCTCGAATAGATTGCATTTTCGTGTAACGTCGAGACCGTGGATATTTTTAAATTAACAACTGTGTTGAGTTCTGTTTGATATCGCACAAAACAATATACATGTAGAACTTGATATAAATACTACGATGTTAAACACATTGGTACTCGCACAATGTCGCAGGAATATAAAAAAATGAAGAAATTTTCTGCCAGTTTTAAGCATCCAATAAATCCACTATTAGAATCTTCTTTATTCAATCTTTACGCGACGAGATTTTCTGTTACTTTTAATTGATAAGTATGACGTCGTAAAATTTTTTTACTTACCTACACATGCTAGACAATAAAGAATATTTTCTATTTAACAAAATAGTTATCCGATCGACGCTATTTCTTTCTGTGCCATTTTTCGAAACACCGTAAATTGGCGCACAACATTATAAAAGGTTAGGGAAAATCGATATAGCGAACACTGACTGGTGCTTCAATTTTATTCGAAAATATAACCACAGTGATTGGTACCAATTCGCGAAACAAATGCGAGCACAAAATTGTTCGCCGATCAAAATGAGTTCAATCGAACGAGAGATTTAAATCTTCCTCCATCAGCGATTTCCTATTTCAATTATCCCGTTCCCCCCAGCAACATGCGCGTTGCACGTACGATGATAGATTTTATTTTTGGACGCGATACGCTAATTATAACGTTCATTCATGGCCGGATATTACATTTACGATGCGATGTAGAATCGTTGCGAGCCATTTCCAGTTGCAATTGGACAACCGTGCCATAGGAAATCATTGAAGTGGAGAGAGAGAGAGAGAGAGAGAGAAAAGAAAGAGGAAAAGCGAAACGTATTTTTCCCATTTAACGACAATCTCTCCCTTTTAAATGTTAAACCGTATAGCTGGTTTCTACGGTCGAGTTTCAGCGGTAAACGAGATAAACAATTCAACAATTGAGTTTATTTCCCGCGGGGAAAAACGATGCATTGGTTTCTAATTTGAGCTACTTGTCCGTAAATAATGGACGTTAAAAATCGAATTTTCTTAAATTTGCGCTAGATCGATAAATAACTTTCTTGTTTCTGTCTTGCTTGTTGATTTGTGATGTTCTTCGTTGTTCCGACTTTTCCAGGAAAAGATCTTCCAGAAGGAGACTTATTCCTAAGGTAGAAATTGTGGAAAATATTTTTGTAATAAACTTTCTTTGTCACAGTAAGACAAGAATCGGATCCACGAGTTAATCTTAATTTTAATTTCCTGAATCACTTTCGATCGAATCGTGCTTCTCATCGTTAGAAAATACGTTCTTATCTCGGATCGAAGCAGAGCAAAATTTTTCAAAACTGACCTGCTCAACAATTTCCCCGTCGGTTCATCATATCGTCAACTTTTAGACGGATGTTACGATTTTGTGCAAGTGGTGTCACCAGGAAACGAGGAAGAACGAATGGAAATAGAAGGTCGAGGCAGATACACCGGGTGAAAAGAAAAAAAAAGAAAGTAAGATGTGCAGCAAGGTACAGTAAATAAAATGTCCGTCGCGTTGCGTCGAGGGCGAGCCACGTTTCCTTTTTGTGCACCTTCACCGGGGTATCTTCCCATCAAATTTCCTGCTAAGAACGCGGCACAATCGCCTCGAAGGGGTTTGTCCGCGTGATAAATGCTCGCGCACGCTTCAGAAAATATAAAATATTTTCTGTAGTTGAAACTCCCGCTGTATCGGGGAGAACTTTCTCAAGTGCCTGACGCTCGGCACTTGTTATTAATTACTATTAATATGCAGCTGCTACAGACGTAGCACACTTTTATTGAACAATTTTACAATTACACTTGAAAGTCTGCAAAATATTTCTTGGTTAATCGATGAAACAATACGGTGTACAATGGTTCACGAAAGCACTCGAACAGTTATCTTTCACGTGAGTGTTATGTACGTTGTGTGAAAGATTTGTATTTGCAAAATTTGCATTGAGGTACGTCTCTCGTAATTTCATCGACAAAATTTCAAAGCAAACTCAAAATGTATGTAGTGGTGAAAAGTAATTTGATAAATGTACGTAATAAATTAATAAATGTGTTTATTGCAAATTTATTGAAATTTAATAAAATTTCAGTGTACAGTATGAATAATCATTTTACGCATATTATAACGAGTGTTGAAAGTCCCACTAAATATTGTGGCCCGTTGATGTGACAGATTATAATTGTTCGAGTACTTTTCTGATTTCTACGAAGTTTATGTATGTTATATTAAATATCTTTAATTTCTTCATATACATTTTTTGTAATTTTCATGTGTGTTTCTGGATTCATTTCAAATTTAATCGGAATTAAATTTAAAAATATTTTATATTCACACACATTATGTATTCACAAGAGGTGAATTCTGTGTAAACGTTCGAACATTTTCATGAGCAACTATATCAAACTAATTTCAAAAATATAATATGTTCAAGTTCGAATTAATTAATACGAATACTGTAATAAACAGGACGACCATATATGCAATGTTCAATATTTTTGGACCTCAAAGTCCCACTTGGAAGTCTATAAAAAATATTTCTTACACATTTACTCGATAAAAATTTCACATTCGCTGATAGAAGAAATCCCGAGATGTTTCGCTCGCGTGATTAATGCTCACAAGTGCTTCAAAAAATACCTTCTGGACCCGAAACTCCCGCTGTATCGAGACGAAGTTTCTCAAGTGGCTGGTCGCTGGCCATTCTCGTTCATCGATGCCTTAATGATACGTTGCGAAATTTATGTTAAATGTTTACGAGTTGCTTCGTGCTTTGTGCTTTGTGCTTTGCTTTCGGCGAGTATCGGATCAAGCACGACCGAATTTGACTCCCAAATGGTATCGCTCGATCGTAGGTGACCGCAACAGCTTACGTCAGGTTGTTCA
>KQ435743.1:597561-618730 GCA_001276565.1 Melipona quadrifasciata
CTTTTGGGCCTTTCAGTGAGACGAATCGTAGCGGGGTACTAGTCGTGCAGTTTTTTGTCACAAAATATCGTATCGTCTATTTCAGCTAGACTTCATGTTTTCCAACGACCCATTTTTGCAAATTTATTACGTCAATGCGCAGTTAACCGACTGCATTTCAAGCGGATGTTACGCTTCCAATACGTACGACTAAGAAACGTGAATATTCAGACTTGTTCGATCCTGTCTGCCTCGCGGCTACGAGCAATATTTACATTTGCGTTTTTCTATTTCTGAGAAATTGCGTGCCTCGGTAATAACATTCGACATAACACACATGGCTAATCCATGCCCAAAGATACTGATGTCATATTCTACGCATTCTCTTTACTTTACAATACATAATGTAAGAAAATATAAAGTATATTGTTTGTCCCAAAATGTACATATTTTCTCGTATTACGTGTAGCGTAAGTCTTCCATAAAAATACTTAAAGTTACTGGTTGCTTGTCGAATTAAATTTACTCGCAACTTAGCTTTCTTAAACTGTTAGTTACAAGTATCCTTCTCGCAAGAAATTTGCAACATCGAGCATGTTCTGGATCAAAGTTTCATCTGCCAAGCGGAGAAGAAGAAAAGAATCAAAACGATGCAAATTACCAACTTCAGGTAATAGAAATCAATAGTCATTTCGCGGAATATCTTTAGGCATCCCATTTAAAAATCAAACACTCGAGCGAACACTCGTTAAATGCTTTCGATGGCACTGTTCCACGTACAAAGGGAGAGAACCTGACGTGCAAGCGATCACAATCTTTAATCAGTGGCTACGTTCCTCCCCACTTGTTAGTCCTCGTGGTCCTGTCCACTCGTTGCGAAGACACTCTAATTCTAACATTTCGCCAAAGACGGGCTCCCTGCTAATTAACAATCGACAACAATGCTTCTACGCTGCAACTGCTCAGAGAAACAAAAAGAGACGAAGAGAGAGAACGGCCCCAGCGATAATTCTCGCGGCAGAACAAAGTGCAGAAGCAGCAAAGTAAAGTAGTTGAACGAACGAAGCTTGTAACGATTCTCGAACTCTAGGTGGAGGAAAAAAGGGACTAAGGAGGGGAAGAGGGTAGGATGGGAGCCTTTTAGTCGGCGTTTCACCGACGGTTGGCTGGAGCTTTTATTTGGCCAAGAATTTTCGACGAGGCCGAACAAGCCTGGCCAGTCATTGCACTTTCCCCCCGACTATGGCGGAAAAATGGACGGATATTGCGGAAGCAACGAAACACCTGGTAAACGTAACGGCCCATTAACCTTTTTACTGTCCATTTAGCCCCACCCCGTGGACTCTCGTTCATTCTTAGACAACGTCGCAGGAGTACGCGAGAAATCTGAACGCAAACAGCGAAGCCGGGCAACGTTGCGATTACGTTATGATTACCTCCGTCCTAATTACATACTAACTGGTTGACGACGATTGCTCGGACGCTAATTTTAAACGGCGTTTAATTACCAACGCCATTCGATGGAAAAGCGCGCTAGAGGCGAGAACGCGAGCGCCCCCGCCGGGGGCTTGTTCATTTGTGGCGCATTCTTCCGAGGCTATTTCGTTGCGAGCACGAAACTCGTGTACAGAACAATCGTGTTTGGTTCTCGTTAAAGATCTCGCGTGAAATCGAATGGACCGTGGTACCGGAAAGTGCATAGATTGCGAGAGTAACAGGAAGACGTGTCATTTTTTTTCGAGTATATTAGCGGCTGTGCTATATTACGTTATATCGTATCACTGCGTACTATTGTTCTTCAGTCAATTTAGAACATAAAACTCTCTCTCTCTCTCTCTCGCTTTTCAAATTCGAGGATAAATATGAAGCAAAGATAAAAATAAAAGAGATAAAGTAGGAAGGGAAAATAAGACGTGAAAGATGACTTTGTTCATCCGAATGAAAGACAGGATAATAGAAACTTACTTTTCTCCACGTCCTACTATTATTTATTTGGATGATAAGAGACAGTGGACAAGGATAACAAAAGTTGATCAATTGCGAATCGAGACATCTGAGGCTTAATATTAACTAGTTCGTATAAACGAAATTTTACCGTAATACGAGTTCGATAGTTGATCGACGTCAAGTGTCAAATATAATAATGTATAATAACAAAAGATAAAGTTCAAATATACTTATCTTTTAAAAATAATACACGAGTATTTTCTGTATATAAAATTTGAAAAAGGAAGTTTTTACATCTAAACTGTTAAAAGGATAAATTTTAGAGGAGAAGTGAAGCATAGCGGATAGATAAAGATGCATACGGTTGTAATCTTTTACCTTCCAGTTTTTGTTTCTACCCATTTACTACTATAGCAACCGTTTGGGAAACGTAAAGAGAAGTTTGTACAGTACTTTTATGGTACTGCACTTGCTCTTGTAAACGGAGATTTTTTTTTAATTAAACAGATATATATATATCCGATATTTTTGAAAACTATTGTAAAATAAATAAAGAACTATTACAAATTAAATAAAATTAAGTTTTACTATCGTGATTAAAAAGTTTCAACATTTTATTGTCTGTATGTTATAATCTAAAATAACGTAAACCGTAATGAACCTACTGTAGAAAATTATTCATTATGCACTTTTTCAAAGTATCCATTTCCAGAGAAATTACAGGGAAAAATTTAGCACCACGTGTTCAACGGAAAAAGTATCATTTTTCAAGAAGAAAAAAAGATATCACATTTTCTTGAAAGAGAAAAAAAAAATTTAATATTCATCAAGAATTTCTCTTCATTTCATTCATATCCCGATCACCGCAAACATCCTTCTTTCATCGCGAGAAACCGAATACCCCGGCGGAAGTCTATAAAAATTACCTCAACGAATTCATTACCAAGTATATCACAACTGTATACCATTTGTTCCAAAGGCTGATGAAATTTCGAAATATTTCCTACAAAGAATATACAGTACCAACATCCACTAGATACAATAAATATCCAAACAGTTTTCATCAATCGCCACACGCGCACGTGAGTGGAATTGTTTCCTCTGCACACACGAAACTCGAATCTTCCGAATGACCACTAACGATCATCGATTCGGAGTCTTCGAACCGTGCGATTCCCCTATTATTCTCTGCTTCTTGCTATCGTTCGCCACCTCCCTGCGAGCGCGTTCCATTCGAACAGTCGCGAATTCACTGGCTCCATACGCACAATCGAACACACACACACACATACACATCTCTCTCTCTCTCTCTCCCTCTCCTTCTCTCTTTGTACAAGATATCGATCCGATCGAGATAGTTATCCCTGGTTGACCGAGCGTGCGTGGCCTTACACCGCGCGAAATAAGCCCAGCGAAGCTTATTATGCGTCCGTGGTCAATAATAATCCGCGCAGTGCCCCTTGTCAAACGCAGCTTCCACTTTGCATGTTGCGAATGTTCATCGTGCCGGGTTCAATATTATCGCTGCCGTCGCTATGCCACGACGCGCAAGCCTGTATCGCGCGACGGGGAAACTTTCGTCCCTTATCGTGGCTCGTCGGAACGAGGTTAAGATAGCCGCGCCTGTTGCTTTGTTTCCGTATGACGACGCTGTCGGGGAAACAATTTCTTTTCCTTTTTTCTTTTTCTTGCTTCTTTTCTCTTAAGCGCGTAGTACAGTGGCTCGCGAAAATACTCGATCGTGTGAACACAATCTTCCGAATACGTTAGTATTAGTACACGTGTCCCCAATTTTAGACAATTTTAGTTGCGAATGTAGCGGCTGCGTCTGTGTATGCGACAAAATTGTATTACATTACGAAAAAATATACGAAACGTTTAAAACGCAGCGTTTTAATGTTTAGCGAATGAAACTTTTATTTAGATTAGTTTGTTTCAGCGACGATTTGTTGGGACGTAAAATCGCGAAAAAGCCCGCAATTTAACGAGCAACGTATTTTCGTACCTTCAAATTTCCCATAAATACATAGGAATTTTATACGCGATTTAAATCCCATTGATGCATTCACGACAATAAAATTTCGAAACCTCTCACACGACACGCACGTGTAACAGTTCAAGAAGAATTCAAAATCGAGACGTTCGGAACACTTTTGCGAGCCACACTGTGTATGGATTTGACGCGTTGACGAGACGAGTGCAAAGAAGGGTTGAGAAGTGGAAGCGGAAAGTAGCGGAGACGAGAGGCACACTCAACTTCTCAACCCTCTCTTTGCGCGCTCACGAGCGATTAGTCTTGCGGACCCCTTCTCCCCCCCCCCCATCCTCTTTGATTCAATCTCCAGGATCCAGCGTGCAAACGGCGATGATCGCAAAGAGATTGTTCGCTCGATTCGGTTTTAATTGTTCTTTAGAGCGTTTGGATTCGAAGGCGTTCGATTGAATGTTACTCGATTGCTTTGTTGCCGAGGGGCTGTGGCAACGGGTGATCGTTCGCGAGAGATTTGTGTGTAAGTGGAGTAAGACGGATAGTCGACTACCGCTCGAGAAAGAGCGATCTCGTTGTATTTGTCTCTTTGAGTGCTCGGTCCCGGTACGTGGATGGATAAGTAGATTATAAAATTACGGAAATCTTGCTCGATCCGAAAGAGAGGACAAATTTTAAAGACGCTGCCGCAGGAATTTAAAGTGTCGAGTTTACATGATTAGAATAAAGTTTCGTGGAATTTTTGTGCATGCGCGAATTTCTATATTAAATTGTCTGTATTATAATCGTTTTAAAATTGTCCGTACTGTAATAATAAGATAATGGGAGATTTTGATTCTTTCAACGCGCAAGTTACGTGTTGAAATTTTTATTTATTTCTTTCTTTTTTTTTTTTTGTTTTTTTAATTATTGCTACATTTTATACGTGCTATCATCAGTTTCTAAGATCAAAATCAACGTGGAAATGCTATTAACTTTTATTAGCGCTCGAGAGCGTTTGCAAAATGATCCTCCTTTCTGTACGTGCGATCGTTATATTTTATTCAATAGTGGAAGTACGAGATAAAACTCTCCAAAACTGAAATTGAATTTTTCAAATAAAACAAGAGCCATACTTGAATACGAAATATATTTAGAAATTTCTTAAAATTTAGGTCACTATTCGGGTTACTTCAACTTGACAGAATATATTATGACATTAAAATAAATTTCTATCCGAATTAAATGAAAGGAGATTGACGTAAAAATGATTAATTTGATAATTAAATATGAGAATGATTCGATTGGTAATAATTTGATTCCAAAAAGCTGACAGCACGTGAAAGGGGCTGAAAATACTTCAAATAATTATTATATTAGTTGTGCTTACTAATTCGAAAGAATTAAATTGCCCGGAAACTCCAGGAAAAGAGGGAAAAATGCCGGGAGAACAGCGAACAAATGTCTGATAGAACGAAAACATTAACAGAACAAGCTTTTAACACATCGCGACGTGTGCTTATTTAAAAATGTTTTCACCAAACCTCTTTGCTTCCCTACCACGTTACGTTTGCTTTTTACAACGATAAACAATCGTGTTTCTTTTTTTTTTTCTTTTTTTAATCAAATACGGCACATGTTGCGAATAAAATTACTACGTTGTTATTAAAAATTGTTAAAATTAGCTTGTGAAAAAAAATCGCTTTGAAAATTTGAGTACGCGAAAAATATTTACTCGGCAAAGTGCGGAGAATTATGTTTACACGTTTAATAGAAATTAAACAATTTACTTTTAATAGAAACTGTCCTCGAATAATTAGAAATAAATATTTTGATCGATTTATAATTTTTTGTAGTAATTTTATACATTTGCATTTCATGATGATCCAAAAATGATATTCATTCGTAACACGTACGATTGAAGCATTATTTTTTTCTCTTGCATTTATTTTTCATACGCAGACTTTTTAATACGTCTTCCAGTTTAATTTCTCCTTCGCATTTTAGTCATCGTCAGTTAAAACTTAAAGGAATTTCTCCATTTCTAAATATATCTCTGACGAATTGAAGAAACATCTTTTTTTTTTTGTTTCTTTCAAATCAAACGAATTAAAACTAAAATTACCAAATTTTCAGCTTTCAACAAAGGTTGCATTTCAACGCTCGCTGTTTGACATTCCGCGTAAAATCGCGCGGAAATTGTGATATCGTGTCGAAAACGCGATTAACAAATTGTGTATACGACTAATTAGCCCGTTTTATGTGCGGGCTAATAATCGGTGGTTAGGGTCAGGAGATCGACGCGGATCGTTTCACGAAAACGTGAAAAACAAATTGGTGCAACGTGTCGCGATTACAACGCGAGGGGAGGAAGGAGGGATAGCGCCCTTTTGCCGTGAAAATTTAGTCGACTCCGCCACGCAATTAAATCTCGTTCATTTCCCATCGTTTCGACAGGCGCATCGATTTATAAACGAATTAATCGATGATACCGGCAACATCGAATTAAAATGACAATTTTATTCCCAATGTTAAACCGAACCCGCGACACAACGGGATGAAATTCATTGAATTTCACGAACGACTTGTCAATCTGTTCTCCAAATGAATTAGATGAATGTTTCGTCTGAATCTGTTCTGAAATACTCGATGATATTTAATTATATTGAAACGTACGTAGTATCATCGAGCAATTGAATTTCAATTTTTCTTTTTTTCTTTTTTGTATTATTCTGACGGATAATTTATTCTGTAAGTTAACATAGATATAATTTATTTAGACTAATAAAAATCTGTTTCATTTTTATCCAAATAATGTACTCTTTCGAAATCGTATACTTTTTAGATTGTAAAAGGAATTTTCTTCCTGTTGTCAGTTGTTAATAGTTGAAACTTGATGTGCCGAAACGTTGGATCGGATTTAAATAAATATACTTGTCGTTTAATTGTTAATTGATAATTAAAATATAATGACAACTTTTAAAGTATAATTGAACAACAGTACAGTCAGATGTACGATTCTTTTAATTATTCAATGTATAATTGTACTTTACGTGATAATAACGAAGAATTATTTTGTAGACATTGACATTGCATTGCATCGTACAAGAAAGTTTCAGCTTCCTTCGCCTAAAGGAAACTGTTAAGAGAAAGATCTCGCGGCCATAATCTGAAAGTAGTAGAAATCTAATTAACGCGAATATTTCAAAGTAATTCTACACGGAAACTTGCTGTGCAAAATTTTAATCGCAACTCTGCTTGTTATCTCGCGAAACGTTTCAGATCTACATATATTATTTCAAAATGAGCATCATCTCGTCGTGAATTAATAAAGAGAAAGAAAGAAATTCTTATTGCACACAATCGCGCCTCTGTAACAAAATTTCACTTGCATCTTTCAAAACGTGTCTTTTCATTATCGCCTTGTTAAACGTCGCAGTTCCTCTCCAGTGAATTTCGCTCGTTAAACATGCCAAATGTGTCAAAAATGCGTGATTAAAGTACTCGAGCATGCGTGCGTGGACTCGAAACGAAATAGAAAAAGTCCAGCCACGAACGTCGGAATATGAAATTATCAACACGCGGCATGTAAGCGCCTCCCAAATTTCCTTACCGTCGAATTTATTTCATGCATCTGGCACGTTCGTTGGATTTTTACATTCCAGTCTCGTCCTCGTTTCGACGAGTGAAACTTTGAATTTTCTAACGAGAACTTTACCGCAAAGTAGAAATTAAAAATGAGTCTCTCATATTTCTCCGAAACTCGAGACATTTCTCGACAAAAAAGCCGCAATTAAATTGAAAACGAAGCGAAAGTAACACAATGTGAAAATTACGTGCTGTGATAATAGTCTTCTTCTCGAAGAAAGTAGAACTCCGCGTACGTTGGCGTTTCGCAACGCGAATCGATCGTGTCGTGAAAAATTCGCAGAGCGGAAACTTTTCGTAACCACACTCGCGTCTATTGCCGTCCAAATGATTTCCTCGTCAATTAAAACTCCTCCCCGTGTAAAGTTTAAAGTTAAATCCAAAGCAGAACTGTTAAGTTCCAAGCTTACTTGAGAACTTTAAATCTGAAGTTCAAACTTAACTTGTTAGAGTCTACACGTCGGAAACCCTACAAAATAAGCAGCGTGCGTTTCGCAGCCACATTTTCATCGTCTTTGAAAATTTTATCATTCGCGTGCGCGTGCGTGTAATAAATGAAAATACACGAGTAATCGCAAAATATAAAAGTCGCTTAGCGATTGTAATGTCATTTTTTAGTATTTGCCCAGATCCAATTGTTCAAGTTACGTTCGCAAGAATGACGTAGTAAAATACATCGTGAATCATAAAAATTTGCAAAAAATGTACTTTTCAAGTACATTCGTAAAAATCCCGAATCTGTTCGACAGCTTGTACATTTTAATAAAATTCACGTATCGTAGCCTAGCTCCAGTTGAACAAAGTGTCGCACAAATACGCGCCGTGTATTCTCTAAACACACACATTGCAAATATACATATGCAAATACTTTGCAGTATTCGCGAGCCAGGCGGAAATCCCTTTGAAGTACCGCCGTTTACAATGCGTTTCACGGGGAAATTAACCGGAGCGCGCCCGATAACAAAATTCGTGAATTGAATCAGTCACGATGATCGCGTGGCTTGGCAAATCGAGCCAGATTTAAAGGGACATCATTTCGACAAACTGCGCGCAGCTGGGGATGGAAAGCGCGGCGGACGGCGCGGAATTTTCGATCGCGATGGAGATGCGGCGTGCAAGGCCAGAACTGAAAATAGCCGAGCATGGTTTGCGCTCGAACGCCGGCCAGAACAATGGGAATCCATTAAAAGCCGCGGTTTCGTTTACTCGCGAATTATACATTTACGAGTGACGGACAAATGCCCGCGATACGAGAACCACCATACACCCCCTGAATTAGCTGGTTTCGATGTTTGTTGCATCTTTCTGCATTTCTACAGTTAACCTTCTGAGTTAACCATTGTAGCATCCGACTCGTTCTTTTCTTCTTTTTTTTTTTTTTAATCGGCAGCGTTAATATTTATGAAAAGAAATTGACAAGCTAATGGAGATTGATAAAATATTTGAAAATTAACAAATGAATGTTGAAAAACCTCCCTCTTGTAATACCTACTGCGGATTTTAAAAATTTAAAGATGAAAAAGTGTGTAGAATATTTAAAATACACATTTGCTACGTAAAATAATTCTCCATCTTTTCATTAATTATACTTCCCAAGTTGTGAATTTGCATAAAAATCCGCACTCTCTCCATTTACAAGTGAAAATAATACCTATCGCCCTCTTCAATTGAGCAGATTCATATTTTTGTGAATATGGCTGAAAATTTTATCTGTTATATATAAACATAAGTTGAAAGTTTTGTCTATTAAATATTATATTTCGAATATTTTTTATATCTTCATTTCTTTACACAAGTTCCACAAAAGCATAAAATCTGTGATCTATCAATATGTGTCAAAAAATTCCAAGTTGGTCAAGA
This sequence comes from Melipona quadrifasciata, assembly GCA_001276565.1. Taxonomy (NCBI): domain Eukaryota; kingdom Metazoa; phylum Arthropoda; class Insecta; order Hymenoptera; family Apidae; genus Melipona; species Melipona quadrifasciata. The sequence continues at coordinate 606,962 of KQ435743.1, forward strand.
AAAGTAGTTAATATTTCTTAAGGTCTGAAACGTAAAATTGCAATATTTGTTACTTTAGCTACGATACGAGGTTAACGAAGATGGAATTTTTTTTCTCCGAAGAGAAAAATATGAACGATGAGAAGAAACAGTTTACTGCACACTATAAACTTCAGACAGTAAGTGGCCAACTTAAAATTTTACAGTTAAAGTTTCTACTTAAAGTATTTTCTATTTTTTTTTTTTATGATGAAAGGTTGATCATGAAAGTGCTAATGTTGTACTTTTTTAACACTGGTAGAAAAACGTATATTCTCAAATATTCATTTCGGCACTTTATTCTTAAATCAAAAATAATTGAAAAATAGAGTTATCTATTGTTCATTGATTTCACCTGAAATGTTTAATTTGACATGTATTCCTCGCTGTAACAATATAAAAATTTTGTTCAATTTAAAATACTCGGCAAAATAAAAGGAGACAGCTACTTTTAAATCGACGGAAGTAACTCGTGTAATATTAATTTGAACAATTTTAATATTTCTACGAGAATTTTACATTACTGGAGTTTAATAAATGCCATAACCTTACAGTAGCTGGAATAAATTTTTTACAAAGGAAATCCTAAATTACGAACGCTTGCCATTATATCTTAAATATTTTAATTTTGTCCGCCGTTCGATGTTTGCAATTTTTATGCTGCAGTTATTAATACGAATGCACGTGAAATGCAAAATATGTATCACCTTTTACCTCTGAATAGAGACTGTCGATAACTTTTATTCCGAAAAACATGAATCAATGAGTTTGAAACACTTGTAACAAAATTACAACATAAATTATATATATGATACAATAAATTAGGATAAACTAGATTCTAACTTTCAAACGATTGACATTCGAATTTCTCAGACGCAAAATTCGTCATCTACCTTTGTCAATTTTTATACAATTTTTACACGATGAATATTCAATTCTCAAGAAGCAAATGAATTACCTCTTCAGGAAGATAACATATATACATAATAAATTTAAAAAAACAACATCAACTTACTTTTCAATTAATGGATCAACATGGCTTCCGAGTAGTAGGTCACTTCCACCATTATTGAATTACTGAAAAAGAACTATTGCTAAAACTATATGCGTAGACATCAAATTTTTTTTTTAGGAATAATATTCTGAAGAAGATTCTCGCGACAAAATTCGCCGAGAAACAGTATTTTTTGATACAGAGTATTTGTTACTAAAATAAAAAAGAAAAAAAGAAAGTGAACACCGAAAGAGAGAGAGAGATTTTCAATTACCTCTCCAGGAAGATGACATATCATTACATAGTAAATTTAAAAAAACGGAGAAAACAAAAAACTTACTTAATGGATCAACATGGTTTCCGAGTATTAGGTCACTTTCACCATTATTGAATTACTGAAAAAGAACTATTGCTAAAACTATATGCGTAGACATCAAATTTCTTTTTTAGGAATAATATTCTGAAGAAGATTCTCGCGACAAAATTCGCCGAGAAACAGTATTTTTTGATACAGAGTATTTGTTACTAAAATAAAAAAGAAAAAAAGAAAGTGAACACCGAAAGAGAGAAAAAGAGAGAGAGAGAGAGATTTTCAAACTGAAGATCTCTATTGACACGGCCGATAAAGCGAAACGTAAGCTTGCAAGATATCGCAGACGCGTGAATGGGACGGGCGAGTTGGTGGCTTGTGTCTGTTCATCTTTGAAGTGGGTGGCTGTCTGCGGTTGTTTCTATATATAAAGCACGATGAACAGGATGCAGAACGCGGACGCCGAAAATTCCACCCAAATATTTAATCTCGTCGAAACCGCGCGATCCGCTTAGAAAAGCGTTAATTCGATTTCTTATCGCGCTCTAATAAATCCAGAAAATTAAGCGATTCGCCGCCGTTCGTCCCCGCGGCGGGAAACGAACCCGTGGGGATTAAAATTTGCCTGACGTCTCTCGTTGCTCTTGGCTCTGGCTCTTTTGTCGAAATGAAATAATCGCAACTTGGCTTTCAAGAGGCGGCTCGCGACTGCGATGCGCCAAGAAACACGAGGCGCAACGAGAGAGTAATTGCGAGCGAAGGGAGTCGAATCGGGCTGCTAAATTACGTGGAAAGGGGGGCAGGAAAAAATTAGGGGAGCTCAGCTGGATGTTCAGAGCGAGTTGCAATTTCTTTGTTAAGAATTAAGAAAACACCTCAGCGACTCACGTGAAGTATCTGTAACGGTGGCGTTAGAAGAGTTTCAAATATTCATTGTATGCATAGAGTGTTTATGCTGTTACTTCTCAGTATTTTTCTCGTAAGTAGAGTATATGTGTATTATTATAGGGCGGATGTTCGCGCGTTTATATTATGGAAACGGGGCAGAAATATATAAAAGGTAGATTTTATACAAGAATGTGTAACATGCTCTTCTTCTTTCCTGATAAAAAGAAAATTTCTACAAAGAATATTTTCTCTTTCTGGGTAAACTTCCTTGCGATGGTTTTTTTTTTTTTGAGGTGTATCATTTCTAAAAGGTATACGATAAAAACGCCACGAAAGCAGAATGTTATCTCGGTGACAGAACGTTGTCTTTGAAAATGAATGCGATACTATTTAAAATTATGAGAAATCCTTTCTATTTTTCTGTAAAATTTACAAGAAAAATTAATTTCGCGTGTATTTTCATCGAAATGACAAGTAAGCGTAATTAAGCGCTTTACGTGGACTTACGCGCATTTATTTAAATATAACCATTTGTATCGGTAATAGTCGATTCTGATACAAGAAACGGAGTACATTAAAATGATTATTACTGTCACATTTTGCATATTCATAAGACACTAAATCGTTGTCAAAATTTTGATACGTTAATATTTTCACGTGTAACGCGGGCGAGATAAGGGCGATTTATTCCCGGGCTTCTCATAAATATTATTTGAGATAATGTTGCTCGGTCAATTACGCGTCACATTAAATTTAAACGTTTCATTTCCGATAAATACGAACGCTATGAGCCGAACGCTATCTAAATTAATATATTCCACGCGTGCGCATCAAGTTGAGATTTTTGTAATGAAACGTACGTTTAATAATTAATAGTCTGGTATGCACGTTGTTCTAAATAAATTGTGTTTTCATTTACGTCAGGAGCTAATCAAGGGCAGTGGAAAAAATTCGTAAAATTCCGAGAAGAAGAAAACAAAGTACAAAAAATAAAAATGTGGAAGCTTGCGAAAGGCAGATTACTACATTAGAGACTACTTACTCTTCGATCATAAACGAAAGAGCCCCATAAAAAGGGGGAAAAAAACGGAAAAAGAAAACTTTCCGGCTAAACGCGTGCTGTTATTCTCCATTTAAATGCAAATGAAATCCAACCCCGGCCGAGTAAAACAAGTAAATTAAATTCAGAATCAATAGCAAGTTTGCATACACTTTCTTGAGCACCTGGTTACGAATAAACACCGCGTCAAACTTTCTTTATCATTGCGCCAACTTCAAAATTTGAGATATATGAGTCGTTAGAAGACGAAACGGGAACAAAACTGGCCCGATTGTAATAAAGGGACAGAACGAAACGCAATTGTATCATTAATCTTCGATTGATCACACCGATCGCTACTAAATATCTGTATATATATAGAGAGAGATGACTGTACGAAAACGGTTCGCTGTCAGCATTCGATTGAAATTGAAAAATGCAAAGAACTTTTAATTTCACGACAAAATTGATAACTTCGATGTACCAACGATTTTTTTTTTTCTTGTTTATTTGCTCGTTTACATGCCGAGTTTCATAAACATTCAACAGACGCGAATAAATAAAAATACCGTTCGCCAGAGGTTCGACAGATCTGGAACGCAATTGCGTATATTTATACGTATAAATGGCGAAAATGGTTTTTTGGTTGAACTCTGTTTGCTTTTATTTAACAATAAATGTAATCTATGGGATTTTTAGTGAGTGGTGAATAAAGTTTGCGAAACTTTCAGTAAAATTTACAGGGAAAGAAATTATCCTTTTATTGCTTGCGTAGAAATATTGATCTAACTTGTAATTGTTTAGAGTTTTAACAAAGTTTTAATATCCACTTTGGACCAAGCAAATTGAAATATCAAATTTCTATAAATTGATAATCGAAATTGCCTGGAAATTGTTAGAACGATAATGTTACATTAAAATTCGCAATTTACGTATTCGCAATAACGATATTATTTTACTAAATAGAATTACCAAATAGAATTACTAAATAGAATTGGCACTTTGATTTACTGTTATATTGTTCTCCATTGATTTCTCTTTTCTCTAAACAAACATGTTTCTTTTGTTCATGAAAGATGAACTTCAAAACTTAATTTTAATCAATGTAACTGTCATATATTGGCTAAAATCAATTGAACGTCATGTCACATAAAAATTACTTTCGTTAAATATTTAATTCACTGACTCAGAAATCGATACAAGTTAATCTTTCATTAAAAGCAATAACTGAATTGATTAAATTACGATTAAATTACAGCCAAAGTGACATATTTACACGGCATAAGTCACAAGTAATTTTCAATATTATTTATATAAATAATATCGAAAGATCGAGCCACACCGATTGAATCTTCTGAATCCTCCACGCATTTAATCAAATAAATTTCATCCGATTGAACTTGGAGGTTTTCGGGAATAACGAAAGTTCACAACAAACAGGTTAACGTGTTTATAAATCTCCTTTATAAACCACCCGTTACCTCATCCGCGGCACGTGTTATTTGTTGATGCTTCCTGCTCTCTGCGTACAGAAATCGTCGAGCGTAAAACGAGCTACGAGACCAGACGGAAGAACCACTTCTCCCCTCCCTTTGATTCTTCGCCGGTGGGTCTTATGGCGCCTAGCATGGTTCAACAGTCATCCACGTTCATCTCGAACGGAACGATCGGCTGAAACACGGCCGGAAGTGCTCGTTTTCCGTCTGATTAGCCCGCTACCTGGCCGCTCCGTCGTCGGAACTTTCGCCCGCGATTTTCCACCGGAGAGACGTTCCTCCGAGAATCGCTCGCAATTTCTGCCATCGAGTGACCATCGAGAGAACCATCGAACCCTCCATATTTCTCGGCGAGAATGACAATTCGATATTTCGTTCGAGAAGCGGCCTCGTACTTCGCTTGCGCGATAGTTCGTGATATTTTTGTAGAAGTTTAGATCGTTTTATTGGTACTAAGTTCACTATTATTATTGACCAAGGTTTTTAAAATTAAATGAAGTTGTGGTCGCGTAAGTTGAACAATCGCGTGTTGATTCATTCATGGATTATACGCGTACGACACACTACAATTGTCTAAATTGCCCAGAATTTCGAAAATAAAGTGACTCCGTATCACAAAAAATAATAGAGACGTTAGAAATACAGTGAAAGTTAAAAAAAAAGAATATTTAACTATACCATATAAGCACTTTGGCAGTTTCACCGTAACCGCAAGTTATCGGCATCTAAACCGGCCGCATCATACCACCCAAACACTATAATCATCCCCTCTCGGCACCCCCATCACCTCCGAAAGAATTTCTTTCCGCAACGCCTTCATTTCTCCATTACCATAAAAAAAGGAACCTATAACAAACCGGCAGTTCCCTCCGCAACAAAATCGCCACGCTTTCACGTCTGCCATGAATAGGGACGGGATCAAGTCCAATATGTATTTATGAACGCGAGTCAAGTTCGATATCGAAGTTTCGTTTCACGGATTTCGAGTGCTACTCGAATGTAAAAATGCGAGCCTGGCACGAACGCAACGTATGAAAAATAGGATGCTTGCCTCGAAAATTTCTGTCCTCGTTAAAAATTCGTTCATCTGTGACATTCGGGGATTCCCTGAACCAAAAAATATGTCGTCGACTTACGTCTTCAGTACCGTCTTCGTTCTTGACCATTAGGTCAAATTGCAGTACACGTTTGAAGCGATTTTAGTAAAATGGAAAATAGAGGAAGGCAAACATCGCAGCAATAAGTTCAAATCTACTTCTAATTTCTAAAATCTCAACTAGAATATATGTTATATCATCAGTTGTTCTTCGCTGTCGTCTTTCCTTGTTAATCACGAGTACACGTTTGAAGCGATTTTAGTAAAATGAGGGACAAACATCATCGCGTTAAAGATTCGAACGTATCCGCGAGATATTCGATCCCATCTCCATTGACTCTCCTTTCTTCACAGTCACCGTGACAAAAAGGTTACACGGGACAAAGCAACGGGAGAAGAAAAAGAACATCTTTTTAAGTGCAGATTCACGGTGCCGACGGACGTAACATTTCGCGCGACGCGCAGTGGCAGGGTCGCGAGGAAATTCATTTCGAAGCGAATTAATTCGAGTCCGAACGGGTTAACAGCCGGTCGCTGCCGTTTGTGGTTTAAAAATTACCAAGTTGGCTAATCTCTCTTAAGTCCGGCATTAAATTTCGCGGGACGCGCGATCGCGGTTTAAGCCGCGTTCAACGTACGCGCCGGTTTAATCGGTGCTGGTGCGGAAAAGAAAAAAACGCGCGATCGGGCTTTCCGGGCGCCGATGCGACGCGAAAAACGACTTTTTGCCCGGTGAAAATCCGCTCGGACGCGGGGAACGAACAGGAAGAAAAGAAGAACGACGGAGATGGGATTCTTTCTGAGTGAAAAAATCCGCGATGTACCAGCCGCGCGACAACTAACCTGGAAAAAACCTTGTACGTAGCGACAGGAGGAGGGGCGGGGGAGGGAAAGGGATACAAAAACGCGCGCGTTACCGCGGCCCATTTAGGAAGATCGATCGATCCCCGCCAACACTTTCCGAATGATCGATGCGACGTTTCGACGCGACGCTTTCTTTTTTCGCGGATAAAACGCGCTGGATTCGTTTGTCGACCGTGGATAAATCGCGAATTCTCGTTTTTCTTTCTTTCATTTCTTTTTTTTTTTTTTTCTTTTTTCATTCTTTCTATCCTACGTCGTTCTATATCGTGACTCCTGCGATCATTCCACGTTGCGGAGGGTTTGTTACGTTTCTACGCGGTATTTACGAGGTGATCTTGAGGGTGTATTTCGAAGAGGAAATTTTGATTGGTGGTTTGGCCGTCGGAGGGAGGATCTCGCTGGTTCGGTTGATATATTTAGTACGAGGAGATGAAATATATTGTAGGGAGAAGTAAAATATAGGGAGAATGAATTTATGAAATAATACGAATATATTCGATTATATTGTATATGGAGAATTTGTTCTATTTCTGCGTGAAAGGGGGTCTTGAAAGTGGATCGAGGGAGAGGAAATTCTGACTAGTATTTTTGGAGAAATCGTGCTCTCGGGTCATATTTTTTAGTACGAAATACGAAAGAGGTATTGATAAAAAAATATAGAAATCATGATGGAATAAAATGGTAAAATATAGAAAGCTATTGGTGAAGATGGAACGTTGTGTGGTTTAAAGTTGGTTAACGCGTTGTGGTTTGTTTCGCGTGCGGAACGTAAATTCGTTACGTCCCTGTCTGATATTCATCAGATCGATAGTTGTTGAAAGAGGAAATTTTTATTAGTGTTTTCAATTTCATCGAGAGAAGCTTGCTTTCAATTATATTTATTAATAAAAATTGGAAAGATATTGATGGTACATAGAAACGATTAAAGGATAATATGATGAAATATAGTCAAACATCGATGAAGTATTGCATAGTTAGAGATTATTCGGGTTGTGAAAAAACTCCACTTTCCAAAGCTAAGCATTCTGTACTTTCGCCACTTTGATTTCGAATCAACCGACGAGAACATTTAATAATTTTTTCGTATCAAAATTTTACAAACAGTAAATGAACTAAGTAGATTTAATACTAAGAAATGGCATTTAACTTTTTCGTCGAATGGACAAATACCAGAGAGAGAAGAAGAAATTGTTTAAAATATAGCAACATTCCTGAATTTCTTTTAAATAAAAAGATATCCACCAGATTTTGTCAACATAGAAAAATACACGAAACTCATAAAAATGATCCTTTACGAGACATCTCGTACGGCCATTCTGTAAATTCTTTTTCAAAAAAAAAAAAAAGAAGATTAAAATCCGCCTAAAGATAAATAGCGCAAAGAAAAAACACAATGGAGAACGCACTCTTAAACGAATTTATTCGATTGCTTTCATGATCGCGAGGAAAAACTGCACCGGTCCATACAAAACTTTCAATCAAAGTTTCAAGCTGGAACAGAAATAAAAAAAAATTTAAAAACAACAAAATTGAATCAACACAGACACCACTAGCAGAATATTTTCCACGTGTCCAAATTGTTAGTCAAGCCACCGAGCTGCCGGTTAATTACAACCGGAACAAGATCGTTGCGTTCCGTTGTAAGGCTGATGAAATTATGCGTTGTCGAGTGTGAAAATTATTTCTCTCCGCTTCTTCTTTTCAATTGGTATTCGATGTAGCATTTTTCGATCGTTTTTGGCGCGCGTGCTTGTTTTTTTTCACACAGTATTCAAAAATGACAAAGAATGTCAAATTTTCAGAATGACATTTAAAAGCGAAGAAAATATTTTCTTCGTGCGATGCAGTGACGGATAAAAGAAAAATTGATACTTATCTATATGATAACGAGTAATCTACTGTACTTTGCATTAAATGTTTTTTTATCAATATTCTGAGATGTATGTTACATCTACTCACGAAACATTTGTTATGTTAAACATTTTATAAAAACTATGTCTTATCTCATTCCATTAGCCAGTATATTATTCGAATTAAACGTTTATATAACAATTATAAATTATAAATTAACGTATATCTTGCATAACAGTTGTTTCATTATTCCCGTTTAGATTCACTAAAAATAATAAAATAGTTTTGAGCAACTTTTCAAGCTGAACACGTCACACTGTGTGTGTGTGTGTGTGTGTGCAAATCGAGCCATTCCTTTTGGCAAATTAACGTTAATTACGTTTGTTTCACACTCGCGACGCGTGATTTATACGCGGCGCGACGTGAGAAAGCGGCGCAGGTTTATCGACGACGAAAAAATATTTGCGAATCCGCGTAGAGGAGCTTACATCCTGATGTAAACGTCAGCGCGATCGCGAGCCGGGCGTTTCGTGATGCATAATCCAGATTTGTCGCGAAATAAATCGCGAAACACGCGGCGCCGAAATTTATCCCGCCGGTGGATCCGAATCACGCGACCGAAATTCGTTATCGCAAAAATATTGTGCATTTTCTCGCGATTACCCGTTCCGGTCGTTGATAAATGGCTTCCTCGCGAATTCAATTCGCGCGATTGATAAGCGTATTATCTGTCCAAAGAGTGGGGTGGGCAGGGATGGAGAAAGAAGGGTTGAGGGAACGATGGAGAAGTGGATTCCGTTGTCGTTCAGAGGTTGCAAGATGTTTCCGTCGCGTGACGTGCATCGATGACGATCGATTTATTATTAAAACCAAGCGAGCAAGTGGCTTCTTACACGCAAATAAGAGTTGAGACTTAAGAAGTTTCCCTCCTGCACGAAATTTTGCGAAGTTTCTTGTGTATATAAGATTGTGATCGATCACGTGTTGTTTGTAATAAAGAGATTGTTTAATAGGATATAATTATATTAGAACTTCAAGCATTTTTTTCAATTAATTTTTTCAAAAAGAGATTAATGTTCCTTTCCTGTGAAAAGGAAAATTATGTATTAGACTTAACTTAGAAAGTTAATTATTCGTAAAAGAATTTCGTGTTATGTGGAATATTTGTTTCATTTATTATTTCTTACAGAAATAAGTCGTTTTTCAAAGAAATGTATATATTAATGTTTGCTATGTATATATTCTTCAAGAATATTTACTGTAACATGTACATATGTAATATATGTCTCCCAAGTCTTGCTCAACATTTTTCATAGTGAACAGTTACATAACCTTCCCAGTCAGCATTTTCCACACGTTTTATCATTATGCTTGAGACATGTTTTCATCCCAAGATCTTTTTAACTCAATTCTACAATAATGAGTACCCTGTAAATTAATTAAGTGTATTCCAAAAAGCAACATTTATTTAACTCATATTAATTACTCATCTTTTTATCGTGTATTTTTCTAATGTAGATTTATTCGAGTGTATATACAGTTGTTAAACAACTCGACAGCCCGTTTTTGGTGTTTAAAAATGTGCCATTTTTGAGAACTGTGACCATTGTGTTTCCTCGTGAACAGCGAGAAAGCGGAGCGAAGCGAGACTCGAGAAGAAACATGACGAATCATGTGTACCGTGCAATCGTCTACTATTTCCTGATTGTTTATTTAAAGGGTCTACTGCAATCCCTGAAGCTCTATTCCGGACACCCAGCTGATTTGGTAAAATGCTCGGCCGACTTCAACGTGAGTATAAATCCAGTTTCTTCGTAGTATCGATATTTCGATTCTGTTTGTTAAATAATATTAATGTACAGTAGAATCTTTGTATTTGTACTTAGTTAGAAATATCTTTAACTTGTCGGAGGTCTGGGAAAGAAATTCACCGACAGCCCTCGTTCTTTCAAAATTGCACAATCTTTTTTTTTTGCGATTGACATTTGAACAGAAATGTCCTTCAATTTGTTCTTTTCCAGCAGTTGCATAAATTACAAAGAAAAAAGTTAAGAATTCCTTTCCAGCAGTTGCATAAATTACAAAGAAAAAAGTTAAGAATTCCTTTCCAGCAGTTGCATAAATTACAAAGAAAAAAGTTAAGAATTCCTTTCCAGCAGTTGCATAAATTACAAAGAAAAAAGTTAAGAATTCCTTTCTCATACCTCCATTTACTTTTTCTAACTTGGTCGTTTTTAATTTTCCCCCTTGAACTTTTGTCAATCTTTGATTTCACACGTTTACGTATCTAAAGGACGTCTATGTTCTGTGAATTGCGGAACCGTTCAACTTCACAATTAAGAAACGACAAACAGAAAACGTAAAATGGAGAATTCCCTCGCACAACTTTAACATGCAATAATTGTCTGTAACGCGCTCTTTTCCCGGAGATATGGTTCGCCGCTCGCAAGGAATCGAGAATAATCACCGTCGAAACAAAACAGAAAAAAAGAAAAAAGAAAAAAGGAAAAGAAAGAAAAAAAAAACAGAGAGCGAAAGCTCGTCAGAGGTCCGAGAAAATTGTCGAAGCATCCACGTAGGTCACCGGGGTCCAACGGAATGGCCCCAAGGGGCAGCAATGCACCGCGAATGGATCCCGGTGAGTCAGCAACGATAAATCGAGCGATTTATGAAGCGGCACGAGCAACGACCATTCTCCTGGCATAATGCCGCTATCGGCGTGCGTGTGCACAGGTGGGACGAAGTATGATCGCCTCGATCATTTCCGATCTTCGATTTTCGATAAACCCCCGAAGAAAGTCGATCGATTTTAAAGCCTGATTTCGACGCGTTCGTTTTTCCATCAAGATGCATTATCGATCGTATCGATTGTATGTTAATTATCTATTAAGCTTCGGTCGTTTCTTAACTTCTTGGTTGACGTAAAGCTTCGCTTTTCGGGAGTGGAAAAAACGTAATAATTTAAATAAATAACGAATAGTAATTCAAATTTTACGATCATTATGGTAATCACCAATGGGATCTTTTTTTTTAATAAAAAAAGAACTTATTTGAAATTTCGATGTGCAGTCATAAATTGAATTCGAACGTGTAACATTTGAAATAAAAAATTTCTCATTAATAAAGTGAGATTAAACATAAATTACGTCGAAGAATATTAAGATCCTTGAAGTTATGGAATTTTTGCAAATAGAAAAGATTGAATTGATCGAA
>KQ435743.1:618754-632239 GCA_001276565.1 Melipona quadrifasciata
AAGAATATTTATAATAATTTAATTGAATAATAATTTAAATTTTATAATTATTATCGTAATCATCAATAAAGATTTTTCGTAACAAGAAGAACTAGATGAATTTTATGATTATTATCGTAATCATCAATGGGGACTGCGATGTATTAAAGTTATTTGAAATTTCGATGTACAATTATAAATTGAATTTGAACGTACGTGCAACCTTCGAAGCTCCGTTACTTTTTGAAATAAAACATTTCTTTTCAATAAAGTAAGATTAAACGTAAATTGAAGAAGTAGTTGGAGAATATTAAAATTCTTGAAGTTGACGGGAATTATTGTAAACAGAAAAGATTGAATTTATATTACACTGAAACGTATCACAGCCTAGAATTTCGATACAAAATTTTCAATTCCGGGAACATTTCCGGCAATTTAAAAGAATTTTGTCGTAAATGTTTTATAATGTTGACAATGATCTATTACAAGCGTACTACGAACGTATCATTTAAAGAGAATCGTTGTAATTTATTCGCGCGTTTTGTATAAAATGGAGGATATCGATTGGCCATGTTTTATGGGTATCAATAATTCGTGCCGAGCATTAAAAATGAAGCATTGTTTGAGGACACTCGGTAATTAGCCCGGTACATTTGATAGGATATAATTATCGAAACAAATGATTGACGTAATTACTCGGTCTGCGTTTTAGAATGATTGGATAAATCCAACTGCCAAAGTAATCGAATTAACAAAGCGTAAAATCGATGAATTCCGCAACTTTACCAAAAAAAGGAAAAAAGCCATCTACGAACTTTCGATCGATAAAGCTCTAACTAAATAAATCAAACGGCAAGCAACAAGACCATGCATAGGTATAAATAATTTATACAAACAATCTAAATAGACGAATTATAGTTTCCCACGTTTTTTCCTCGTCGTTCCATAAATCTTTCGAAACCGCAATTAATCACTCTCAATCGAACCGATCACTCGCGCATCAAACGTTCCCCCTGATGATATCGCGATACTTCGCTCTCGATCACTCAACAAGCGGATTCACAGCGGATTCTAGCAGGAGGAAAAATGAGAAAAAGGGACGCTCGATTACGTATTTCTGGGCAATAAAAATAATTTGACGAAACGACACACTCGCTCGCGCGTAGTGTACAAGCGCGTGTGTACGCCACCTTGCACACAGGGGAAAAGAAAGGGAGATGGAGAGAGAAATCTCGTGAAACACAAAGACGCGTGCGAGTGACACTTTGCGCATGGATGAGCGACGAACGATTTATTTAATTTGTCAACGTCAGTCAAGCCGCGTGGCATACGCGATCGGGAAATCTTCAATCAAAATATGACGAAAGCGAGGCGCGACACGACCCAGTTTCAATCGTAATTAATTTCGACGGCGCGCGGAGGGACGAAGGTTGACTCGTATCACGTGGATAATTCCGTTCCGGTTATTACCAGGGCGATTTCGTAGAGGAGCGCGTTTCACATGCCGCGAAATAATTATTCGGCCGCCCGGCGAAAACTGCCGCGTGTTTAACGTTCGTCACATACTGGCACGGTATCCTCTCGGCACAGACACGGAACGCGTTTCCCGCCACGAGTACGTATATTTGAATCCACGTGTCCCGATTGAGGACCTTGCGTTCCAAAATATCGCCTGTAAGTTTCCTCGTTCGCCTACATTTCAACGACAATGATTTCTTTTTCTTTGTTTAAGGAAGGACTAATTTCTAGTATTATTTTTAGTATTATTTTGGAGGATTGTTCGTTCATACTTGTTTTCGCAATACAGATTAAATGAATCTGAAGAAACAGCGGGGAATTGTTAAAATTGTAAACCACTTCAGTAACAAACAGTTTATAAAAATATGCACCTGCGAGGGGAGAATAAATTCAATTATAAATCCCAATTCAATATTCATTGTATCTATTTAAGAGATGAAACAAATTTTACAAATCCCAATATATTTATAAATGTCGATGGAGATGTGCGATATAATCCAATCCAACAGTATGGCAATAGTATCCAAAGTATTTTGTTACAATTTAACAAACGAAAGACAAATCTTCATTTCGAGCAACGAAATCATCTCTCGGGATTGAGAGCGGACATAAAATTTCCACGTGGCAATATAATGCGAAACTATACCCGATATTTCGAACGAGCAATCCCGTATCGAACATTTGGAAATTCGAGAAATCTCTGGCTTGTTAATCAGCTTGAAAACGAGAGGAGGAAGAGACGTCCGCGTGACGTAATTGATTCAGAAACTCTCGTTACGACGTATTATAACGTCACGAAATAACCGCGTTTCGCCGTCAGACGGTAAAATTAACGTCATTCCGAATTTACGCTCGGTTCGAAGCGCTGGCCGGCCATCAGTTTTCACGGTTGCCCGCGTTTACATTAACACGTCCGCTTGATAAGAAGTAATAACGACAGCTCGAGCGCGACACCGTGATTTGCAAACAAGGCTGTTGCATCGGATGCAATAGGAAATTGCCGATAAAATGAAATAACCACTGTTGCCACTTGCGTTTATCGAATTTATCAAACAACACGTAACACTATTTTCCAACTGCTGATTGCGACTCGGCACTTTAAAAATTAGCATTTAAAATTTTTTTTCTTTCTTTCGTTGACTCGTTGCTTTGTCCAATTTTTGTTAAAATCGAGAAAATCTTCAAAACGTTTCAAAATCTTTCTTTTTTTTTATTTCATAAAATTTTATTTAAATAGTATTGATAGATTTTTCCGCTAGTGGTAAGAAATAAAAACAAAGAATTCTAAGAAAGACCATTCTTTTCAAACTAATTTATTTTAACAGCTATATTATCGTATCATCAACACAATGTAATTGATTATTTGACATTTCAATAATCAATTGATCACTTGAATCTGAAAAAAATGACTTTATTAATCTCAATGATTAACTTAAAAAATATTGTCAAATCTTAACTCACGGTAAATTTAATATTCGTTTAATTACATAAAAAATAATAAACAAAACGTTAATATTACTTTATAAATTATCTTTATAAACTATACTTTACTATACTTTATAAGTTACTTATACTGTACTAAACTATACTTTACTAAAACTATACTAAACTAATCTTCGAATGCTACTTTACTGTAATACTGCTGCAACAATGCTGTTTAAGGAAAAATCTATATTTCTAATTCTGGTTTAAAATACGCTAAAAATTAAAATGTTAAAATAAGTTTAACATTTTATACTATAAATTTCGTCGTTCTCGCTATCGATACATTTTGTTCTCATTTTTGCGCGTTGATTTGCACGAAGATGTTTACATCGCGATTCCACGTAATTTTGGACAAGTTAAATTATAGCCGTTTTCCGTCAAGAAGACCAACTCGAGCCACTAAAATTCTGATGGCTTTTGATGCAATTTCACTCGCGAGCCGCGTGCACTACAAATATTAGTGGAAATGCATGGCAAACGCGGTTAGCAGTTTACATTGAAACGTACGTCGAAGAATTTTAATTATCGCTCGTTATATTGAAATACTGTAAATTACATCGGGTAAATTATTTTTTTTTTTTCTTTTTTTCAAACCATGATAATCATAACGGGATATTCGCAGCAAGGAAGCGAAAGTAGTACAACTTTAGAAATTTTTACCGTGACAATTCTCCTCTCTTCAACGTTAAATTTCAACGTGTTAAATAATTTATTCGTTCGCCACATTTCTTTCATAAAAGAACTAAAACGACGAGAAAAAAATCTTCGTAAAATTAATGTAAAATCTTCGTGCCATTAATTGAATGTACATGGATTAATTTCCACGCACATCCAACTCAATGAGGGAATATCCATTTAAACTTGTACTTTATTCACGATACTTTTATTAGGACATATTAAAGATTTTTCCAGTATCGTTCGAGCATGGTTAAATCAGCGAGATGAAAGTCCCTAGATTTATAAATTCCCTGGTGAATTTCGTATTAATGGCGAATTAGGACTACTTTACCGACACAGTGAAAATGAAATATTTTATTCATAAGAACGTGCGCGGTGAAAAAAAGTCCTAGATACCAAATGAAGGTAAGGAAGAAATGACGAAATATGATTTCGGTATAAATTAATTCTGCAACGTTGAAAAATATTAATATCACATAATTTGCTAATTGTTAATATCATTGCCGGCTACCACGATTATTGTCAAATAAAAAACTACTACTATTCATTAAAATTAAACTAAATTAAATTCACCAATATTACAAGGACAAAAAACATTAACAATTCTGTTCTCTTTGATAAGAAAAACGAAACATTCGGAGGTGAAAAAAAGTTTAAGCAACTGAAAGCAGCACCGATAAAGAATAAACATCAAAGCACAGAGAACAGTCAACGCGGAGGTAAAAATTGACCGGAGAAAACGGTCGTTGAATTCGGAATCGTTTGATCAAACGCTAATTGCTGCCAAAGTCAAGATCGGTCCATGATGTCGAAGTCGACAAAAGAAAGGGGACACGTAGTGGAGAGTGCATTCGAGGAGATGACGCGCTGAAACTATTCGCGTTGAACAAAGAGAGAAAGAGAGAGAGAGAGAGAGAGAGAGAGAGAGAGAGAACGATAAAGCGTCGGAGACGAAAAGCTTTCGCTGGAAGAAAAAAGAAAGAGTGAAAGAGAAGGAAGAAAAATGAAGGAAAAGAAGAAGAAGAACAAAGAACGAAGATTTTGCTCCGTCGATCGACGCTTTTTCTATCGGGAGATCAAGAAGATATATATTATTCTTGGCTTGTGTGTGCGTGGAACGCTCCCTAAAGGGAGTGGAAAGAGTTGTTTCTAGTTTAATTCCAGTAATTCGATTTCCATTAAACGGTTTCGCTGTGGTGTGTACCCGGGCGATCCTCGCGGGAGTCGAACGGTAAACGAAAGAGATTGACGCGGCGCGCGAAGAAGAAAGGAAAACGCGCCGCGCGCCGCGCGCCGGTGCGAAAGTTTGAAAAACGTGACGGGAAAAGGGAACGTAAAATTACAAAAGGCGGTCGCACGGTGTTTGCCGGCGAATTAATCGGTCCTCGAGCAGAATTAAAATAACGACATTCGGTGAATATCGAGTGGTTTCCCCTTTATCCGGCTGTTAGATTTGCCGGCCGAATAATTGCCCTCGAGTTCACCGGGGACTTTATTCGATTAGGAGACGTCGTTGTCACGCTAGAAACCTAGAAAAACGTCAATTTTTTGAGTACGCGTGACCTTAGATAGAGACATCTAGATTGTAAATTGTATTATAATTGGAACGCCAATTATCCAATCTCTTCGTCGGATCTTTCGACTTGTGCTTTATTAAATGAATTTCTATTTCTATTTCACGGAACGAAAAACCAGCGAAATACCGTGTAAATTATGTTCGATTAACCTCCGATATAAGTTCGTGTAGATCAAATTTTTTTGACCACGGTGATCGTTTGATATCTGAAGAATTAAATTGCAACGAACAACTTTTGATTCGCTTGCGATCGCTTCTTCATTCCCTTTGTTTATCCTAAATTGTTTCTTATCGTTCCATTTCCTAACTGCATTTATAATTGAAAATCATAAAAATGATGGTTCATCGATGTAAATTATAGTATAACGCGAATTGTTACGTATCTATTAAACCGGCGCGACGCGGCACGGCGGATAATTGTATCCTAAATCGATATATAGGGTTATGAAGTTTCACGATCCCGTGTTAATCAGCTAAACGAACTCTTCGCTAATTACGGGTCCCGATGTGGCTCAAATTGTGACTTATGATTCGACGTCTAAGCTGTAAGTACCCGTGGCCTTTGAAACGGCCCGTTAATCATGCGATCCGCCCTAAAGTTTACTCAGCTTGCCTCTCGATTACGTAAAGAGCTCGGTTGAATATATAGCGGCATCGTGACACGTGATCATTAGAGAACACCATCAAACTCGCAGAATATTATACCGCGCGTATAATGGAATTTCTTTTCGCTTACACATACAGATGTGTCTTAAATATTATAGTGAAAGCGAAGGGTATAACCCTTAGTATATCGTGTCTGAAATATACATCAGAAAATTGAGAAAACTTGGCTTTGCTGTAACGCTGCAAAAACGTTAAAAGCATTCGGATTTCTTAATAAAACAATTTAGAGGATTAAAGAATAAGATATTTTGAGGATTGAACGAGAGAAATGTATCTTCGTCTTATTTCTATGAGTGAAGATTTTCTTATTGTTAGTATATATTTGAATTTCGAATATCTTTAGAGATTTATTTAAAATTTATTTAAAATTAGATTTGGAAATTACGTTCCGCAAACTACACAAACTTTATAATTTACATTCCGTAAATTTTATAAGCTTTAAATTTTATATATTTCGAAACAATCGTTTGATAATTTGATTAATCATCATCGAAGAGAAAAGGGAAGGAACAAAAGATACGAGAGCGGAATTATCGTTTATAATAAATTCCCATCTCAGAGTTTATAGAGCTTACGTCTAGACTAGAAATCGCACGTTCAGTGCAGACACCGTTCTTACGAGGTTGATTTGCACGAGGCACGTTAAGAGGTTCCATTAAGTGAAATACCTGGCGAATATCGGCGTGACAACGAAGCATCTCCGGTGAACGGGTTCGAGTTAAAGGAAAACACGATTCGAGCGGAGCACCAACAAATTAAAGCTGAATTCAGATTCTCGAGATTCCGAGATGCTTCAATGACCAGCCGCGCGGAAGCATCGTTTAAAATCGCCCGACTAGAACCAATTTAACGATTGCGCTTCGTAAAAAAAAAAAAAACTCCATTGTTCGACTTGCACTTAATTTCCTGTGTACAACGTCCAATTAATCAAATCTCGTAAGTAATTGAAAAACTCGAAAGAACTGTTTAGCGCGAATTAATCAGTAACTGCGGGTCATTCGTTCTTGAGGAGCTTCGTTATTCGAACATCTTTAATAACTACAATTGCGTACGAATATCTTTGGTAATTACACAACTGCGTACTAATTTAATTCACGAGAATAACGCAGATGTCTGAATATTGAAAAATTACCAATAATACGCGGAGCACAACAAAAATTCGATATTTCAACTTTTCCAAACCAATCTTTCGTAAGATCGATTTTTCCTAGTCGCGTTACCCTTTTGACACGTTACGACCTAAAACGATACACAAGCACGGTCACGCTTCGTTTCAGCTCCAACAAATTGACAGAGAAGTCGGAAATGCAAAAACAAATGGTGATGGAACAGATTGTGAAATTGTAATTTAATTTAAAGTGCGGGTGGCACAAAACCGGTAGTCGTGTATTGCCACTTATAAACTACTCCCTCACGAACGATGCTCGAAGGATGCAAAGGTAGCGTTGGAAAAATCTGGATAATTGGGCCGCGAATAATCGAGCCAGTGATCGAACGCGATGAAAACTGGAATGATACATAATCGCACCGGATAGTCCATGAACTCGGTTTTTTAAAGGGACAGATTATTATGCTCGATCACGCGGAATCCTGCTGCTTAACGCATTTGAAATTTGCGTTCGTATGCATTTCGTACACGTCCGTGTGTGTGTGTGTGTGGGCGTCACGTTCGCATCGTCAAAAATATTTGGCGAAAATACCACCGTATAAAATGCAAGGCGAAATGAAGTTATAATGCGCGCCGTGGCAACAAATGACGGGCCATTATGAATTTTGCGCATTTCGTTGAATATTTCGCGCGAATGCACGGGAATAAATTCGATCGATCCTCGTGCCTGAATAAATTCGTTCGCGAGCTTTCGTTCGATTGATTTCTAATTTTTTTTAGAACCGTCATTAATTCCCGTGCACGGAAATATTCGACATTGACACGATTTTCATAACGCGTTCATTTTGATGAACGTTTTATCGTCTCGACCTACATATATCTTAAATAGTGGAATTCCTGCGCGATGATCGAAACAATTTCAACTTATTTTTTATTTAGTAAGATCTTTGATATTAATTCCATGTTTAAGACTTTCTTACACATTCTTTCATGTTGAGTTTTTATTAAGCGTTTTTATGTTTAACCACTTGCGCTGGCAACTGATTGCGGACCATAACGAGTGACCAAACCGTACACGATAATTCGTCACTTTCTTTTTGAACTTGTCGATATCATATCACTGGATAGAAATTATTGAAATGTAAAAGTAAATTTATTATTTGTTTTGCTTGGGTTATACGTAAATATATTTAAAACTCAGAAAATATTGCAATTTTGGGACAAAAAATTCTCGACCTGCGTGGCACGTCATTCCAATGCAAGAGGTTAAAATAAATGACTTGTAAGTGTATATATTTTCAGATTGATTTTTGTATTATATTCTAGACATTATCAATATAATAAAATTAAGTACTCAACAAGATAATTAATACAATAAAATCGTTATTTCAACTGAATTACTATCGAATTTTCGACAGTGCAGCGCAAGAGAGATATTTGGATAAATGCTCACAGCTCACACAGTCAATTAAATTCCAGGCCAAAAAAAGCAGTTAATCCTTTCATCATCGGAACGAATCACAAAATATTGCGCACTTTATCAAATTTTTTTCAAAGTGTTCATCCACGGTTCTATTATTCCCAAGTCCGCGAAATCGACTTTTTGGATCTGTTCCATTCATATTCATTCGAACGCCATTGAGGGAGAGAGATAACGCGTTTTATCCAGTTCGAGTTAACGTTGCGCTTTTCCCGTTGTAACTCATTCAGTTTTCACGCCAAAGATCCGCCGGAGGACAATCCAGATAGCTTGATCCGTTCGTTCCCACTGAAAGAAATATCCCGTTGAGAATAGTAGATTTTAAACGCGGATCGATACACCGTGACAGGTACAAAAATTGCAACACGCCGAACGAATCGGCGACGATAAAACGCGGCCTTACCCGAAAAAATAACCAGGGATGTTTGTCGATGAAACATCCGAGAGATTTCGTACGATTTCTTTGCGTAGAGCGTGTCAGCTCTCGCGTTTGATATTCATTTTCTCGTTAAATCTTATTTCATTCTGCCACCGTTGCTTCCATTGCGACGTATATAAACGATGGTTCGAATAATTTCCTGCTACATTTAGATACTCGTGAATGAAATACGCAACGATATAATAAGTATGGAACGTACGACTCATTGATACACACATCGGTGTATATTGCGAAAAGTTAAATAAAATATAATAGGATATGTGGGGAAAAAATTGAACAAAATTGAACCCGCGTAGTTTATAATAAATATAAAATTGATTAATTCAGAAATTAAGGAAAACTGAATAAATCCAAATACGGCGATGATACTTTCTGCAGAAAATCTTATCCTCGAAACCTTCATACGCACTTCAAACACACACGCAGGCATATACAAAAAAAAACCATACGCTCGTATTTTACAGACAGATAGTCCCAAGTCTCTGGATTTTTGACAATCGCATCGGGCACAAAACAGCTGACAATTGCCTCGCTTTTAGGCAACAGGGAAAGAAATTCCGAATAATTCCCACAAATGTGTGGTATAATGTGACTATCAAAATATAAAATTAAATCGATCATTTCCATTTCGCGTAGCGAACTGAGCCATTGAATTGACGCGACATCTCGTTTTCAATTTCCGTCGGTTAACCTATATTATCGAATTCTATTTTTTTTTTTTTCTCAAGAACTCGCGAAACGTTCCATTTAGTTGTTGAATTGTTTAATATTTGACACGAAAGAGGGTTTCATCTGGATGGAGAGCGCCATCGCAAATCTCACGATCGATGCGCGGATAATTCATAACCGGAAGCACAAGAGTGGAATTTTTCAGGGAGCCACGAGCATTTCCTCTCACCGCACGCGCATTTTCAGCTTCATTTCTTTCCCGTCCTCGAGATCGTTTCTCCCCCCTCTCGACTCTCACAGTTTACGAGTTTTTCTCCTTTATCCGCCGGTCTCTTCGCTGGCTGCTCGGCACAAGTGCGAGAGCAAAGAAAAAAGGAAGATCATCCAAAGAGAGAAAGAGGAAAGTGCCGCGAGAAGGTCGAAAATACAGAGGTGAAAGGGAAGAGAGAGAAAACCGGCGAGATGAAGTAAAAAGATGAGCAAAAATGGATGAACGAAGAAAGAAAAGTTATGATTGTAACCGAGTTTACGTGCTCGCGGAGCCTCGAAAGACTCTCGACGACGCGAGACACGAGAGCATAAATGCACTCGGTGCCAGACCGGTGAAACTGCGCCGGCAGTAGCCGGCCCCCGCAACATAAATCAAATTCCATTGTACCGAAACTTCTGTCATGTCCGAAAAGTAACCAGTGTCGCCGTGACTCCTATGTCCAGCTTAATTCGCGTTGAAAGTTCAGTCGATTTGAACGTCAACGCGAATTATCGCTCTCCGAGCGATTCTATAAGCGGCAGAAATTAAGTAAGAGAAATTGAAACTTTTTTAAATGAAAAGAACCAGACATTTCAAAGTGAAACATAAAAGTGCGAGAGCGAATGAAACGCGTGCAGATGGTTTCAAACTATTCGATTGGATATGAGAAAAAAAGAAAAATTGACACCTTAAAAACAAGAGGTCGATAGAACTTTTAACGCGTCGAACGTGAAAATTGCTTTCCCGTGGAAAGATTGAAAATATCACTTATTTTATTTTTCCCCAACGATCCAACTTGACTAATTAACTTCAAGCGTGCGTAATTACGATTTCAATCACGATTATGACATTTTCAAATAATAAAACATGAAAGCAGGAGACGGACAGACTATTCCGAGCCGGTCTACGTTTTGACAATCCAACTGGGAAACTGTTCTTTTCAATCCTTTTTTTCTTTTTTTTTTTTCTGTTTTCAAATTTTACGTCCATCAAATCTCTCAACGGGCTGACTGGACTAGAACGGACAAATCCTCGTTTGATATCCAACATATTTGTCTGACAAAATAATACGTCCGGCGAATATACATTCGAAAAAAGAACAAAAAAGGAAATGCTGATTTATTAAATTTCGCACGGCTAACCGAACAAAATATTTCTGTTTCTGTGCCACAGCGGTCACGTAATTTAAGCAAAAAGAATTCATAACTATATCGGCGAAACACATCGAATAAAATATTCTCGAACCTCCGCATGCTCCCGGCACGACGTTTTCCGCAAAAGCTACGTTCTCTTTGGTCAGCAAGCTGAATCAATATTTTGTTCCTTTTCTCAATTTTTTTAATGTCGCGAGTATCGGGAACAGCGGGAAACGGTGGTTCGGAAGAGATCGCAACGTTTGCAAATAATTAAAACAAAATTGCGAGAGCAAAATGTTTGAGCACTGCTCCTTCTCTTATTTTCACAGGCTTTGATGCCTTCCGTACGATTGATTAAACTATCTTCCGTTGTCACTCACGAACACGAATCAATTTAATATCGCGTTAAAAAAACTGCGGCAAAAATTCCCCGTAGACCTCGGTTTGCGGATAAAATGTCCATCACAAAATGTCGCGTATCGAATATCTCGCGGAAAAATATTTTACTGGACGTTTGTTCGAAATGACGACAGTGTTTTTTTTTTTCGTGTATCACGCAGCTTTCGCAACGTTAGAGATGCAATACGAATGGAATTGCGATAAAATTTACCGATCAGTAACTCGTTGTGACAAAATAAGTTGAAATTCTGGAAGTATCTTGCGCAAAAGTCCTTTCATTTAATTGTTCTACGAAACATCATTTCGATGCCAGTAAATGCATAAAATTCACGAAATAAAAAAAAAAAGAATAATAATAGAAAATTAAATGTGAACTAGTGCATTATAAATTCCATTAACGAAATTTTCTGTTAAATTACGCGAAAATTCAAATATCGTTGAAACTAATTGATTAAACATTTTGCTTGCGTACGAGAGGAAGAAATTGGAATTCAGGTGACAATTGTTTACCTTGATCTGATATTCAGGAAGCACGTGCAAAGAATTTGATGTAGACACCGAAGTATTTTAATCACAATGCCATATTAAAAATTAATGGAATAAAGCTAGAATTAACAAACTTAGTTCGATAAACGCATATGATGTGAAACTTTTACGTTACAATTTTTCATAGATGCTTGAAAGTATAAATTATAAAATGTAAAATTAAATTAAATAGTGACGTTGATTCAGAAGCATTCATATTGACCACTTCGATGTTTAATAAATATTAAAAAATAAACACAATAAAAATTGTAATTTAATAAAATTTAACAAATTGAGAAACAGGACAGAAACTATAGTATTATTACACATGTTTTATTTTGTTTCACTTTTAAAAAAGAACGTAATATTGCGAGAGAAAAACCGATAGAATTAAACTTCCAAATCTCTCGCACTTCTCGCCAAACCTCATAAAAGAGCATTTCAAACACGTCTAAACCCAGAATCGCCACTATCCTTCTCGGCGATATAAACTCTCGTTTGATCTCGTCAAAAATAGAATACGACGAACAGCATAACAACGATGAATCTTCTTTCTTCATGCTGTTCATTCGCGGTGTTACTAACGTATACGAATAATACCGACCGGAGGAACTAGGAAATTAAAAATGAAGAAAAAAAACCAAGAGCCAGAGAAGAAACGACCATTTGCTCGTATGATCCAGAGGCGTTCGTGAAATTTCACGCTAATAACGATGACTCAAATTCAAGTGTGAACCTGGCAATTCGGCCAGAACGATGTTGGAACGAAAAAAAAAGAGAAAAAATATATAAAAAGGAAAAGAAGAGCGAGATGAAGAAAAGGAAGGAAAAGAGGGGCTGGATGTGTGTTAGGGGAGATCGTTGGGAAAGGATCGATCGATATCTCACGGCGAAGGCGTGAAAATTGAGCGGTTCGGCGAGTGGTGAGGAAGCAACGGCGGAAACAAGAGCAAATCGACAAAGTCCGGCGAGATTGCGGCATTGTCCGCGATATATGCTCGAGTCCCAGCCAGCCTTTATTCCGTTTCGCTTGGTCCGAGTTACCGCGCATCGCGGAGTGTTAAACGTTAAGTAGGCGAGGTATCGAGTTAGTTGGAAACTACAGTACGCGTTTGTGAAATAACAGTAAAATAGCGTCGAGGTTTTATACGGCGAAGATTGTCCTGTTGTTTTATCAATAGCAATCGCCGTTATTCCTTACGGATAAGCTCGGTTTGCCTCGTTACTGAGAGACCTTCATTGGGAAGATTGTGTTCGCGAAACTCGATTCGCGAATGCAAAATTGAAAACGTGAACGTGTCCCCTCCTTGTTTAGTTTGATAAG
This sequence comes from Melipona quadrifasciata, assembly GCA_001276565.1. NCBI lineage: Eukaryota > Metazoa > Arthropoda > Insecta > Hymenoptera > Apidae > Melipona > Melipona quadrifasciata. The sequence continues at coordinate 631,987 of KQ435743.1, forward strand.
ATGACGTAAGTTTCCTTGCTTTTAGATGGTAATTCTGCATCCAACGCGAGGATGGAAGGGCTGAGAGATTTTGATGGAGTTAGAGCTGGCAGGAATTCTACCTTTCAAGTTATCTCTTAATGCATGTAATAACGAACAACGTGGCGTTTCCCAATTTCTTTGTTACGATACTCGATTATAAAATAACGTTGAGCAAAGGAGAAGTCGCAGTTTTACGAATTCGTTTGCAATAAAAGTTACAGCATTGGGACTT
>KQ435743.1:640017-659617 GCA_001276565.1 Melipona quadrifasciata
TTAGATATATAAATTTAAATTTTTTTTTATCAAAACGTTTTTATTATTTAATAATAATATTTTCATTATCAATAATTTTATTAATTTTAAGCCCTAATATATTAACAATTATATTAGAGTGAGATGGATTAGGATTAATTTCATATTGTTTGATTATTTATTATAATAAATTAAATTCATTAATTCGTAACGTAAGATCAGTTCCAAAACTAATTACCCGAATGAATCATAGGAATTTTAGTGAAAATAGTGAAAGATGAATTTTGGCACGTATGTATGCACATGGTGAGAAACAATTAGAATTGTGGTTTATTGTGTAATACTTCTAGCAGTTCTTCTTATTCACAAATACTCGCCATAAACATCGAGTAACGCTGAAAGTATTGCAAATCTGGCAAACATTTGTGATTCTATATTTGAATTGATTTAAACGCATTTTCGAAGGGAGCAAATATTAAACTAATAAATATCAGGCGGACATGACTCTGCCGAATGCAAGCACGAAGGATATAAATATAAAGTGTCGATGTAAGTATAAATTATAACAAAGTTTCGACGTAAAGAACCATTGAAAAATGACAGAGAAGTGAAAATTGTTACAGAAAGTTTAGCGATCGGGCATAATGATCTCGCATAAGCATTGTTGCTAGAAACGCAATTGTGAAAATTTGACGTTATTGGGAGCCCGCGGCCATAAATACGGAGGCAAACGTACTCGCGCGTATACTCGCTTCTGAAATTACCGAGAAACAAGGATAATTTAAGATACACCACCGAGAATAACCTGTGATAGCCACACATCACGAAGGTTATGGCGTTCCACGATGGCACCAGGTGAGACGAAACGAGTCGATTTTTCAGTTTGCCGGCCTATTTAACGTTTCAGAAAGAAATAATCAACCATTGTACGTAGAAAAAGAAATTTCAATCTTACCAATATCTTACGTAACGTTCGAACAACATCTTGGATATTAAAATAAATATCGATTATTTTAATCTCTGAGGCAAAATATCTTTGAAACAGGGCGCGATCTCATCTCGGTATCTTCTGAATTATTAAAAAAGAATATATCGTTATAATGCTAAATATTTAAAATAACGATTGAAATATACGAATGTGTCTCTAATGAAAAAATTTTCAACGGAGCTTTCAACGCTAATTACGAAGGGTGTTGATAAATTTGTTGGTTTTTTTAATCTGCGCTCAGAAACTTTTTTAATATCATACGCTATTGTAATAACGCTTTTTAAGCGGTTTCAAATATTTTTTCAAAGAATTCTTGCATTAAATCCGATGCTGATACATGAAAATCCAGCGTGATAATGCTTGCATTAAAGTTCCATGTTACACCGAGAAATGAAATTTACCGGGGGGGTTAATTTTTTTTAAGCATCCAAGTTAGAAGAAGGGCGAGACAACAGAATCGATTTTTCATTAACTCTCTTTTTAGTGTAACCGGTAAACGAGCACGTCCAAGGCTTGTATTAAGCGCGGTACCTACAGGATAATTATGATGGCTTACAAAGCGCCATGATATAAAAGCAAAATTTTCTTTTTTTTTAATTTTATGCATTCCTACAGCACGCGCGTGTTTGTACGTCTTCTAATTACGCCGCGTTGATTACTTTTACAAATTAATACAAGTTACTAGCATATGAATAAATTTTCTAGTTATGTTGGAAATCTAATATAAATGAAAATATAATTCAAATGTCGTTACTAGACCGCAGACTTTCATGCATTTATTGGAAATTTAAAGTTGCAAAGATGCGCAAACTGCGTATATAAAAGTATGTACATAAAATGTAAAAACATATGCCCGAAATATCGTATTTACTATAATAATCGATGAAGTTGGACAAATTTCTACTTAAATTCCATTTGTTTAATTTACCTTATAAAAGTACCAATTTGCCACAAACATTCGCAGTTTGTAAGGTTCAAATTTTTCTCAGCCATTATTCCTAATTCGTACGAGTTTCTGAGTTGGATCATTTCCCTAACAAATAACAAATTAAACGTCAAAACTGTCATATCCGTACGGAAAGTGGACGATTTCGCGAAATGATTCTACAATTCCGCGAAATCTGTATCACGCATTTCGGAATAATCGCGCGTTTAAATTCGCTCGAGTTCTACGTAATATCGGGCACCCGTGTTATTAACAAATTTTATAACGATGTCGTTATCGACGTCGCGTATGCATATTCATTCCATCGTGCTTTTCATTTCTATCTCTTAATACACCGTTCGAAATAATTTTATTATTCTCCGCTCGGCGCAGCTCCCGCGAGACATCCCGGATTTTCGTTGGTACGATTCTCCTCGAAATTAAAAGAAATATATATATAACGCACTCTGCCGGTTAATATTTAGCTTTGGGCTACGGTTTTTTCTTTCTTTGGGAAAATGATTTTTCAATGTGAAAAGCGATTAATTTCTCGAATTCTTCTGGTCGTTGGGAGATCATTACGCGTGACATAAAACGGCACGTTTGGTTATATTGCAAACGGGACCTTACAGTCCTCTGTCGCAGCTGCGGTGATATTTTAAACGTGCATAAAGCCGTGTTTTCATACGTGTGATATGTTATACCGAGTATTCGACGAACACGTGCGCTGAATATTCATTTCAAAGAGACGGTAATGCTCCACGTTTGGTTGCCTTTTAAGGGTTTCGAATGTGTTCTCCGACTTTGGCCGGAGGAATGAAAACAGGACTTAAAGATACAGCGTCCGATCGTGCCGTGGTTAATCACTCGAAAGTTGTGTTTTTCTCTTAATTGCAACCGTTTGAGCGTTTACGCTTCGTTTGTGTATACCTTACCTTGCGGTTTCGTTCGTAAGATTCTTTATCATCAAATTCTGTACAGACTAGAATAAATAAAAATTTTACAAGAATTTTCAATCTCTCAATTTCCTATCAGCTATCGTGGAATGTGAGTTAAAAATAAATAGATCATTGTACGATCTAAATTAAACGATTATAGTATAACAGATTAAAATAAATAAAAATTCGTAAAAGAATTCTCAGTCTCTTAATTTTATATCAACGACGTAGGATGTAAATTAAATTAAAAATAGATCGTTATATAATACTATTGTTGCTCTTTCGGTAAATACTTCAATTTACAATTTATAATTTTATACCGGTTTGTTTGTTGGTTCGTATAATTAGGTAATTCTTCAGTCATTCATTATAGTCGTTGTTAAATCATTTCGGGGTGAAGTTTGCAGTTAAATTAATTCTGTTTTATAACCAGAGTTTTCCTGGGACGAACGCATTTTCATGGAAATTTAGATGCACAGGAAATAAATGGAATTTCCGGGATCTTAATGAGAAGCCAAGGAGATCTTGCCTTAATAGAGCGAATTTCTGTGACAATTGGTGGTATGATAAATTACGGATAAACGTGTTCACATAATCTCTGTTATCGTAGCGTGCTTTCTCTCGTTATTGCTAACGCGACGGACGAAACGCTAAACATCTCCAAGTAATTTAATTCGATAATTCAAAAAATTTTAGTCGACAATAAGATAAACTTAATCCAAGTTAAACAAAATATACCAGTGAACGAGAAAATCAATATTACTCGGCGGGATATATCAAAATCATTAAAAGGTAAACTAGCCAAACTACGCCCGGTTTGCAAACGAGGCCTCATTCACAGACCTCTCATCAAGCTCCAGAGCGATAAGTCCAATAGAGAGACACAATGATTCCTACGCGTTCCTCCTCGAATCGTTTCACATTTTTGTTCTTCGCGCGAAGCGTGCAGCAATTAAAAGACACGACGTGTGATTCGTTTGTTAAACTTTCGCGACAGCTCCTTTCATGCTGATTTCACGGTTTCGCGCGTTTCCCCGCGGCTCGCCCTTTCAAATTGTTACGGACGAAATAAAGCGAAATTTCCCTTTTTTTTTTTTTCTTTTTTTCCCCACCACGGTACTTTCTACCTTTTCTCCGCCGTTTCTCCCCCGGCGTCCGCTGTCTTCGCTACGACCCGGTTACCAAGGAATGAATTCGCGTCGCGAACCTTACAGCCCGAGAAAAATAGAATGAAAATATTTAACGTGCCGCGGCGGGGGAGAAGGGGAGGGCCTCGAACAAAAGAAAATTCTTTAAATTGCTTCAGCGGTAACGTGTTCGGGAGTGAATTCTTACGCGGGCGCACGATGTTACGAATTAAACTGCGACGAGTTTAAGTTTATACGTTGGCGCGAATTACGCCGAACTGCGACCTGGGAATGAAGGAAATACGCGATAAATCGCAAGAAAGGAAACAAAAAGACGAGGAAACAGAAAGAACAAGTTCGTGAGAATTAATTTTTATCGGATATACACGGTACACTAGCAAGTTTTATACCAACAGTCGTGTATAGCAAAATTATGAACTGGAATATTTAATTATCGGAAGCTTTGTAACAGCATCGTGTTTTTGTTGGTTTTGTGACTGAAAGGAATTAATTTTCTATGTAATTGCACTTTTCGGAAACGACAGGATTTTATTGAGCGACTGTAACTATAGCGAAAATATTCGTGGACGATTATATCCACGTCAGTATTCGACTTGAAAATTTTTTATCCTAGGTAACGCACGTTATTTTTGTTGGTCTGTAACAAACAAAAAAGAGTATGAATTCGATTGACCTGATACGATTATAAAAATAAATATTCACCGGGAGATCTTTATGCGTGTACTGAACATTTGAATACGCAAGGATATAAATGTGCGCACATAATGTACAAAAATATCAAAAGCGCAGGTTTTCATAAAAATCCAAATTTACACAGATATCCGTCTACGGATGAGGTCATACACGGAGAGTCGCATTTTTCATTTATTACAGAAGAGCCGTTTTTATATCCGGTACGTCAATCATACTATGTTACCAAAATTCTCTTGAGTTTTTTATCGTTCCGTACGAACCTTCAAAATATTATCCGTCATAATAACTAGAAGACTGCTTCTTAATTCTCTCTAGTTCCTGATTTTTACAGTGTATTAAAAGCAAAAAGCTCTTCGAAAGAATTAAAGTGGATAAAATAACAGAGAAAATTGTAAGACTGATGTTCAAAGAGAGCGTCGATCCTGATGTATTCCTCTCGTTTCCCACTTTTAGTCATAAAATGACATCATGAAAAATACAGTTATCAAGCCGACGACATTAAATCGGTCGTCCCGATGAGAAGAAACTGGATGGAAATTCGGTGGAAAGGAAACGCATCGAGGGAACAAAGACGCGCAGAACCCAAGGAAGGAATCGTTACGTTCGCGACGTGAGGAATTTCGAGTCGTCGATATTCGTCAGACGAATGCCTTCGCCCCGCAGTCAGCCAGATTCTCAGATCGTAAAATCGTACCGGTAATATTTCGTCGTGAGATATTCCGGATTCGAGCGCGAGATAGATCGAGGTCGAGAGCGCCTCTGTTGTACGGTCGCGCGCGCACACACTTTTCGAACGTTCGGTTTTTCGATATCCAAAGGTAACGCCGAAAAAAGCAGGTCGTGTCGGTCGTGATCGATAAGGTATCGCCGCGGGAGGAACTCGAAAAACATTTAAAACAACTTGCCCCCAAAACGAGAGGCTACAAATATTCGATCGGTGAAAAAGTAGCAGCAGAACCGATCTTCAACCTGGCTGCTTTTCCGATACGATTGTGTTCTCCTGAGTATTTGCCGAGCGAGCATTACCCCGAGTCTCTTAAATGTACGGAGAGAGCTCGAAGATTTAGTTTCTGTGGGCAACGATCGGACGAGATGAGCTCGAACGTCGATAATCGGTTGTTCGGGAAGCTTCTGGCAATATTTAACTAGCTCAGGATCCAATGCTTTCGAAATTTCGAAAAGAATTCTTCTGCCAATTATTTTGACCCTCTAACAGTTTAATAAAATAAAATAAAATAAAATAAAACGGTTTGGGAAAATAATTCCTTCTTTGTTGCAGATATTTCTGAGTGAAACATGCACTTTCAATTGTTTGTAATTTATAAATGTAATTGTTTGTAGATATTGAGATCGCGGGTAGTTATACATTTGTGAAAAATATGGATATACAAATATGGATGTGCGTAAATATAAAAATGTACAAAATATCAGAAGTAAAATACGTGTTATTATATTTAAAAGAATGAAACGATTCTCTCACTCAAGTTGAAATTCTTTATCTATATCCAAAGGAAATGTAAATTTTTGATGAAGATCCGCAGTCTAGTAATCTGTTGTTATATCTCTATAACAGACATTCAAGATTCAGTCAACGTTCTACTAATTCTTCTTTCATTCAAAAAGTATCTTGTGGAAATTAATTGAATTTTTAACTGGAAAACTTCGTTTCATTCTGTATCACGTTACGCGGAGATTGTAGATTCTTTCACGATGCTTCATTGGCTAACAGGTTTGTTTACGACGGAGGATAAGAGGGTTGTACGCGATTAATTCAAACACACCTAGGATCACCACCCATAAATCAAGATGATCAAACATACCCCCAGTGAGTAAAGTGTAACGATTATGATCTACAAGTGAAAGTGTCAAGCAGGCAGCCTCTAGTAATGAATCTCCCTCACTAAGATTGCTTAGAAAATAAAATACTTCAAGATACATTATCGTAATCGTTCATAAACATCGCGATCAATTATGAAATGTCAAAGATTTATAACTTGGATCAAAATGTAAAACACAGTCAGTATCGAAAAGCACGATAGATGAAATTTTTTAGTTACGTATTTTTCTAATTGCACGAAATTGATTCTAGGTTCCGATTTTTAAGAAAACTTCATTCCTAAGTGCCAACATTAGGTCTTAACAATTTAAAATTCAATTAATTTAATTAAACTATACCACTAAAGTTAATTTTCAATTTAATTGAACTTTATTATTGACTTCTATCACAGAGAATAATATTTTCAATTTTCGAAACCGCCAAGTTTTCTCAACAATTTTTATAATATTTTTATAATATTTAAGTCCGGAGACCTGGTTGGCCGTTCTAAAACACGAATTTTTTTGTTTTAAAAAATATACTTATTTCCGGCAATTCGTGTTAAGTTCGTCAATCATTTCAATGTGTCTTTTACTATTTAATTTCCTGCAATAAATTTTATTTCCAGCTTACGTTCGATTTCTGAGAAATTTCGCGCAAAATTCTCTGTAATATAATACAATATAATTCAATGTAATATAATAACAATATAATTCAATATAATACACATGGCTAATCGTGTCCAAGGATATTGATGTGATAATCTACGCATTCTCTCTACTTTATGATATATGACATGTAAGAAAATATAAAGCGTGTTATCATTTTGTCCCAGGATGTAAGCGAAAACGAAACTCCTACGGTTGTTTACACCGACGCGCGTAATCTATGTGTACGTAAACTAAAAATATCGAATTGTTTTCCCACGCTTGTATCTGTGCTCCATCTTTTGGTGATTTAAAACTTTTATATTCTGCGGGACAGATTTCGATTCGGAACTTTCGTCCGGCAGTGTACATCGGTTTTAGTGGCAATTTAAATTTTAGGATCAGCCGGGATATTGAAACACAAATTGATACAAGATATGGAATCTAGAACTCACATATGCAAAGCCAGATAAATTCCGCTTTAATCAACATTGAAATAAACCCAGACGCAGTGAACACATATTAATTATTGTGGCATAAGGCTCTCTCGAAAACCGTCATCTTATTATTCAATTAACTGTCGTTATCTTGTCAATTTCAACGTATTATAAATATATATTGTTATAAAATAAATATAATACAAACAATTATTACATTATGATATAAATATAAATATAAATATATATTGTTAATAAATAATATTATAAGTAATATTCATAATAATTTCAACGTGTTATTAATAACTAATCTTATTAACAAAAACTTATTTCAGTGTTGCTATAAAATTATCAAAATGAAAACGTGAAAAATTGCAATTTAAAGTTGAATCAATTACAAAACTAAACGCTGTATTCGCCCATTCGTTCTTAAAGTTACAACTTTGTCTTGCAGTCGGTTCAAACGCCCGAATATTTCGTCAGTCGAAACAAATTGTTACGACATTATTTGCATAATGAAAGCCATGAATTTCCCGTCGTCGATTTTAATTGCGAATGACGACTAATGAAATGAAATATGAAATAAAACCAATCTACTCTGTGTAAGTCGAATATCGATTTCGGTTGTATAACTTGAGGATACTCCCCGGGAATTCGGACAGTTCCCTTTATTTCTGCCATTATTTTAACTCTCTGGACAATTTCAAAACAATCTACACTGCCACTTGTTCGTTTCTTGCAATTACTGAAATCAAAAACCAAATGTTTCTGACAATTTTGTGTATACATACATCTATCGTATCACGTTAATTCGAATCGCCGAATAATCCGTCAAATGAAACGTAAATGAAGGAAAATGTTCAACATTTCTTTCACTATGAAGTGTTGCGAAACTTGACAGGTAAAACAGTAGAAATTATGCTACAACGTTAGACTTACTGCTCTTTTTGCGGCGTTCTTGCAAAAATTTAACTAACCTCTGCCGACGAAACGGGCAAATGAAAATCGAACGCAATTTATACGCAAACTATAGTCCGTATCGTGAAAAAGCTTCTTCTCCGTAAATATTCCTTTGTTCGATATTTTGATAAGTAATAATCGCTCTTACGATCACGAATCTTTCGCATCTTCTCGTCTTCCGAGTGAAAAGAGAAAAGGAAAGGCGGAGTGGGGGAGGGAAACGTTTAAAGACCAGCTGGGAAAATTGAAATATTCCGTACGCCCGATAAATATGCATTCGAGTTCGTTTGATTAATCGAATTTTGTAGCGGGGCTGCCGCTAAGATATTAATGAATTTTCCGCGGGGGCTCTGGATTAAACAAATTGGCCGCCTCCGCGGCGAAACTGACGAGCAATCGACGCCGGATCTTGGCCGTTTGAATAATTGAAAAGGGAACGTGGGCTGTGTTGGATCAGAAATCGCTGGAATGAGATTAATTAAGGCTCGGTTCGGTTGTCTGCTCCCGTACATATGGAATGACAGCAGCCCTGTTAACAACGCGTGAAACGTGGATGGATGAGCGTTTAAGTGGATTAATTTCTAATTTCGTTCGGAAATTGCGACTTTGCTGCCGCGTTCGCATTCTGTTCGACGAATGCTCTGAACATATAATTGAAACTTCGATGCTCTTTGTCGGGCGAAAGAATTTTATTTTTGATAACCTCCGCAGCGAGAAGTCGCGTAATCCGATGATGAAAAATTTAACTTAATCCAACGAGAATACCCTATTGCCCGTGTTTTTGCCCATTTTCTCTCCAATTAAGTCACGTTTCGTTGAAAAGAAAGCCTCATATTTTTAACGTAGACGCGTCAAGAACAAAAGAGAATGGCTTTTTTTATTCCGCGTCGTTCTACCGAGCAGAAAGTTAAAGTCCTAGCTTAACCCTTTAAGGTCCAACTGCGCGGTACAACAGGTTTGTCGCGCGTTGCCTTGAAATCGCTTTGGAATATTTTTCGACTATTGTGCGTTTAACCTTTTGCCACAAGTACAAAAGTTATTTTTTTTTTCTATTCGTAATTTTAGAAACGTTTACGCTGTCGGACGGAAAGATAGCACGCTGGTGATATCGCCGAATTTTGTGTCCGTAGTTTTTGATACGACGAAAAAAAAATTTAATTTGGTTCTGAGGGCTTTAATTATTACTTTCGTGACACTAGGGAAAAAACAGTTGTCGAAAAATCGTCGACAAATGGCTAGAGACACTGTTGTGTTAGTTGATCATAATGGACGAAACAAATATACAATTCATTGATTACCGAATGCTGCGATGTGCAAAAATTTAATCAAAGTGCAAATTAGAGATCGTGCAACTCGTATTGGAGGTCAAAATTTCATATTTTAACAGGACAACGCGTCCGTCCATAAAATAAAGCATTTGTGAGAGATTCTTTGTATCTCAAACGTATCTGTTCTCCACTGACCTGCCAGGTCTGCCGGTTTGAATATTACAGAAAATTGCAAGGAAGAAGTTGTTTACAATCCAGAAGTTGAAAGAATACATTATCGGGCAATGGCGAAAACTTTCACAAGTAAAAATAAAAAGGTTGTATAAATCATTATCAAATCGTATGATGAAAATTATACAAAAGAATGAAAGTTCAATTCCATCGAGTACGCAAATTGTACCAATTTAATTGTTATTTATTTAAAAAGCTTCGCTTCTTTCAATTGTTATTTTCAATGTGTCATCTTCTCGTCGATACCATGTTTAACAATTATTGTAAAAAATTAATTACTTACGTGTTTAATTTCATTCGTTCATTCTGTTATTTGAGATAAACACGTATCTGTGCCATTAAAAAGTTGAGTTCGTGAAACTTTGTGTAAATATAAGTAATAAAATTTCTTGATAAAATTACAGCTGTGCTATCTTTTCGTCAGTTTCCCACAGTGTACATAATAACAAAGTAACGAAATAAAGAAAAGTTCGATTTGAGATTAGAATTTCCTGCAATCTAGCGAACTCTCGAAAGATTAAGCAGTTAAGCGTGCTAGGTAATATTCCATGGCTTGCAACATCACTTAAATGTAGCACACTCTCGTTGCTTCGTTTTATAATTATATCGTCGTACCGTCGCCAAACAATCTGTTCACACGCCGGTTATTAATCTTTTTCATTCCTTCCATTTCGTCAAAATGGAAAATTGCGATCAAGCGTAAACCATTTCCTCGCTTCCTCGAACAATGGATAAAAATCCAGATATAGAGAATTACGCAATGTCTTTTATCGTATGCAAAATAGAAGCGAATAATTCTAAATAAACAGTGACGGCTCGCGGAGAATTAAGGGGGATGCGGAGACCGCTTAAATCCCGAGTATTCAATGCTCGATACGATAAAAAGGCGACAATGGAATTTGATCGGACGTTTTAATTGCGTTTCGTTAATTCCGGCGTGATTAATGCAACGATCGCCGGATTTCAAATTCCGGTTTATTCCGACTATGAAATGAGTTGATAATTTAATTTCGATGAAAGCTGTTACGAGGATGCGTGTTAAATGTATAGAAATACACGCTTGGCGTATTCAGAAGGAATTCCTCCAATCTATAAAAGAACGTGTAAAAATGGATAAGTATGTTTTTCTTATAAATTGTAAAGTGTTTAAATTTGAAACAAGTGCGGGCATTTTTGCTCCTTTCAAATAGGTTCTTCCTATACGAATTTATAAAAATATTCGACTCGTATATAAAGCGATAAAAATTATACTTTTAACGTTATTAAATCTACGATGTGCAGAGTGAAAGCTCGTCAAAGCTCTCGCGATTTGAAGTTTTTAAATTGATATTAAAAATCGTCAAATTGAAGTTAAGATCCACGCGAATCGGGAGCGCGCAATTAAAGTATGAACTTGCCAAGTGTTCAACCTCATTTTCGGGAGATGAAATCGTTTCTTCGAAATTGCTTCGATGCAATTGTTTAACCAACACGAACGAAAATGATTAAATGAATATCGATATGGTCAAATTTATAAAAGAGAGAGAGAGAGAGAGAGAGAAAATAAAATTGAAATGAGACAAGAATTAAAATTAACGAGGGATGTCGGCTCTTCAGTCAGTTACTTTTTCGTTGCTCGAAAAAGAAATATGATTAGAAATCGCACGCGTGATTTCTAGCAGACGTTCGCGCAGAGCGTGTGCGAAACAATAATAATGGAAGAGTGATTTCCCCTCAGAGGAATTGATGGGATACCGAGAGATTAATCCGGTTTGTTTAACTCTGTATCGCCCCTACATTTGGCCTCGCTCGGCTTGCAATTACGTATACCTTAACCCGTCCATTTTGCGCCGCGTAAATTTGCATTGGTATGTTTAATGTAAAACGAGCATAAGGATACCGATGTGCACCCGCGGAATATTAGAGATAATTAATTATCTCGCTTGTATCAGTGATACAACATATAATTACGGCGCCAGTATCAGTGACGCACGTACTTACACTGTGATACACTACACATATCGGAACACGTTATCGTATCATTAATGGTATTTATCGACACGACATAAATGAAACGTCTCTTCATCCTTTCTCTTAGCAGTGATTCGAAAGCTATTTAATATAAATTTCACTCTGGTTCGCCACTTTTAACAAACTCGAAGAAATATCAGAAATCAATAAAGACGAAGAAGTTTAAATTATTTATCATCAACTTTATTTTAGCAATTAATAACATTAAAGAAGTACGAAAATTAGATATTTCTTATTTAATTGTTTAATGACGTTAGATTTTTTTAAGTAGAACAGTTTAAAACAAAATGGAATTTTTACGTATGATAGCGTTCGAAGATTAATACTCCACGTTAGGGGGAAAAGAACTTCTAAAGATTCATATTTTTGCTAAATTAGAAAAAAATTTTCTTTGGAAAAATAATTCCTATTTTATTATTACCTTACGCTTATACTAAATCCGGTAATTTGAGTAAACCGCGTAAAATCGTTCAAAATCGTTGAGTCAACTGAAGAAAAATAGCTGACTAATATTAACGAGAATATGTAACTTTCTTTCTCGGAAATCAGTGATCTTTCCAATCTCGAATTACACATACCTATATCTATGTAACAAATTTAGTTCTCAAGTAACTCGCTCTCAAAAGTATTATTTAAATAGTGTAATGAAATGGAAACTTTTAATATAGCAATCGTGATTCTTATAACAGAGAGTGTTTAATGATAAATGCAACCGCGAATTTTTCTACAAATTAACTGAAATTTTCCCAATTTTCTCAATCGGCCCCCCGAGAAAGCCTCGACTCTAATGACAAATTTCTTTTATAGTTCGACCTAGACGAGGATCCTGGCTCAGGCGATATCGATAACGAGTTGTTCCACAGTTCGGAAGATGTTGACACTAATGTGCCAGACGTGAGTTACGTGATGAAGCTGAACTCCGCTGAAAACTTACAATACGACGCGCTCACTAATTATTTGTTTCGCAAGCAACGTCGCGACTAATCCGACTCCATTAACCCGGACTTCGCCTTCCATGTATTTGCTAACGAGATGCAACGAACTTCTCGATCTCCGGACTCGCTCTCGCAGATTTCAAAAAATAATTTGTCACTGTGCGGGGGTGGAAATCGAGAGAAAGCTTAAATAAAAGCAGACTGGTTAGACAGATCATTCTCGCAGTGACTAGCTTTCGCGTGGATCACGCTTATTACGACGTAATCATCGCTAACTTTGCACCTACTAACACCAAACTTCCTTCCGCTTTTCGGCAAAACCGATCGTTTTCGTTTTAATGCAACCAAATCGACGTTTCCGGTAACAGCTGAGTCTTGATCGCAATGATTAAACATGCTTTTGTTCTTTTTCTCGATTTAGTCGTCTTCGTAACGAGATATAATAAAATGTGAGAGTAACACATTCACTGTTATTCTATGTGTTGGGTGTGTATGATCCACTGATTTTTATTTTAATTTGTACTTTAACTGCTGTTTATTTGGATTCTAAATAACACTGCTGAGACAATTATTGTGATTTCAGGTTTGTACATTTCGATAAGAAGGTTTGATAATTGATACTTATTATGTAAAATGAAGATTTGAATTATGTTTCAATAACAGAAAATGCCATGTCAATTAATTGCGTTTGAAATATTTATTTTCATCGTATTTTGAAACGACGCATTTTGAAAATAAACACATTAGTAAATTAGCGAAATTAAAATTGTATGTAAAAAATTTCTTTATACGACAAATAATCTGCATATTAATTGTACTGATATCTATCTTGAAAATATTTATTAAAAGTCTAGCTTATCTCAGAGTAAGACTTGACAGAGATGAAAATATATTATCCTCGAACATGAAGCAAAAAATAAGCAAGTATTTGAAATTTATTCAAACATAAATATAAACCAGCAGGAAGGAATTGCGACGGAGCTAAACCAAGTTATAAATTTGTAGTCGTGAGTGACATAAAAGGAAAATTTAAAAACCATACATTTTAACGAGTATTTATGACGAATAAAGTACACCAACGAAAACAAAATTATGCTCACACAGAAGCAAAGTTCTTTGAACTCCTAGTTTTAAATCCTTGTTCTTTAACTATTTCACGTCCCATGTTGTACATATATACTTACGTAGCACTAAACTTTAACAAATTATTAATTTAACTTTCGAATGGCCCGAAATTTTGACGATTAATAGATTATTTAATATGAAATAGTTTAAAAATGAAACGAATTATAATAACATAATAATTAAATAATTGTTTAATTACACAATTAATCTAATATTATTAGTAAAATTTTGCGAGTTGCCAGTATCAATAAATTCTACAAAACGTAACAATAAGAAGTTATAAAGCAAATGAAATTCCAGAAACAAATTTCTCCAATTACAAGTTACATAATTGCGTAAAAGTATAAAATTACTTTTTAGACAAAGAACTATACAACCCACGATTCGTAACTTTTTAATTTACTAAAACTACTATACAAAAAGATACTGAAGAACGCGACCCGAATCCTTCGTTTCACCGATCAATTAAATATTGCTACTTCATCGGTGGTTTTCATTACTTGGAAACGCTTGATTCATTCAGCAGAGAAAGAGAGAGAAAGAGAGAGAGAGAGAGAGAGAGAGAGAGAGAGAGAGAAATACAAAGATACGGAAAAACGAACAGAAAAACAAAGAGCTTCCACGTGAAACGTTTTAATTGCGACCCTCTCAGGAGAATGATGAAGTTATACCTATAAGACGCTTCGATAACCCACAAAAGAATTCTCTCGGAAGCTGTCGGACGTGGAGGGAGAGGAACACGACGATCTCTTTATGGGGATAATCTTCGGAACACTGGGAGAGTATAATCTTGGAAATTCTGACGGGATCTTGCATCAGTGACTGCGCCGAAAACGCTTCGTTTCTCGGAAAGCTTCCGGAAGCTTTCCACCGTCGTCGCCGGTTCCCAGAGAGTTCCCCTTAATCCAAACGAAGTTCGACCCGCGCGGCCGCGTCGCGACACCGGTTTTCACAAACTTACCCGATCTATTAAATCTTCTGACGATTAAATTTAATAAGGGAGCTGAGGAAGGTTTGACGGTCGCCTCTCTTTTAATTCACACTCGCCGCATTCTCGCCACGTGACAAACGCCAGCAAGACTTTGTATCATCGCTTTCCGCGATTATAGATCAATTTCTGGAAGGAAGAGCTATTTTTGTGGTTGAAGATGAATCGATTGGAATGGTCACGCTTCTGGGATGATAGTCATTCTAACTAAAAATTGTAATTACTTCTGAATTATTTAAAGCGTTATTACGACGAATAGTCGATTCTCTAGAAAAGAACGTAATGTTTAAAGTTAGCATTGTCCTTGAAGCTAATTAGAATCGATTATTATTTTAGAAACTCTTATTTTCAAACTTTTGGAAATCAACGAATAGAAAATCGACCAATTTCCGCTTGCGGATCTCCGATCCGCGAAAGAACATGATTTTAAGAAAGTAAATTCTCTGAAAATTGTTCTCTTCTAAGGATCAGTCACGAACTCTTAATTCCTTAAACGCAGCAAGCGATTCAATTTCGAGGAGGTGAAATCGAATTATCTGAGTGAAATTAGCGAACAGATCGTCGACGAGCAGCGCAATTCGAAAACAGGTTCGTCAAAACGCAATTGCCTCGAAGGTATTTCCTTCCGAACCAGCATCCTCCTCGAGCTGCGCTGATGATGAACAGAACGCGAGGAATCGAACGGTTTACTGAGGAATTCACGGGAGAAATTAAATTCTGACTGAAGAAAACAACTCGGGGAATACAGGAGAATAGAAACAAATGAAGAAAAAGATGTCAAAGACAGAAAAAAGAAAAACGAAGAGTGTGCGAGAAAGGTATGACGGTGAAGAAATTTAAAAAAATCGATTGAAATGGAAAAACTTAAATTTTGATTGAAATAGAGTATTTAAAAATGTTTATAAAATATAGGAACGCAGTTTAATGCAAAAAAAAAAAAAGTAAAAACAAATAATAAATGAAGAAGAGAAGTGATAATAAATGAGGAAGAATAAAAACTAATAATATCAATTAGCATGGAAAGACATTGAGACAGAAAATTAAAATTAAAATCGAAAAATTTAAATTTCGGCTGAATTTTGAAAAAATGATGAAAAAATGTTAAAAATTCATTGAAATGGAAGAGTTTAAATGAAATAGAGTGTAAGATGTAGAAAAATAGAGGAAGATGTTAATGAGGAGAAAAGAGGGAAATACGCGAAGAAGGTACGAACGAAGATGAACTTTGAACTTCTGCCACCTCTAACGTTGGCAATTAGACGAGGTGATCTAGCTCTGTCGAAGTTAAACTTACGAACTAGAATTGACTTTGATTCGTCCTGTTAGCCACAGTGAAGGATGCATTAGGTCTGATCTTGCGCGACGTTAGGTAGCAACGAGCGAACGTTTGTTAAAAAGTCTCTTCTCGATTCCAGTCGAGTGGATTTTAAACGGCAGTCAACTTCCAAGTCAAAGTTAATTAAAACAGGAGCCTAGAGTCCTGTAATTTGCTCGTAATTACTCGCGAGATAAGAGGGAAATGTATTTAGATGTTCTATCCCTGCGAATGTGGAGAAAATTTCCAGTAGAAAAGTCGGTCATTGATCAGACAGCTACGTGTTCTACGTTCAACTGACGTTCTATTTCTCTTCTTTTCTCATAAAATACATAATACTTTTAATGAAACGTTTTTATCTCTATCATTACTATTGCACGACGTGTTGACACTGTTTTCCTTCAGCTGTTTTAAAAACTTATATAAAATAATTGACATTTTTCGAATATTCACGAATAATCTAGTGAATTTCATTTTCGCACAGGAAATTGATAATACGATTTACAAAATTGATTGACTCGATTATAAAAAATTTCGTACTCGAAGTTTTGACGAAAATAATTATAAATTATCCGCTGAAAAAAGTTCCTTAGATATTTCTGAAATTATTTATTCGTCCGATCTCGTTAAAATTCATCGCGTTTCAAGTTCTCGTATCTAACAGACTCTCAACGATTTACGATCATCTTTATTACACACACCGGTCAGCAAATATAAACACGCTTTCACTCTTATCTTCGCAGCCAGCAATATGCTATGCCACAGTGCAGCCACAAACAATTCTTCCGTAAAAGGGGAACCGCGGTACACAATTCCTCGCTAGATTTGGCTTTGCCGCACTACTTTCCGCCTGCTTCGTTTAAATTAAAGTTGAAAGGCCAACACTTTGTATACTTTACCTAAATTTAACGAAGTGTGGCACAGAATCCTTTTGTGAGTTCGTCCGGAACCTTCTCCCTGGCCTATTGTTATATCCCGAGAATCTTATAATACGTTAAAACACACAAAACACATATTTCTTTTTTTTATGATGAAATATTCTTTTACGATAGTCTTGCGAGAACACTGTTTTTTCAGACTCTGCCCCCTGAGATAATTTTATTCTTCTTCTTTTGTACAACTAGGTCGTGAATTTTTAGACATTTATGGAAAATTTCAACGTGCAAATGTGCAGAATGTACAAATGATACATAAAAATGTATAAAATTTCCAACGTAATCTTTTCAATATTTTAGGCAGAGAAGTAAATTCTAGATTTCTTTCTTTTTCTTTAGGCTTCGTTAGTCATGTTTCTTTGACTGAATTCATAAAAATATGTGAATTTACAATCTATTTATATACAGTATACATTGTCAAAAATATTGTCAACTGTGCATATTATTTACGTAGTACGCCTGAGGTCTGATCAATGGCTGACTCTTCTACTGTGGCTCCCCATTCCAACCACGTGAAACACGTAGATACATTTCCCTCTTATCCCACGAGTAATTACGAGCAATTCTACGTGCAAACAAAGACTTTCGCAACAGTAGAAATTTCACATAAAGTACAAATCTAATTCCCTTCTCTCTGCGTTCGCCATTTATCGCAATCCTTGCGTAAACCCCCTACTGTCCTACAGGGACAGGATTAATACTCGAGCTCGATCGAACGAAAATAATTAAGAATACTTTCTTCTAACTTTCTGACCGGCGAGTTCCCTCTGGGACAGAGCCGCGTCAACCGAGTCGTCCGGAAAATTCGTTCGTACTTCCTATCCTTGTCGGCTCCTCGTCGAACGAACAAAACGGCAGGAAAGGGGAGGAGGCGAGTGGGGAAGAAGAAAGAGAAAAAAAAAAGAGAAAAGCAGAGAAGGAAAAAGGAAGCCCGAGGAATTTATTTCACCCGTGAAATCCTACTTCAGAAGAAAAGCTCCCGGAACGGCGATGCAAAGACGCAGCCGTGCATGCTGCAGCTGATCAGGATGTACGTATACCGGGTGAACGAATTCACCGGAATAACTGTTGGGCTGTTCTCGTTGTTCGGCGTATGCTACATGTTATTGCAATCGGCCATCGGTTTCACGTGTGCCCCCCCGAGTCGATGTTATTTCAACGACGCGCGTGTGTCTGTGCGCGCCCCCCTGATGAAACTTCATTTTCTCTCTAGCCACATGTTTTTCTGCCCCGGTTGTTCCAGGAATGTGTCTATCAGAAAATCCTATCCCGTGCCTTTATGCAAGAATTTGTCTAACGCGAAAGTGTCGGAGACAATTAAAATACAGCGTTGACGTCGCCGATTTGCTAAAAGTTATTAATATTGAAATAACAAGTTCTTTACTGATTCATATATTGATAGTCGAACAAACTTATATATAGAAAGAAGAATTTTATAACTCGGAAGAACCTTTTTTTATACGAACTTTTAGCTAAATTGTAAAAGAAGAAGAATCGTTTGATCGCCGATTAATTAATCGCTTTCTATCCCTCAAACTAATTTCCTGGAAAAATTTTTGAGTCGATGTTGTGTGAATTTTTCATGACTTGATATTTAGTGACAAAAATGAATCCTCATCTTCTTTCTAATTAATTATTAATTAATTATTAAGGCCTGTTTTTCCTTACATACGACCAATAAGAAATTCGTTGACTACTAACTGAGTTGATGCAAAATAAAAATTCCTTCATACGACTGTATCGTATTAGAAAATTGTCCCAGCGAATTGAAATTATTCACATCCATATTCGTAATTGAAACTGAAACATTCTGTGTAATGTATGCGAGGATTTCCTTTAGTTATGCATTTTGTTCTATAACTCGATACGTTTGTTAATTGTTAATCGTTATTCACTTAGCAGACGTGCGTAAACTGTAATCCAAATATAGGTGTATTTAATCGGTAAATAAAGTTCGTACAAAATATACTCGGTCTAAGGGAATATTTGCGTGCGTGCTTTTACTTGTGCGTAACGGCAGCACGGAATGTAAATTTGTCTCCCCGTGTATACGTGGAAAGACATGAATTACAAATTGCCTCGAACTCGTGACTTAGATACCTATCGATCCGATTGAAACGTTAATTACCAAATAATTTCATTCTTCCTCGATCGACAAACGAACCGCTGAATGTAACTGAATCTCTTGAAAGAAATGAAGGAAACATGTTTCTCGTGAAACGATAAAAACGAAAAATATAAAGGTGATTCTATCGAGGGAAG
>KQ435743.1:663916-675187 GCA_001276565.1 Melipona quadrifasciata
CTGTTTTACAACTATAAAATTTCTAACAAATCATTTGACCATTTTGCTGGTTCTGATGTTAATCGATATAATTAATATCAATGAAGAGAGATCGTAAGAATTTAAATTAATTTTGGAACTTTTCATCCAATTTAATTAGATGAAATTAACTTTTTTACTAATACATCAAATACAATCAAATACATTAAATTTCATTAATCTGACACAAATTGCTGTGTATAGTTATGTATAGCCAAACGGGTAGTTACGTATCGTAGTAAATGGACTAAATTTCAGTAATCTGACAAAAATTACCATAACCAAACGGATAGTTACGTAGTCGCGGGTTAGACCAAAGAAACAATTGAACAATCTACAGCTTTAAACAGCTTTAAGCCCGCGCGTATCCCTCCTTTACACACTAATCAGTAATTTCCATTCGTTCTAAAACGCGGAATTAAATTTAAGGTAGGATTTAAAGTTGACTCGTATCCGGTCGTCTACGTACGTACAGTCGTACGTACGTAGCACGTAGAATGCATAAATGTCCGCGTAATTTATGCAAATTGCACACACCGAACTGTATTATATACTCGTAGCATATCGCATGCGTTATATCGTCTGTATGTATCGTACCGCACCCGAAGATGTTCCATTAGCAATCCTTACACAAACCGGTGGACTTGTTGTTATAGTTCAGGTAGTCTATACACGTATAAAGGCAGGCTGAATGCGTCGCGCATATTACAGGATCGCGTTTGCGTCAGGTTTCGCTTACGACCACGCGTTACCGCATTATTTAGTTATGAAAGAATATTGGACGACCTAAATACTGACAGTCTTGCGTCAGTCAAACGGGAAACGTCAAATAAACGGACAGGAAATTATTAGCTCGTTGCAGGTGAAATGGCGAAATTCTTAATGCAAGTTTTTAAACGCCCTTTGCTCTTTTCGAAAATATCAGTCATATTTCGATTAAATTTTTTTATTCGTTCTAAATAGTTTTATGATTGTTACAATAAAAATCGTTAGTCGATCGTTTGTATTTTGTGATCGAAATTTTTCACGAACATTTGTTTCATATATATACATATACTTCGTTAGGTTCAAGTTTCGAGTTTTGTAATAAATTCGTTAAAATTTGACGATTATTCGTAGATGGTTTTAACGCTTTTGAGCTTACTAATGATGTCACGCCAACACCACCTTTAGTAGTAATTTCGATTATATAAACAATTTGAGATATGACCGAACATGTCTGCTCTAACATTTCTTCGTCTAATTATGAGTAATTTTGTAAATTTGTTTCCATTTGTAAATTTATTTTCAAATGTCGATAAATTTCGAACAATGAATTCTTATATTTTTCACTAACTTGCTCTGACATAGCTAATGCATAATCTATTTTTTTATAACAAAACCACTTACGAAACACCATATTATATTGAGCAAATTTCAAACTTTAAATAAGCATTATTTAATAATATTTTTAATCATAAAATTCTGAATGATTTTACACGATTGGAAAACCATCTCTCACATGCAACGGTCTAATAAATAGAATTATCGTTAAAGGAGCACAAATGAAAAAAACCGCAAAATAATCATCATTTTTGTCACGAGATGTTGTTTATCGCTTGTTCTATCGTTATTTTCTGTACTCATTACAATAAATGAATAATAACCCGGTAGTAAGTACGCGTATTAAGAGGAACCGTTTTTGTATTGATTTAACATTATTCCATAGACTCGTTGAAACAACGTTCATCTTTCATACCGAAGTAATGACAGCCGTTTATCATAAATTACGAATGTCAACGAATGAATATATTTTCATAACTTAAGTGAATTAACGACGTGTGTGGTAATTTCACTGTATTAATTTATCTCTGAACTGGGTGTGTGTACCAGTTTCAAAAACTTTCTTTCAAACTTTCTTAACATATAGTGACTCGCGTCAGAAGTTTTCACACTCAGATTCTATATATATGTCAAGTATATTTTAAAGTTAGATATAGAATATTTTGAAATTTCATTGAAATTATGATGAAACAGGAGCGTCATAATTATATTGAGAAAATTTGAAACCAATCTGGAAATGTAAATTAGTTACAGCGAATAGCTTGAGCATAGGCATAGATAATAAACGTTGAATATGAGCTCACTGAATATCAATACGATATAATTGACTGCTTCAATCAAAAAAATCTGATCTCTACAAAATATGCAGAGTGGAGCAGGGGGTGATTCCTCGTGAAAAAATAAATCAAAAATGTAAAATAAAATTTTTCGTCTAAAGCTTCGTTTTTGAGAAAATTTTAAAAATATATCAAATATACTTGAATTTAGCTGACTCTAGACGTAACGAAAAAGAATAATTAACGGAAAGTTATTCGACGTGCAAAACTAGGTCAAAAATGTAGAATGAAATTATTTCATTGAAAACTTCATTTTCGAGAAAATAAATTTTGAATATGTTTCGTTAAAAAATTAGCCTTGATACACGAGTACCATGTATGTATTTGTAATAAATATCTTAAAATAACTTTCTATTAAGTTTAATTTCAGATTTGTTTCAAACTTTATCAGTGCAATCATGATGTAATAAAATTTCAAAATATTTCATGCAACGCACATAAATACTCGTAAGAGGTAGGGATAAAGTTCGAATACTTTGGTTTTGTCGTTTTCGTATTTCGATTGCAAAAAAATCAACTCGAAAATGAAAAATCGAATTCCAGTTTCTAACCTTTAGGGCCATCCCCTTTATGAAAGTATTCATTTGCGAAACGCTTAAGTAAGTACAGGAATCTGTACTTAACAGCAACGAAGATCCGCAGAGCTAGAAATCTCTCATTATTCGAGATATATATGAGAGCGTGCGTACACACACATACACATACATGCATACATACATACGTATTTCAGCAATAATAATTCAGTAGCGCTTGTGCATATGAAGCGAGCTTGAATGCATTCCAATCCGGGATCACTCATTTATCTTGCTACTCGAGCAAGCCAATTTAGCCAGCATGCTGAAGTACTGGTAACCACTGCATGTAACATTGATTACAGAGGAACCGCTTTCACGATATTCACTATCTTCCGAAATTATCAGCATACGGGTATGAACGCGACTCTATTTGTTTAACGCCTGATGCATTCAGCCCGTGCCTCGAAAATGCTGTAATTCCCCCGAACGCTATGCCACTCGCGATTCGATCGGAGGAAAAGAATGAGACTGAAATAACGTCCAATCAAATTGTGTGCGCAAAAAAAAAAAAAAGAAAAAAAAGAAAATACATAAATTGGAAGAAATATACATTGAGGATTAATCGATACCGGAACATTTTGGCTAATCGAAAGTCGATAAAATAAAAGTCGAATGAGAATGTAAATGAGAAAAAGTAGTAATCGTGATGACATTTCTGTGATAGCATGTGATTCATTTTCAACATCGAGCCATCTAATAACGATTCGTTCTTTTTAATCTTGCCACTTTTAAATTAATCTCGCTACTCTTAAATTACTAGTTAAAATGTCTCATGATTAATGGTGCAAAGGAGCTTAATTAATAAATTTTGTCTCCAAATTTCTTTCTCTCGTTATAAATGAAAATACATGAAAAATTTTAGTTTATTATACTATACTGTACTTCTACTATACTATTAATCTACAGAAAAGTCCGTCTTTGATAGAGACACGCGTTTAGATATTAGGTAAATATTTAAGGTCAATTTTCTCGGAAACAAAATTTTGCATAGAAAGAAAAAAATTATATTCCGCGTTCTCAATTTATTTCTTCACTTAGGATCGTACGACTATGCTAGAAAAATTGAATGTTAGAGATTTGACGCTACACCGTGTTAAAGCGTAAAGCCAAATTCATTTGAATTATCGAATTCCTTTCGGCGAGATTAGTCCGCGAAATATTAAACCGTATCGCCGATGAGAGAGTTAATTATATTGCAAAATCATGGATGCGGTGTACACGGTGTAAATGAACAATTACAAAGTCGCCGGGACAGAAGTTTTGTTATCCGGTAATTCGATTAGCCGTTAGGGAATCGGCAACGCACGTAACAAAGTTTACCCGGTTACTGTCGTGAACCAACCGAGTGTATATATTTGCAATGACAGACTGATCAAAATGCTGCAGGGTCCGCCAGGGAAGAAAGGAGACCCCGGCACGTGCACCTGCAATGCAACAGCCCTGATGGCATCCTTTACGATGCCAAAGATGATCCAAGGACCGAAGGGGGAGCAAGGAGTGCCGGGGCAAGAAGGGAAACAAGGCCAGATGGGGCTGACGGTATTGACGCTTTGTAAAAACCAAAAAAATGCCTCAGAAATAAAAAAAAAAAAAAAACACGAAATGATTGGAATTCAATAATGTGAACCATCGAATCATCGAACGTGTTAAATAAAGGATATACTTTGTAGACTAACCAAACGATCCCCTCGAAACCCTTAATATTACATTATGATCGATGTTATACTGTACGATATACGAACATCAACCTTATATTATTGAAATTAATGTAATATTTTATTCTGCGAATTTTTCAACTTTATTAATATTTATCAGTCTTGTTGAATTTGTCCAAGTTTTAATAATGCTAATGGATTATGCAGGGTGCAGCTGGTCCACCTGGAGAGAGAGGGTTGGAAGGACCACAGGGTCCTAAGGGTGATAAAGGAGACATAGGAATAGCGGGACCGGAAGGTCCTCAAGGACAGAAAGGAGAACCTGGTCGCGATGGAATACCCGGCGAGAAGGGTGCTCAAGGACCTCCCGGGCCACCAGGCAAGGGTGAATTCTCTGGATATGACGTAAGTAATAAAATTATGCTTATTTTAAGTTTGGCTCTCTTGATGAATGAAATTCCAATAACATACACAAGTATGATGGTATTGAATATATATTTTTGAATGAACATCTAATGCAAGATTTACAGTGCATTAATAGCTGTACATATTACAAAGAACATAATTTTTAATAGAATCTAATAAAAGAGACGATTTTTATAACGTTCTCAAACACGTCAATCTGTAGCTAAATAATCTACGCTAATAATCTTTGTTTTCTATTATTATTTTTTCTAATATAAAATTGTGAATAGCCCGAAACCTCCGAAATTCAATTGAACTAAACCCTCGGTACCGAAACCTCTTGACGTACTGCCCCTAAAGAACATTCCACTTGAGGGTTCATTCTATCTATCATAAACCTGTTCAATTATCATTCCAATGCGGTCCGTTGGTCGTACGGAAACCGAATTTACATCCCGGGTTGAACCTTCTCCGACCATAAACATGCGGGCGTTCCAGAGTCAAATATAAACTACTTTGATTTCCCGTATACCATGGGGTGAGAGAAATTCACTGTAAACAACGCGCAGCTCTAAATCATTAATTTCTCTGTCATTCTCGCAAAATACTCGCAGTATTTTACGTACACATTTGTTGTTAAAATGAGAACTATTATTTCTTTTACAATCTAATCTTCTTTAAATTGTGAGAGAAACTTTTTCTTTTCTTGATAATTTCAAAAAGGATATATTGTATATTGAAATTTTAAACCAACATTAACTAAAAGTAGAACATTGTCTTCTTGTTTCCTGTCATTCAAAATTATTTTCATAAATACATATTCTTATCATCGTTTTCAAATATCACAATACATAATACATCACATGCATAAGATACTCCTGAACTCATAACGAGCTCTGTTTAAAGCCTCCAATTATTTTTTCAGAACTATTTCTTTCGAAAATGCTACTTTTTAAAAAAATACCCATATATGATGAAAATATGGAACTGTAATGCAACATACACAGTATAATATTTAAAAATTTATTTCTAATTTTTAAAAATATTTTCAAAAAGATTTTATATAGACGCATAAGGCGTGACTTTCATAACACAATAATACCATCAGGCAAAAACCACCAATCGACTAACATTATTTTTTCACATCTTTTTAAAACGAATCACAAAATTAGAATTCAGCATATGAAATGCGTTTCTCTGCCAAATGCGAAAGAGTACACGTCCTATGTATGTATTAGACATACGCATACGCAAGACAATATTCATGAATTCCCCATACTTTTGCAAAATCTGACCACTGATCCATCGCGACCATACTTACATTGCACGTTTTTACGACACTTGGTCGCAACTGTTCCCGATTGTCTCGACGACGCGAACAAAGGTGACAAGAAATTCGTTGAATAGAAATGGAACGCGATATCGGTGTATGGGGAATAACTAGCCATGCATGTAATAAAGGCGGAATTTCCAGTGTCCATCCTTTCTCCTTTTTTTCTTTTTATTCTTTCGCTGTTATTTTTTATTCATTTCTTGTTCTGTCACTACTGACTACTGACTACTGACTTTTATATATATATTATATCATAACTAAACTACTAATAATTATCACTAAAAATGATTACAGTTGTAATGGATAATTGATCGTTTAATACTAAAACTACCGACTAAAGTATAATATATTTATAGCAAAGAAATTAGGAGAAAGTAGTACAATAAAAAACAAAAGCTTCTATCAATAGTCATTCGAGTATCAAAAAATACACTGTTATAAATATATAAAATTTATATAGAAAATTATAAATTGGTCATTAGTGTTAAATATCCTTTATGCTCACAATTGTGATTAACATATTCGCGCTAAATTCACAGTTAACATGTGTATTTTATAATTCACGAGTGTAAGCCAGTAAGAGGAATTAAAATATTGCAGAGTCGAGTAAGTGGAACAATCGCTTACTGGTCAGACATGTCGCGATAGTCCGACATAAAAAAATGCACACAATGCAAACATATATAAAATATTCAAAGTAGAATATTTACTACGACATACGTACAGTAGAACAGTAGAAACAGATTTCTTTATCTCCAGAGAGAGCCTCGTTACATTATTAATAGAGTTTCAAAATGCTCTCTACGAAAGACACATATAAAATATGTTCGTGTGTTAAAAATTTCTACAAACGTTCGAATACTTTCGTAAGCCACGGTGTATTTTCTCCTGTATCTCTTTCTCCGTGCGCGACCCAAGCAAACGTTAAGAATGTAAAAGAATCCGCGGCGCAACGCGAAAAAGAAAAGGAAAACTGGGAAATTCAAGAAGAAATCGCGCGTGCATCCGTGTGCGCAACGTTTCTTAGCGGATAGCAAGCACGTCGGTGAACGCACGCTGCCGTACGTATGACCTATTTCGGAAGCCAGCGTGGAAATTAAATAGGGTGCGAAACGTAACTGATGCTGTCGGGTGAAAAATGAACAGCGCATTTCGGTATTCGCGCGGGCGGAATATGACGCGTGTATTTGAAACAGGTTTCAAGTGGGAACGCGCTCGGCTATGGTTTTTGTTGCTCCTCTACGAAATTCATACAAAACTTCGTTTATTACCAAGCTTTGTCTTATTCCGCGCAGTTGCCTCGCGCGCGTTGTTTATTTCACCCGCGTTGATCGAGAGTCTCGCAAGCTCCCGCGTTTAAAACGATTTTAATCTGTCAACCGATCGCGACGATTTCCCGCGGAACAGGCGTGAATCGAAAACAAAATGTAAATTTGATTTGAGCGAATGTACAACATAATTTACCTTTCTTCAAATTACGTTGCAAGTTTTTACGAAGTGTCACAGAGATTGCTACACCTTCGATATTTTAAGTAATTTTCCAGATTTTATTTTCAAATATTTTACGAGTATTTCAAAATTTCATTAACACGACATTGGAAAATTTTTATGTTTATAAAAGTGTCCAATTACCTCTGTGAAAACCACTCCAATACTGAAACGTATAGACCATTTTTTGTTCCATGTTTTTTATTAAGAATTCTTAAATTTTTAACTTTTTGTAGTAAGAGAAATTTGAAATAGTCCTAGGACTCTAATAAGACAGATTTTTGAACAGGAAGAGTGGAAGAGTGAAAAGGAATTTCTAAGAGACCCTTTGTCCCCTCAATGGCCAGCTCTTCAACGACGTCTGAGAGTATTATACAATGTCTAACTTCTTGCTTTGCGGTGAATTTTCTCTTTCTTACGATACAGAATTAGAAGCGGTCCATTCTTTTTCCTATTTACATCCTACTTATATTTATATTTATATTTGTTATACTAAAAAAACAGAATTCAGAGATATTGACAAACAAATTATAAACAAATGAACTAAAATCCTTTGGCTCGACAGAAATTTAATTCATATTATTGGTTAATTCTTTTCTCCTCGATCGAATCTTTATTATTGAATCTTATCGTGCCATTTTATTATCATCTCTACAGGTATAAAACGAAAATTTCGAAAATTTTTAACTTGTAATTTATCAAATCGTTGAGCAACAAAATCCACGAATTGTTTCATTGTCCACAAAATTATTCCATCAATGTACAAAAAGCTTCAAGCAGTATAAAAATTTGTCACAGTTTTTAAATCTACAGGGTAGACAACGAAAGGAAAGAAAAACAGTGATAATACACGGGCGAAGAAATACGTTACCTTGTAGAATGTTCATACACGCGTGAACGACACGTGCGAGTCGACGAAGAATCCAAAAGAGAGTGAGTCTGATGTAACGACGACTCGATGAAATTATCATTGTGATAGCGGCAATCATAGTCGCCGGCGGAAGCGGCACGATTTTCCGTACTTTTTCCGTGCTTTTAACGTACTTGGAAAGAGAACAAAGCTTTTTCGGGCTTCCGACGTTTCAACAATTAGCAGGCGAGGTCAGGCCGCTCGTTTCGGTCTCTCGGCGCAGCATTTGGAAGTGTGCCATCGGCAAGAATGAAACGAGAAAGAAACAAGCTAGACGTAATGAAGTGCATGATTTCTTTTTTCCCTTTTTCTTCCGTTCGCAAATCCCCTAGTCAACCGTTCCGACCGTGTTAAAGTAAACCGTGGAATATAATAACGTTAACGAGTCGTTTAATATTGACGATAATTTCGCTGCTCTCTTTTCTTCTTTTCCCTTTTCGTCCTAAATGAGATTAGGAAACGATAAAATGAATCTTTGTAGCTTCTTCCTCGTTGCAGTTTCTTTTCTTTGAGACTGCAGTTTTAATTTCCGGATTTATCTGTCGTCGTTTCTGCTTGATCCGTCGAATCGAAGATTTTTATTCAATTTACGAGAAGCAACTTCTATTTTCTATTATTTATCGTATTAGTTGCCGTACCGTGTTCGATTTAAGCAAACTTCGTTGATCTATAAAATAAATATGAATTTTCCTTTTCCGTTCGACGTTTTGCAACAAAGTGTACACACCCGTTCATGTTTTCTCCATTTCGTTAATGCAATGGCAAACATTTCTACGTTACAAGCAATGTCGTCATACGCGGTATTCTTTCATTTTAATTAAATTAAAGAAAAAAAAATAAAACCTGTATACAATTTAATCTCTGTGGAACTCTTTGAAAACATCTGCGAAATATCGCGAAAAAATAGCCCGAAGATTAAAATCAAATAAACAAGAGTTTGCATAAATTTAAAATTCGTTTGAACGTGTACGAACGTTAAATACGTTGACTGGCCATAGCCCCCCGTATCAATTTCGACGTATGAAACGTAGCATTGGACGATTTATTGCTAAAAAATGAGGTATACATATCTCTAACGCGACGAAAAATCGTTATCGGCAAAAATTTTCTCCATAAATCCCAACAATTTCACGCAGGCACGAAATGATATGAAACGATGCGACGTATGTATGTATTTAACCTGCGTGGATTTATTACGATAATAATGTAACTATCGCGCGTTTTGGTTACTAGCGCTCGGGTAAAAAATAAGAACTCTGAAAGTGAATGTAATGAATTATGCTTACGAAAGTTGAACTATGCACAATTTCGGCTACGTCATACACGGTAGATAATTTTTAAATTTACTGCATCTAATTACACGGATTTTAATAGAATATCCCGCGAACTCCCGTTACGTTCACTTCCTCTCGCGTACAAATTCATTTTACTCCGCTCGTATATATTTACGAGTAGAAAGCGTGCCGTTCAAAATTCATATCGAGAAGAATTAACGCTAGAATTATGAATCGAGATCAGAATGTAAATCAAGATGTTAAATCGGAGAAATTAAAATGCCGGGAGCAGGTAAAAATTTGCAATGCAGTATGTTTACAAACTTTTCATTTATCTATACAGATATTTTAAGAAGAATCATTGAAATCTTGGTAAAGGTTTGTAAAATTTTTATAAATAGTTACGAATTGATCAGTTTGACCACGCTGGTAGTTCTAGCGTCAGAAACTTCGTCCACGTTCGCTCTCTTTCTTTTTTTTTCTCGGAAAAATAAGAAAATGAAAAATATCCATATGATACTTTTTAAGCTGTTGCGTAACACGTGTAAAGCACGTAAGGGTATCGCGCGCGGGCATTTTACATCAAAACAACGTGCACGCCGGTCGGGGGATATTCTAGTCGCGAGAGAAGTTTCGAAAGAGGTATTGAGATTCTGCAAACTCGCGCTACTTGTACCAGAGTATTCTTACAGCGTCACACGCGATGGTAAAAGATTCCCCGATATAAGGAAACCCTACGTGAATAATACTTTTCCGTATGCAGCGTTCTGCGTAAGATTTTTAGGAAAGGTGTCACGTATTTTCTCCGAGAACACACGTTGCGAGACGGTAACGGTAAGTTAAGCTAGAGTGTCTATCCGACATCGAGATGTTAATGCGAAGTAAATTTTTTAGAAGAAAATGTGAAACGGACGCACAGGAGTTTATCTGATTATTAGAAAGAAATTTCACGTATAATATCCTGTGAGCTGCTTCGAAATAACCCAATTCTAATCTGCTAGTCGGATTATTTTTTAATTAAAATTTCTTGTAACTGTAGGATTAATAGATTCACGCTGATTCCAGTTAAATCGACTTTGATCATTGTATGAATAAAAGATTTTAATCAATGCGAGATTCGCGAATAAAGATATTCGATTCTTTTGTTCAAAGACTTAGACATCCTAATGACGAGTTCACTCGCCACATTTAATTAACGACGAAGCCAGCGATGAATATTTGTACATTTATCTGTAACAGATTATACATTTGCGATAACTGTACGTAATTGTACTATCGCGCAGTTTTCAATCAGTGCTAAATAGGTGAAATCGATACGGGGTGCTCTGACTTACCACGCCGGCAGAATAATTTAACACGTTATAACTTCCGTAACTGTTTAAAGCTATAAATTTGATAAAATCATCTTGTACGAGTTTTATTTTATGCGAAGAATAAGTTTTGACTTTAGAAAG
>KQ435744.1:52885-63305 GCA_001276565.1 Melipona quadrifasciata
CCGCCGGCCCTCGAAGAACAACCGCCGAAACCGGCGATTCTCTATCCTCCTTCCGCGTCGAAGCCCCCCTCTCTTGCCCCCTCTTGCCCGAAGAATTAATACGACCGCTGTGTTCTGCTGTTTTTAATCCGCTCCCCCTCCCCTACGCCGAACTGCCGAATAATATATGCAAATTCAAGAGCTAGAGCTAGAACACCTCTCCGGCCCCCCAAATACGAATACGAACACGAGGGAATCTTCGTCCGAATAGATTATTTAATTCCTGTTTTTCTTTCGCTCCCTCTCGCCGCCGGGGAAACAACAGCCCCTTCGCCCGCCCTCGCCCCGGCGAAATTTACGGACGAGAGCCGATATTTTCTTTCTTTCTTTTTTTCTTTTTTTTCTTTTTTTCCCCCCCCGGTGGGACGCGGTTCGGATTTAAATTTAAATTCGAACTCGCTCGTTCAAATTCGCGAATTCGAATTGAAATCGCGTGCTCGCGAACGTTCGACCTTTGGATTCTCGGAAGTTTCGTTCTTTTTCCTTCTCGTTTCATTCGGAAGCTCGAAGTGGCTCTCTAAATTGAGAATACGTGAGCCGTTTGTTGTTGAAAGTCCGTTTATCTTTAAATCGAAGTGTTCGACGGGTTTGCTTTTCGATAAATTTAAAAATATTGACAACTGATAACGTGATAGTTTAGTGTCAGCGTGTTTGTGTAATTTACCAATTCAGTTGGCATGATAAATATTGTTTAGAAAATAACGCGTTTTCGATGACTTGGGTCACATTAACTTTTTTAATTTTTAAAAAGGCACAAGTCTCTTGAAAAAAAGTAAAATAAAATTAAGAAAAATATCCAGCTATTAAAGAAATATTAAATAATATTTCGTAATTTATAATTCGTTCTTCCCCAACTTGCGTATGCCGGAGGGATTTAAAATAATTGTGGTGCACTGGTGGTATATAGTGTAACAAGTCCATTATATCAGTGTATTTTAGTGTTGCGATTGGTGACAGTTCGATATTATTACTGTTCCTTCTTCTCAACTAGATACAATTCGTTTAAAAGTGAAAAGACAGCGTGAGAGTGCTGGCTTGATCTTAGAAAAATGGATTTAGGCCACTTTCAAAACAAACGATTCGTATGTGCTCGGGCTGGAACGTTCGAGAACGCTCGATTCTTGAAAATATCGAAAAGGGGGGAATAACGAGGCGAAATCGCCGCCAAGGAATTTCCAATTTTGCTCCTGGATCTGCAGTCTCCACGGGAGCAACGTGTTTTCGTATTCCCGTTCTTCCATGCACCGTGTACCGGAATAACGAGGCTCTCGCCTTCCTCTTTCCAATCGATAATCCCGCCACCTCGCTCCGATCGCGTTGGCGCGACGTTGCGCCGTGTTTCGCGCGCTCCGCTTGCAGCGTCTTCGAGTCCCTTGCGTGGGGGGCTGGAGAGGGGGGAGGCAAGGTGCCAGCAAACTCGACTTCCGGTCGAGTGCTCATCGCCTCGCAGGAGATACACGGTCGAGATACGCACGGATAACCGCACGCTCTCCTAACTGGGTTACTGCTGGCAGGGGGGAAACAGCTTTCTCTTGCCCTTGGGAAAACACCGCCCGTTGGAAACGTCCTCGTCGTCGTCCTGGCTTCCGTTTTCATAGACCAGCCCCCCTCCTCTTCTCTATCTTTCATCTCGTAACGTTCGCCACAATGCTGCGCGAGCACAAAGCGCGTTTGTCTGACGATTGTCAAACTCCTCGCGAATTCTGCCCTCTTATCGCGCGTCGAACCAACCGATTTCCGCGTCTCGCTTCCCGCGAGGAGACCAGGAAATTCACCTGTCGATCGAAACCTGTCTCCTTCCGAATGAGAAATCGGAAATCTCGGCGAGAGGGTGTTTCGTTGCTTTGTCACTACTCTTGTTTCGACAAATTTGTTTCGATAAGGGGTATCCGAAGGTTGCTTCCGTTCCCGCGAGTACAATGTCAACTTCTCCGCTAATTGAAATTTATGGGGCGCCTAGGTGGAGGTTTTTAAATATATCTGCGAGTTTTGGAACAGAGGTGGCTAACTGGCGGCCCGCGGATCCTTGCCCCCACTTTGCTAATCGCTAGCGCTACCCCCTCCACTGCGTCGATCTCCCCACTTGCTTGGTAGGAAAATTAACAGACTGACAGAGTGGGGTTCACGCACGGCAAGGAAATTTCGCTGCATTGAAGGGGGTGGCACTAGCGATTAGGCCAGTTAGCCACTTCTCAGTTTTAGAAATTTCTAATTCGATACGATGAGTTTCAAGCACCTACATGTTACAAGTGTTAACCTTTAAAAGCTCGATCAAACTTGCTCATTGAGGCACATCTCGACAGACGAAGATCGAATAAATAATCCTTTGTTGTTTGTCGAATTTGCTGGAAAAAAAAAACGCTTGTCTTTTCTCTCTTTCTCTCGTCGAGATCGATCGATCGACTCTCGTAACAAGCTCGTATTTTCCTACGAGCCTAGCACTAATTGGCCTTCCGCGCTCGAGAGTTCTCGGGGAAAGAACTCTAAATCCTTATTTATAGAAGTCGCCGAAGTTTTCGATCGACGATTCGGCGGAAGAGCCGCGACTGGATGGTGGAAGCCGGCTTAAGGGCACGACGAGCACACGGTCGGTTGATTTAAGAGTCGTCCATCAGACCAGGCGAAATTTTCACATTCTCTCGTCTTCTGATCGGGGCCCAGATCAACTCTCAGGAATCGCGAAGTCGTTGAACAGAGTGTAATTTGGTGATCGAGAAAGAACGGTTTAGAATTTAACTCTTTTTAGAGGAGCTTTTCATTTTTCAATTTTAAACAAAACGAAAGTTATGATAGCTCGAACAAACCGTTATGCACGTGTTTTTAGTGATATTTTGCTAGAGTATTGCTTTGTATAAATAAAATGGTTCCGAGAACAACTGGGTTCTTGGAAATGATAGTTTCAGAAGAGTGCAACTTGGTCCAACGAAGAGTAAAAGAATTTTGATATATTTTGTAAATCATAATGTTCGAGAGAGGTATTTCTGAAATGTCAAGTTTTGGAAAATCAGCTTTGAGTTTACACTGAAAGCTTACTTAACTTTCAAATTCACCGAATTCGACCGTTTTTATTACAGAAAAACTGCTGGTGAAACCCAGCTCGGTGAAATTTACAGTATTTGCTCAGATTTTTGAAAATTCATACCGTATGACACAAGTAACTTCCTTGGTAGAAAAATATCTTTTTTCGTCCTAACCTAAACGTTCTAAATACGCAAAAAAGAAACGTGTAATATTTTTACAAATTAGCAGCCCTTGGAGGCTCTCAGAGATCGAAAGGGTTAACCTATTGCAAGGGCTGCTAATTCAACCCCGTCAGTTGAAAATTGTACACGTACAGCGAAGAAGACGATCGTGAAGAATATTCGCCGTCTCTCCAAAGTTTTAAAGGAGATAACTTGAACGTGCGAAATAATAAGCAGGGATTACACGGGACGGGTTCGATCGTCCGTGGAAACGACGACCGGCGGGGAACGAGGGGGCGGGGGAGGGGGCGGAAGAACGGAGAACGCAACGGGAGAGCGCAATTTCAATTTCAGAAAGTTGATTTATTCCCATCTTCACCCCCTCGCGATCGTCTTCCAGACACCGTCGGAATCTTCGCAGCTTCCGCCTGTCCCCACCCCTCCGCTTTAAAGTCTCCGCGCTTTCCGGCTGGAAGGGGCTGGAGTTCCTACGTAGAGAACCTTTAAACGTCCTTTCCACCCCCCCTCTCCCAGAAATTTATGTGTCTCCGATAAGCCCGGGGAATATTGCTTCGCTCGAGCCACGAATTATCAATCGTCGGGGAAATAAGGGAAGAGGATCAAGCGCTTGTTTCAACCTCTTGCGCTGGAGTGACGTGCCACGCACGTCGAGAATTTTTTTGCCCCAAATTGCAGCATTTTCTCAGTTTCGAGTATGTTCAAATGTAACCGAGGCAAAACAAACGATAAGTTTGTCACTTGTTAATAATTTCTGTCCAGTGATGTCATACCGACGAGTTCAAAAAGAAAAGAAAGCGACGATTTATTGTAGACGGCTCGGTCACTCGTTATGGTCCGCGCAAGGGGTTGAAACGCGAATTACTCAGAAGAAGCTCTTGCGGGCTGGAAAATTCCTACTAAAAGAACAATTCTCACGCGGTCGGTGAAAACTTAGATTTCGAGCGTTATCACACTTCGAAGTAGTGAAGAATCGTTGGTGAATGATCGTCCAATTTAAGATCGCGCGGGAGATTTAAATTTTGATTGCTTCGACTCGATAATGTCAAACATTGAGAGGGGTTTCGAACGAAAAGCGGCGTATTCTACCATTTCCCGACATTCTTATCGTTTCGCGGGCGAAACTTTAACGGAGATCCTTTAATGGCGATACGCGGGAGATTGAAATGGCGGGAACGGCGAGCTCGCCGCGACTCCTAGCGCCGCGAGATTGAAGTGTTACGAAGCATCGTGTGAGAGAGGAGAGAGACCAGCGGATAGCGGATGGTGAACCTGACTGCTCGTATTTCACGCTTTATGCGCTTTGTACTTTCTTGAAATATTTATTCCAACGTTAAAGTCCCGAGCTGCTCGAGCACCGGGTATAAAATACGATGACCGATGCAACAACGTGCACGAGCGCACGCCAGTCAGTTTTCTTTCTCTCTCTCTTTCTCTGTGTGTTGCTCGTTCGAATTTTATTATCCCCCCATGGGCTGCCATTTTCCCCGAGTTGCTGTTCGCTCGTTCCTCTTTCGTTTTTTTTCTTCCTCTTCTTTTTTTCTTCGAAAATTCAACCAAGTTGCCTCTGCCACGTACTACATAAAATCGAGTGTGTAGCACACGAACGCTTGCGGGAACACTTTTCACAGGTATATCGCGTTCGTTGTATTTACAAAATGCTGATCAACTGTAATTTTGTAACTATTGTGCGCGAAATCTGTGTGTCGTCCATCAATTTACAGCGTTATTGGGAATTTCGTTGGTGGAACGCGAGGTTCTCTCCCGTTTACGATTGTCTTTCTGGCGCGTGTTCCACTATCGAGATCCGGAGGAGGGTGAGAAAATCGCCGGCCGATGTGTCCGATCGGCGAGCACTTAACTACTCCTCGCACGATCCTCTCTGGCAAAGTAAATATGCAAATGCGCGATAAGACGCTGCGCGTAGATAGGCGGCTACGCGGCTACATGTTACGTCACGGGTTCGGGTCGGATCGCAGACTCTTGGGCGAATTAATGTCGGCCAATAATCGGTCGTTGGAAACGGGCTACCAGCCCGGAGAAACATGGCCGGTTAATGGACCCATCGACGAGATCTAATTGCTCGGATAAAGGCTATCTTCGAGCAGGCCGAACACCGAGATATCGAGCATAAAATCAACACCGCGATATACCCCGATGCACGCGAAATTGAAACGTTCCGCGCGGATGCAGCCCAGCACTGCCAAAACTGACTTCGGCGATGATTTCGCGGTTGGGACCTACATTCCCTCTCTCTGCCCGTTCCACCCGTATGCACCTACGTCTGTCTGTGTGCGTTCGTTCGTTTGTTTGTTTCGTTTCCGTGTCGATTGCTCTGCTCCTGACGGTCCTTTTATTTCTCCCGGACGTTTTAATTCGAGAGGAATCGGATGTAGATCGATAGGCACTCGCCGAGAGCGACGTTTTATTTTTTTGCGTTTTTGGAGCTAGCGACAGACGAAAGGCAAAAATTGTTGCTATTTAACTATTCAGTGTAAAGTTACTCGATCTGTTGTTGATAATAATAATAATTCTTTTCTCTGTTGTAAGAATGAAATTATCGAGAACCGTATTGTTTTTGACAGACAGGATAGATTTTTAACAAGTGGACAGTTGGATCGACGAAAATCGCTCGACTGTACTTATTTATTCCTACTTGTGAGAATCTTCGCGGACTCTCGAGGAATAAATGGATTGTAATGATGAAAATCTGTTCTGGATGGATGATGGAGTGAGTTTTGTTTTCCCAGGGCAATTGATGGAAACTATTCGCGCCACGAGAAATCTGGGTAAAACGATTGGCTACGGGTATATATGGTTTCGAGCAGCCTCAAACCTGGTCGAGTATGCGTATTAAATTTATTCGGGAAAACCGGGAGAAAGAGGAGTGGAACCGCGAAACATCCGGTCGAACGCGGAGAGAAGGCTGTATTTTCTCGTGGTGCGCGCCGGCTAATTCCATTCGCAACGAAATTAGATCCAGCGGATACACTTTTGCCCACGCTCGGAGACTTCACTCTGCAACCTTTTATCCGCAACCGTTCACCCTCTGCGCGTGGAAATTGCGCCGAAAAAAAAGGCGAAATTGAGACAAAGTTTTTTGAGGCAGAGTTTCGGCGGATTCGTAAATTTAGAAATCAAGAGACTTTTCTCGATGCAACTGTACAGGGTGAAAAGAGAAGTTTGTCTGTGGCTTGTCACTGATAAATTTTACACTTCCGACTTGAATTTCAAGGTCGTAAATTTTTCCTTCCTATTTCTTCGCATTATATCCTACTCGTCACGAAGGTAGAACTTTTTCAAGAAATCATAGGTTGCAACTTAATAGTTCTTGAAAAAAGTGTTTTAATCATTTAAAACTTCGTCCTAACAGCGACTTTATGATTCTGGACACGTGGATATCTATATTACGTAATGTTTGTGTATATTTCGAATAACGTTAGCAGTTAGTTTTATCATTTGATTATTTTGATTCAAATTGATGCTACAACTCAAATGTTTGTTAAACCTAATACGAAAATTACGTGCAATATCCTAAAGTCGCTGTTAGGACGCACGCGTAGTATTAAATGATTAAGAAACTTTTTGGCCATTTTTCAAGAGACTGTACAATCGACAGGGGCAACACGAGCCCCTTGTGTGCGACGAACGTCCTTGTATCTTTCATCCGACTTTCTTTTTCTTTCTTCGCTTCGTAAAACACGTTTGTGCTCCGCTCGTATCACCGTATATATCCAGAATTCGTTGGTTGGAGGAAGAATAATGGTGGATTGATAAAAGCGGGATAGAGAGAGAGAGAGAGAGAGAAGAAAAGGGAGGAGTACGATAAGCAGAAGAGAAATGCAGATTGAAAATCTGTGGCCACCCTACGCGAGGGTGCATCGGCAAGAAAATTGGGGTTGCGCGAGAATAATACGAGCCGCGAGAGGGCCGCTACCCGTGCAACGTTGTCCTATCCCACCATCATCGGCATGGGGGAATTATTCTTTCTTTTTTTTTCTCTACCCCGCACCATCGAGGTATGTTGATTACATTTGCCGGAGCTCGCGGCGATTCCGTTTCTGTTCTACCCCTTGAAACTATCCGAACGTTCTCTTACTTTTTCACTGTGCGTCTGTTGAGGAAGAAACTCTCCTTTTCTTTTTTAAATAAGTTTAAAAATTTTTTGAAATTTGCAAATTTGTTCTTTGTACTCTGATTGGAGAGTTGGAGTACATTTTTGAATTTAGCTACCCGGTACAGTGACGTCAGAATATTTAAACTGTCTATCAATATAATTGTAGATAACATAGATAATTATAGAAACTATCTGTCAGTATAATTATAGATAGTCACTATATTTAAACTATTTATCAAAATAACAGATGGTAAAAATGCCTAATGGCATCGCAAAATTAAAAGCAAAAGCATTGTACAAGTACATGCACAAATATTTGCGCAGATTCTAAATTAATCAACGAGTGGTTGTTGATGCAACGATACATTAACTCGAATTTTCAAATTTAACTGTTGCACCAGCTTGGAAATTTCTTTGCACAAAATTTGGCAAAGAAATCTTTCGAACAGTTTTCTTAAAATTTGGCGAAAGAAAAAAAAAAATCACAAGTTACCTTTTCCAGATACTTGCGAACGATAGTGTGCACGTGTTATCGGAGAGACGCGTCGCGATACCGCTCGCGGCGTGCGCGCATAAATTTCGACTGGCGACTGGTAATTGTCGCGCTTTTAATTTCGCGGTTTTTCAAGCGACGAGCAGTCGGTGCTTATTAAGTGCTCACCTCGCCGGTTCCGGTTATTCGCCGTGGCGTTTCAAGGGTGTTTTTCCCAGCGAGCCTGAATTTTCGGGTCTTGTCTCTGTGCGTTTCTAGAGGCAATTATCTTTGACATTCTCCCCTTTTCCCCTACCCGCCGTTCGTATAATTAGCGGCTACCTTTGGAACACGTTAATGGCCGGTAAACACACTGTGAAGTAGATAATTTGTTCTTTTACAGAGAGTGAAACGAATTTCTACTTTTCCCGGTTAATCCTGCAATTCGTTGCAAAAACATATTTCCAATTACTGTCTCTTTAAACTATAACCGAGGTAACTACGTACAGCGTTTGATACAGTTTGCGACGGATGCTTTTGTGACGCAACCGCGCGAGCGAAGGTGAAAGAACGTTTTAAATTCTCCTTTCTACCTCGTCGTGTAATTAGGGGCTACTTTTGGGATACGTTGATGGCCGACAAACACTGTGAAATAGAATTTCTTTCGTTTGCAGAGCTCTACGAAATTTTTCAACCCATAATTTCTACTTTTTCCCAGTTGGTCTGTGATTCGTCAGCAAAACAAATTTCCCATTACTATCTCTTTAAACTATTATCAAGATATACTACGTACTTGCGTTTGATGTAGCTTGACGACGGATATTTTCCAGTGAACCAACTATGTGAATAAAAACGTTTTGAATTATTCTTGCACCTTTCTACCCGGTTCGCATAATTAGAGATGGAACGTGTAAATGAACACTGTGAAATAAAATTTTTTCTTTTATTCCACGAAATTTTTTGGACCGAGTTTTCTAGTTAATCTACAATTCGTTACAAAACACACTTCCAACTACTGTCTGTTTGAATTACAATTAAAATGTACTTCATACGCGTTTGATGTAGTTTGACGATGGATATTTTTCAGTGATTAACCGTGTGAGAGAGTATGTTCTAAATTATTCTTTTCATTTTGTACCCCGTTTGTATAATTAGAGATTCCCTTTGGAATACTAAAGGCCGATAAACAGTGTGAAATAGAATTCTTTCTTTCATTGAGAGAAACTTTTTGGACCGATTTCTTTTTTTAGTTAATATACTTTTGCTAGTCTACAATTCGTTACAAAGCAAATTTCCAACTACTGTCTGTTTGAATTACAATTAAAATGTACTACAAACGCGTTTGATGTAGTTTGACGATGGATATTTTCCAGTGAACCAACTGTGTGAGAGTACGTTCTAAATTATTCTTTCCATTTTGTACCCCGTTTATATAATTGGAGATTATCTTTGGAATATGTATGGAATATGCATTGGAATTTTCTTTACAGAGTGCAGTTCGTTACAAAACAAATTTCCATTTACACCATAATTGA
The DNA here is from genome assembly GCA_001276565.1 of Melipona quadrifasciata. NCBI lineage: Eukaryota > Metazoa > Arthropoda > Insecta > Hymenoptera > Apidae > Melipona > Melipona quadrifasciata. The sequence goes on from KQ435744.1 coordinate 62,249, forward strand.
GATGTACTACATACGCGTTTGACGTAGTTTGACTGAATGAATATTGTCGTATCATAAGAGTATAATCAATAGTATAATCACAAAGACTAATTTAATGTATAACAATATTATTATACATTAAAAGAACCAATTATCATACAAAGTTGGAACCGATCGCGAGTGATGCTTCGTGAAACGAATTGACCGGAAACAGGCGGAAGGGGGTGTTCTCCTGGCCACAGAAAGTTGGACGAAGTACCGGTTAACTCGAAATCACGGGATCACGCTCGTTTTTCGTAAGCGCGGTTTCCTCCGATCTCGATCCGGGCTCGCGCGTTCCGTGTTCCAACTTGTCTGATTGATTATCCCGATTATTTCGACGGTGGGAGCTCCTCTGATGGCCGGATCAATCAAAGCGGTTTCCTCGAGCAACGTTTACCGATAGAGAAAGAGAGAGAGAGAGAGAGAGAGAGAGAGAGAGAGAGAAGAGTAAATAGGATTATTCGATTCCCTGTTTGCGAATCGGTCGCTACCCAGTTTTGATTCGCGAACCAGTCTGTCGGGAGATTCGTTGGAGAACGCCAGCGGGCGCGGCGACGCGACCCAATCGCGTATTATCCAAACGGATTTCGCCTTTCGTCGTCCTTCGAACGTTCAAACACCGCAGGATTCCCGTTCCCCCGGATCTTCTATCCTCATTAAAATTGAAGAGATTGTCTCTCATTGCGTGACTCGTGCTAAGACTATAGCCTCGTCCTATAACGAGATCGTGATCCGCTTCTCAAGGATAACGTCCCGATTAATTTACCTGTTTACGCAGGGGGGGGGGGTAATTTTCCAAAGTCGAATTCGGTTTTAGTTGCAGGGTGCTGAGAAAGAATTGTTCGAATGTAACTTTCTAATTTCTTTGAAACTTTCCAACTTGGACGTCATGCTCTTTGGAAGCTTGTTTAGAAGCTTGAAGTTAATTGCCTTTAGTAATCCTAAAGATGAGGCTTCCTCCACTTTTTCAATAACAGGAACTATGCGTTGCACAGGGGTGGGGCATCGGGATTTTGGGGATGCTTTAGGTTGGGAA
>KQ435744.1:86682-111504 GCA_001276565.1 Melipona quadrifasciata
ATACCCAGCTCGGGACAAACGTGCGACCACGCGCGTCCCAAGCTATGCGTGCATGTGTGTGTGTGTGTGACTGTATAACTTGGTCAGCGTGCTCCGACGTTATGTATCATGCTACACGCGTTGTTTATTTGCGCACGGTGTTTTTATCCGGACCTGGTCGAAATTCATTTGGAACGATGACTCGCAATAAATTTTTGAACGTTTTAGATTTCAATTAATTGTAACGTTGATAGGTTTCAATTAATGGTAACGTGGGTCGTTTGGCCAATCAAAGAAACTCGAGGCTGTGCAAATAATTGAGAAGATAATGAATCGAAGAAGGAGTATTTGAGAGAATAATGTTTATTTATTTAATTGAAGATTTGTCTTTGAAATAAATAAGTTCAAAGTAAATATCGATGAAAAGAAAAAGAATTATCAATGAAGATCAAAATAATTTATTTTTGTGTGTTGTTATCAGTTTGCAATTTGTCTTAGCTTTTAATTTAAGGATTCGTTCCTCAAACGTGTACATATGTATATCTGTGTGTATATTGTAAGACTTGATTGAAACCGGAGATGTAACAGGTTTATGTTACATGAATGAAAAGTTGGAGACCAAGTTGTGTTAGGGATGAAAATTGCATTGTTTGAGAATAATTTTGCGTCAGAAACTTTTCACATGATATCCATGTATTATGACATCTATATGATATCTATACATATGACATCTATGACTCATGCTAATGTGCAGTATATAATTATATATTAGGTAATATAGATTAATATAGATAACATAATAGATTAGATTATACAAAATATAATTAGTTAAATACAAGAACCGAAGAAAGTACACGACATTCGTAATAATAAATGAATTTTTCTCAACATTTACTAAGTTCAATACGCAAGACAAACTATTTTTGTGCCACTCGTGCACGAATAATCATGCTTGTGCTTTTCATCAGAAAATCCGCCTCTGTTCTCCAACACAGGTTCCACTATTCTCAGGCAGTCTTTCAGTTAGTTTATTCAATTTTTCAAGCGGCACGTTGTTTCAACGGCGTTGTGAAATCTCCATTGAGACGTTCTTGCGAGCGTTTGAGCATGTTTCCCGTCTCGTCTGTCAATCTCCTCCCGTGACGTCTCGAGTGGGCTAAGATCAGTTTATCGAAACTTTTTGATCCCCTTTCCCTTTCGAACATCCTCCGCGATCACTTGGGAGGACGCTCAGTTGACGAAAATTAAAAAAGAAGAAGCAAAAGTATCGGCGCGAATTCGGAATTGATACGAGTATCTTGACGAGTATGTGTTACGTGTCGATCCTCAAACTGACCCTTCAAATTTTCGTTCCACCAATTTGTCACACTTTTGCACTTTTACCGCGCTAATTTCTGGAATTACGACGTTTGTTGAAGTCGGGTTACGCGTGAATTTGCACGTTTGTTAAACGCGCGGAAGCAAGCGCGGAAGTGGAAGCGAGACAAAGTTCTCAATACGCTGAATATTTCAATAGTGCGTCACACTGCGCGTTACACGCACTTTGAAAGCGGCGTTATTGCGTAAACGTTGCTCGGAAACGGTATTATCTCGACGGTGTTGGCGTCGGCCAGCTTAATCCTGGATTTCACGCGGACAGGCGATCTCCCGTTTTTGTTTTTAAGCAACGAGGCGAATTATTTTCGACGAACGAACTTCTCCCTTTTTCGTTTGAAACCATTCGCGAGACGATCAAAGCGACATTATCTCACAAAACGGAACGCGCGATGAATTCCTCGGTTTTTCGCCTGGAATCTGTTACTGATCGAAACATTTTTCAGAAAATGTGAAACTTCTGCGTCTCGTTTTCCGATCGAAAAACGCGATTGAACGAGAAAGAGAGAGAGAGAAAGAGAGAGAAAATATGGCGTTTGTGATCACATCGAGGCGAGAGGGGTTGCCGACGGTGATGATAATGGGCGCAGTAATATCGATAATATTGCTGATAATTGCTGCGATAATAGAGGATAAAATTACAGGGGATAACTGTAATTACGCGAGTGCACGGGGTGAGCTCTCCAATGTGAGAAACTTTATTTATTTCCTTCTCGGATGTCGGCGGTGTGCGCGTACGAGAAGGACCAATTAACGCTGGAAACTACCAAAAGGCAAAAGGTAAAATTTCCATCAGAAGCGTTGAGGTAAAAGGAAAGGAAAAGGAAGAAATGGGAAATTACGCAAGCTGTTTGTTCACACGTTTTTCGGGGAATCGCTTGAATTCCCAAAAGTACGAAAATATGAAAGGTAATAATATAAATAACAGTAATAATAACATAAATAATATAAATGAATATAAAGAAATAATATAAAAAAAATATGAAATTTCTAAGAGAGAAAAAAATTGCGAATTGAACACTTTGGTAATTTTCTGATGTTAAGGCGGAGGGGCGGAGGGGGGAGCGGAAAGAAACGCGGAGGAACCGTTTCCGTAACGGAGGATCTTCCCTAAATAGGTGATAATGAGAATGCATATCCTTGTTGCGATGCAAATTAGACGAACGGGGGTCACGAAGGCCCGAGAATTAGCGCATTACACCTGTTATTACATTGTTGCGCCTCTTGTTTCGCTCGGATCTAAACGACCGAGCGCCCGAGATTCATCGTCGTTCACGAGGTCGCCTGCAGAATGTGGAAAAATCGAACGTTTCGCTCTGCTGTAGGAATACAGGAACGTGCCGTTATTGCAACTTTACACACATCTGTTCCCACCGTATAATCGTCGATTCAATGCGGGAAACAGTGCACATAAATAAGAAAAGAAGAAGTGAAGAAGTTAAATAGGAAGAAAAAGGGAAATTTTTGACGGTAAAAGAAGAAACTGGATTTTCTTTTTTAAACAAAAGCCAGAACACGAACGAAATTTAGATTAGGTTTAGAATTATTATTTAGTTTCCGTATAGGATAAAAAGAAAAAGGATGTATTAAAATTTCGATCAAACAGTAACATTGCAATTGCTCTTGCCAATGTTGATAAAGATGAAATTGAAATTAAATTCGATTTCTCAGTTTAAATTATGCTTCGAAGAATAAAATTGAAAACGTACGGGTTGAACGTGTTATTAATCAGTGTCACACGTTGTAAATCTGAAGATCCAACGATCTAAACGAGTGAAAGACACGGCGATAAATCGGGCTGAATCCTGTGTATTTGCAACAGCTCGGCAGCGTAAAAAAGAAAAAAAAAAGAAAAAAAAAACCCCCGCTGGCAAAGCACGGAAAGCACGAAAATTCAAATCGTCCTCCGCGCGATCGCACTTAGTTTCCCCTAATTAGAGAAATTTACGAGGCAGGCGAATCGTCGTTAACGTGAAGATATCTGGAGTCAGAATCGCCGGCTCCAGAAATACGACGCGACACGCTCGCCAGATAGAAAGGACGTTCAAGATTTTTTTAAAAACATATTACGCGCCATAATTTGCATGATTTCTCATTAAGAAACACTGTATTTCATCGTAGGAAAAAATTCGTAGGATAAAAAGTTAGACACAGTTAACAGAACATGTCTCAAAGAAGAAGAAGAACCAAATTAATCGATGAGAACCGAGATTTCTAAAATGTCTAACTTTATGCGTCTGTTTTAACTAAAATTACCACCATCTGTGTCTGCTAAGTTGTAAAAATAAAATGTGTATAAATTGAATATGTATTAAAGCAACTTAAGTTATATAGAGAAATGACTCAGTTATATTGAAGATTTCAAAATAATTAATGCCACAAATATTTATTTAATTGTTGTAAATTTCCCTTTTATACTAAAATTTAGAAGAAAAATTTTTAAGAATTATACTTGCATCGTCGTTAAATTTATCTATTTTTTCTTCTGCCAAGAAATAAAATAGTTGTAGGGGTTTTGATGATGTATTATTATTTTAACTAAAATTATTATTATTGTTTTTTATTAATTTTTTCATTTTCTCGAGGTTGATGGACATTTAGAAATAATCGGTATATATTAAAAAAAAAATACCACATGATTTGTACCCCAGTACGATTTGTCTCACTGAAAGGCTCAGAAGTAACTGTTCTGACTATAGGAAATGAAGACGGCTCCTTTACCATAAAATTTTATCGATGTGCAAACATTTGAATCGATGCGAAACAAATTAGAGGCACGATCGCTCAGTACCAGACAACGCCACTCCTACTCGAGGTCTACCCCACGCCCCTCACGAATCACGTGACCCAAATCAACCAATCGCTAATTTTCGTTGCATCAGCGTTGCACCTGAAGAGGCCCGATTTTCTGGATTACCCCTGCTAAAATCACTTTCAATGATTTAAAAAAAAAAAAAAAAAAAAATGTCAAAATGAGAAAGTTGGCAACACGGAAATTCCACGGGGAAGAGGTAAATTTTCGCGAGCAAAGATGCTCGAAGCTTGATAACCGAGAGCAAGAAACGCTCGTTCTCGCGAATTTTATTCGTCATTTACGAAGCGAATTTCGATATCCACGACACGTTCAAACGTGGACGTTCCTCTCAGGAGAGGAAGTCTCTCGGACGCACAGTTAGCGCAGAGAGGAGAGGGGTTTCTCGAGTCGGGGCCAGTTAACGAGCAACGGGGCAGCATCACGATGCAAAGAATCGCGCGAGGGAAAGGGCAATGCCGGAGAGAGCAGAGGGCAGCCGTGTTACGAGGAGAGAAAGACCGCGCGCTGTTGAGATGAAGGATGAACGAGAGAAAGGGATATAAAGGGTGGGAGAGAGAAGGAGACTGGCTCAGAAGCGAGCGAACGTCGGCAAGATAGGAGGCGGCAACCAGCAATTACTAGCTGGAATGTCTGGGAACGCGTGGGACTCGATCCTAAAGGCCTCCCCGACCACGACAAAGTCTCGTGATGCCCCTTCTCGTCCCATTTCCCCCTCTCCCTTCTCTGCATCCGTGAGGGCCCCGCTAGCGATGGCCTGCTGTATCGAACGCGCTCGAACAATCCTTTCGTTTGCACGGCGGAGACTCGTGAAAACATTAAGAAATATCGCCAATATTTGGCCAACGTGCGTGTGGAAAGCAGCGGAAAGTTACTGACGATTTAAACCTCGAGATTTTGTAAAGTCAGTTTTGTTTTTCTGATTTTTAAGCTCCAAAGCTTCTGAACTTTCACAGTTCGTGAACGCGCTCTCTCTTTTTTGTAAATCGTGAAAATTCGGGTGCGTGTGAAAACGCGGAATTTTTTCGCGATAGAGCTCTTTTTTTGTCACTTTTTTGAAGATGATTCTACATCACGTAGCGGGAAAGTGAGGAAAAAGTCATTAACGAACGATAAAATCTGTGTAACATGTATCTCTAAAAATACACTGTTTCATATGTATGAAACAACAATTACAAAATTGATCACGTTGACCATTTTGATAGTTTCTAGCGTTTAGGAATCCCAGCTTGCTGTCCTCGAGCCTCTCTACCGGGTGACCACGGGGGAAACAACGAGATCGTTATCGCGTCGGTCGTTCGAAATTTGTTTGGCCGATGGATAGGTACGCCTTTGCTCTCGGGTGGAAGGAGGTTCGTTGGTGGCGCGAAGGTGAGGCTGGCGAATGATGGCTCGGTCGAGAGGAGAGACGTGTTATTTGACGATATTAATCCTGGATTTTTCGTGTGTCGTCGAGAGTCGTTTCAGGGTGTTCCTTGACGCGAGACCGCGTCCGACGCGGCTGTTTCGTGGTTATTATATCGATATAATGGCGCTTGGTATTTACGTCCACCGATATTGCGTAATGACGTTATTATATCGCCGTGTCGTGGGAGACAGAATGGATGCCAGAGGTCGATTACTTTCCTCGTACGTCAAGCGATTGTATTTACTCGTACGTGGCACAGCGTAGTGCCGCGTTCTCGTTCACCGATTCTGCCCGTGATTAATAATTGTAAAGCGTGGAAATGGATCTCGCGTTCGGATCGAGCGATATTCTGATCGCGTGAAATTGAATCCTTTCGAAGGATGGTCCCCGGGTATCGATGGCGCTTGATCGTTCGTTCTCGATTTATTTCTTCGCAGAAAAATAGTAGGTGAAAGTAGTACCTAATATATTGAGCTTTGTGATAAAAAATTGGACGACAAAAAAAATTCGCTCAGATCTCTTAATTGGAGACCTTGTACAATGAGAAAATGACCAAACTTTTTAGATGAAATTGTAAGATACTTTAGGAAAATAAAATTTTCTGGAGGTATACAAATAGTCTGTTGTTATTCCATAGGGATGGGTAAAATTGGGTACCTATTAAAAGATGTATAAAAAATGCAATACAGTTACAAAATTTTTATTTTTATTAGCTAAAAAATAGTAAAGACAATCATTTTTAACAATTTTAACAAATATAAAGTTATTCTACTTGTCTTATAAATTATGTTAATTACTAGTTTGAAAAGTTTGAATCATTTTAACACGTACATGTCTGAATTAATAGAACAAAAGTCGCAAATGAAATATTCATCGCCCTCTTCAACGCTCGTACACTTCACACGTGCTCATTCGTAACACAGAGTGCATTGTATCTGCCCCATGGCACATTAATCTACTAAACGTTAAATATTTGTACTTTAGTATGAGATAGGAAAAAATACGAAAATACTCTATAAGGACCAAGCATGTGAAAACCTACTGTACCTAAAAAGAAAAAGAAAAAACGCAAAGTATCGAAAGTGTCGATGATAAAAAATTCCACGAATCACAACTTTTTATCCAGCCCCATAGCTGATGCGCATTAGCAAACCAATGATTTCCCGTAACCCAATTACCCTACGCCCTAACTACTCTCGAACTTTCGTCGCACCTACTCACCAAACTCGATTTATCCACGATCAAACAATTCTCCTCGATCTGATCGATAGCTTCGCCGATTGGCCACCGGACGAAATTCCGTGACGATCGCAGCTCACACGGCTGAGCTGTGGTAATCGGACTGAAAGGCGCTGGGAGTCGTGCGACTCCTCGGGACTCGATCGCGTGGAAAGTATACGTTTCCCGCGGTAGTTGATGGAGCAGACCGCGAGATCGTTATATAACTGGAAGGCTGCCTACGCGATGGTGCATTAAGGTCGCCTTCGTAATCGGCGAATTACTAACAGTAATATTGGAGCTGGAGGACGCTCCGACATTTTAGCCACTTGCGCTGGCAACTGATTGCGGACCATAACGAGTGACCAAACCGTATATACAATGATTCGTCGCTTTCTTTTCGAGGCGTCGAATTCTTTTTACTCGTCGGTGTGATATCACTGGACAGAAATTATTGAGTTGTAATAAATTTGTTATTTGTTTTGCCTGGGTTATACTTAAATATACTTAAAACTAAGAAAATATTGCAATTTTGGGACAAAAAAATTGAAGAATCGGTAGTGTGGAGGCAAGCTGACTCTGATGCAGGTTTCGTGAAACCCAAGAGTCGATGCATGCATGTTTCAACGTGTGTAATGACGTTTACTGAGCTCGTGGCCTCTTCCAGGTGTTTATTCGTTTATTCCACGGATATACGAACGCACATTGGCGCAATCGGCATTTTTACGCATGACACGCGTGTTGTCTGGCCTACATTTCTCTGGTATGTCTAGCGCCACCGATTTTCCTAGGAAAACGCGACGAGATTTCACTCGATATTTCGCGATCGATCGCGTGCCAAGCCTGTCCAGGAGTGTCGACCTTCTCGGCAAACGGATTTCATTCGTTCGTTCAATCATACGAGCCCGCGTCCCGCCGATCCACGTTTTATCTCTCCGTCCGTTCTTATTTGCTCGCTTCTAAGTTCAATATGGAGATAGCCGAGTGCTGCACAAGAGCGCAGGGGCAACACTTTGGTTTTGCGGTATGTGTAGGTTTGAAAATCAATTGCCACTGCACGTATCGCTAAACTTTGCAAACTTTGATCGATCTTTGGCCGATCCTACGACCTCGTTACGTCGTTTCTATCCGTTTGTGCATGCACGTGATCGAACCGAAGACGATCAATTTCTCGCGAGGTCGAATTTCGTTGTTTGTCAATGTCTCTGGACAGGGATCGCCCTGGACTCTCTCCGTCCCCTTAAGATGAGAAATTTGGGGAATCCCTTTGTCGCGGTACGTTACCATAGAGTGGCTCGAGATTACCTAGCGGTTCTCGAGTGACCATGAGAAATTGCTTGCTCGAGATGTCGGATAATCACGAACACACCCTGTACGTGAACCGGCAAGATTGCGCTACGTTCTGCATATAGATACACTGTAAACTCTCTCTCTCTCTCTCTCTCTCTCTCTCTCTATAACGTCTATTTATCTATCTCTATCCTTCCGTCTGGCTGTCCTCGAGGTTTGCCTATGTATGCACGTGTTTGCCTGTCTTTCTTCTTCGCGTCGTCCCACAAATCTTCTCTTGTCTCATCTGTTACACCCTGAAATACTCGGACGTAATCAATGAGAGGCGGAGAGGGGGTTGGAGGTCCGGGCTTCGTGTCTCACCTGGCAAACGCGTACCCGTGTTGGTTGGCATCGGCGGCGGAACTCTTGAACTGAATCGTGGCCTCGTCGTCTGAGGGTGAAGCGGACGCCGGATATTAGGTGTACGAGAGTCTAAAAGGGCCTCTTCAACCTATCGATTTCATCCTTTTCTTTCTTCTTCTTCTTCTTCTTCTTCTTTTTCTTTTCGTTTTTCCTTCCGGTGCGTTCGTATCGTATCGCATTGTGCCACAATAAGTGAGTCTCTTTAGCTTTTTCCTTCTCGCGTCGTCTAGTATTTTCGTGAGAAAGATCAGACTGATCTTCGGGATTCGATCGGGGATAGTTGATCGGCGATTTGAGGGATTATCTATCTATTATCTTTCTTTATCTCTTCGAGAACATGAAGCCCTGCAATGATATCTCCAAAATTTCTAGGATTTAACGAAATATCGTTGGAGATGGATTTTTGTGTCATTTATTGGGCCATCGAAAGAAGAATGTTCAAACGAATTTTTAAATTATAGATAATAATTAATAATAAAAGTGCAGGTAAAAATTTCTAGAATTTGCCAGCAAAATATAGTTCGAGATGCATTTTTGTATCATTTACTGAACGGAAGGAATTTTTATGAAGGATCTATCTTCATATTCCCTGTCTAATTATTATCTTCAGGTAGTAAAAAATGAATTCTCTGCGGTGAAAAAAAATTTGGTTAGGTAAACGACACGAGAACGCATCTCGAACGATATTTTGCTGGCGAATCCCAGAAGTTCTGGAAAGATGAAGCTTCCGGAGAGACGGAGGGAGTTCATAAACGAGAGTGGATCGTACATAATTCAATAACGTGATGTAAAACGTGAAGTATTCTGCATACATTGTTCATTAATGAAACGGAGGGAACTGTTGGGACAATCTAATGGTTGGGAGAAAATAGTCTAGATTTCCCTCTAAATAATTTAACTTCAGGATTATTAATATAATTATTAATATACATTCGGGCTATTTTAATCGTTGCAAATCTTTGTAATCACGAATTTATTATACAGAATTTAACTACGAAACGATCCGTCAGTAATATTTCACAACAAGATGGCACTGTTTTATGAAAAAAAAAAAAAAAAACCAATTTTATTTTACGTAACAAATAATTCCGTTCGCGATACAATTTTATTTTGCGTAACAAACAATTCTATTTGCGATACAATTTTATTTTACATGACAAATAATTCTATTTATGATGTAAAAGGTTTTACAACTACAGGTACACTGGAACATAGACGTACACAATAGTTACGTACATGAGAGAACGTGTGACTTTTATGAAATTTTTTGCGCGTAATGCCTCTACCTACATTCTCTAAAAATTACATCTCGGGCATCTTCTATCAATCTGCTCTCCCTCTTCGAAAGAAAAAAAAAAAAGAAAATCAAAAAGGGAAGGAAATCTTTCTTTCACCGCGGAAAAAACGTCCAATCACTCTTCCTAGCCAATCCAATCAACCCAAAACCAACCTCCCATTCCTGCAAATACTCTTCCTCGGTGCTGCTCCTCTTTTTCACCTCCCTCCCACCAGCCAATCAGCTTTGCATCCACATCGTTCGAAAACCACCTCGGTTCGTGTCTTACCCGGGCAACTAACAGTCGTCCTCGGCCGAACAAAACAAGGATGAAGCAGAAAAGAAAAAGAGAAAAATTGAAAAAGAAAAAAAAAAAACCGAGGGAAATCGATCGTTGGAGCGAGGCCGCTGTTTTTCGTCCGGACCGGATGTGACCATTGCCCGGCGGGGTCAACGAGAAACACACACGCACACAGCCCCCCCCTCCCCCCCCCCAAAAAAAAAGAAGAAAGAGAAGAAAGGAAAAAAAAAGAATAAAGACATAGCGATTGCGGGGCACGCGCGCAGAGGCTGTAACTTTGGAACGGTCGTATCGCGGTTCGCGCCACTCTGATGGATGGCCTCGTAAACGGCGTCGAAGTTGCGCTTTAATTTCGCGCGAGCACCGCGTGGAAATCGCGTACGTCCGCGGGAACGGATTCGAGGCGCGTCCGGGGGGGGTCCGAAATTTATTTTTCCTGGCCGGGAGTCGAAATAAACAAGGCTTAGGCGGTTGCCGAAAAGTCGATATAGCGGCCTGCCGAGAGAGCGCCCCGTCGCCACTTTATACAGAGGGGCGCGCGTTGAAAATCGCCAGCTTTATCTCGGCGTACCGCCGCTCTTAACCGTGTCAACGAGATCGTCCGTTCTTTCTTTTTCCCCTCTCTCGTCCAAGTTTTCTCACCGTTCGATAAAGTTGCGGCGTTTTCTTTTTTCCTCTTTTTTTTTTTTTTTTTTAAATAGGAGATTTTCGTTGAAAAGGTGGTTTGGTTTTGCGGATAGTTCCGAAAGTTTGTCATTTTCTCTCTCTTTTTTTTTTCTTTTCTTCGGACACGGGTTGTGGGTTAGTGGTAGCTTGATTTATTGCAGCTGTTTTATGTTTCGCATGTTTTTTTTTTTTTTCCAAAGAGAGATTGAATCGATTGCGGTTTGGACATGCATTTCCCGATGACTTTAATCTTTCGCGAATCCTGCGCGAAATTTAATTTCACAGACAGAGAAATCGTTGTGTTGCCAAGCAAGTTGATACTAACTCTCCTATTTCTAATGTACTTCAAAAAAATGAGCGAAAAATGCCAAATTGATCAACACTAGAACGATCAAAGTATGAAATTTCGAAAACAATTTCTCATCGAAAACACTGCGAATTGCATCTTTTCTTTTCTTGCCTAAAAAATTTAAAATTAAGATCGTCATCCGGATATGAGCGATCCGTCTGCGTTAAATCTAACAAACATGTCAAATTGGTCATTTCGATCGCTCGATGTCGGCCAGTTGAGGAGTGAAGAAGGTCCGAAGAGAAGAGTTTCTCTCGTTCTCGAGAAGACGCGAACGATTTCGAGCGGATGAGTGAAAAGGTCGAGGCGCACGAGCTATATAATGTAGCGATCGAGACGAGCGATCGGTTTGTTTCATCGGTCGGAATCCTCCCGGTCCGTGCCTCCCTGATCTCCCGAATAAAACAGCGTGGCGTTGCAAGCGGCGCGTGCGTGTGCAACGCCGAGCGGATCGGGTAACGTCGTCGAACATTTAACGCGAGAATCGGTTTTATTCCGCTCGCCCGGCTCGACCCCCTGAATAATTCATGCCGGCCGAACTCCGGCGCGTTTTCCAGCCGATCCGACCGATTGCGATTCTTTCCAGACGAGGGGGGAGGGGGCCAGAGGGAGGTTGCACCCCCTCCTCTGGCCGGATCGATTGCGTTGCGAAAGATTAAACTTTATCCCTTGCCGCGTGATGCACTTACCGAACGATCTACCGTCTTCCACTTTCCAGAGCCGATTCCCAGAGCCTCCGAGTGCCCCGTTAATTCTTCCTCTCGATAAGTAGCGGCGCAGTTTTCTTCCAGTGGCCAATTTATAATTGAAATGACCAATTTATAATTTTTCTTTTTTTTTTTAGACTAGCCACTTGCATTTTTAGAGGTTCGAGTGAAAGTTTATCAAGTATCATAAACTTTTCTCCACGCGTATCCTTGCATATTCTAATTTTTGAAAATTGTCAGTGATTTTAGTGTCGAAACTGAGTGATACGTTATTTATTTGCAAAATTTTACACGCTACGCGCATAATCATTAATTGTGATATATTGTAAATATGCACTAATTCGGGGATGTAAATGAACGTTGTATGCAAATTGTTTTTATTATGTAAATGAACTTCGATGTATGCAAATTGTTTTTATTATTTCATCGACAACCAGATCGGAAATTTCCATCGGAAATGTTAAAAATGTGAAAACTATGAGGTTTTGTAATGCAGTGCATTTTGTTTGTACGTTTTACGAAAAAGTAATTCAAAATTTCGAATAAATGTTACATCAACTGGTCATTTTGGCCATTTCGATAGTTCCAGTGGTAAAACTCTATCTCGAGCATGGTCGTTCGGTATTTATTTTCCGTTATTGACACTCTGGAAAAAGCTTTCGTTTCGCAAATGTGTAGCAATGACAAATATTATTAAAAACGTATCGATTCGTCCTTTTGGTTGAAATTTTTGTTCCGTTCTTTTATACTTTTCCGACAATCGTTTATTCGTGTCATGGGAAATACGTTAATCGTTCAGCCACTGGCATTTAGATTAACCGAGTGCATTGCAGCTATTGATACATTTATTAACGTTGTTGAAAGATGTGTCGGAAGGTTAAAAAGTGACCCGAACACTCGCAGTTTTATTTATTATTTTCGCGACGACGAACTATTCTATATACAAATGTCAACTTGTCGACACTTTCAACGATATCTACAGGTAATGCGTGTTCAGAATTTTGGCAGGTAATATTCTCTGCAGATATCGTGTTAGTTCAAAAATAAAGACATCTTGTTCAAAATAATCACTTCTCCCGTTTACAATAATTACGTTATTGACATTCAGTGATATGAATAAAAATGGGTAATACTGACTCTAACAGCTTCGAAGCATGTATATACATGTTCAAACAATTTTTGAAAACTCGAATTGCAATAAAATTCCTTACAAATCGCTCAGTACCAGACAACGCCACTCCCACTCGAGGTGTACGCTCCCTCACAAATCACGTGACCCAAATCAACCAATCGCTAATTTTCGTTGCATCAGCGTTGCACCTGAAGAGGCCCGATTTTCTGGGTTACCCCCGCTAAAATCACTTTCAGTGATAAAATTCGCTCGTTATACTGTAATGAAATTCAAAGACAGAAAAACTGGCAATCAGTCGCGTGTCGTACGCACTCTCTGCGATCATATCAACGACGCGCTTCGTACGTCTGTATCATTTATCCGTCGTATCGCGAAGACCACATTTCGTCAGAAGCGTGCCAGAGCGAATAATAAACGAGTGCACGTTGGAAAAATCGGTGAATGGGATACGACAGATAGCGGATCGTGTTCGCGGATGAAAGTCGATTCAGGATCGCGCGGTGGTTAGCCGAGATCGTTCCCATGATCGCCGAACGCTTCCTGCGCCGCGTCACGCCGTTGAAACTCCCTTGACGCGTATCGGCTCCGACACAAATATTCGCATACGTTATGTTCGTGCGCGTAGACATTGTACACGCCGGCGCGGCGTGCATGCATAAATGCATCAAGCGTGAACAGGAACGCGGCGCGTTTCTCGCGATCCTCCCCCTTCTCCTCCTCCTCCTCCTCCTTTTGCTTCTCGTGGATGAACGTTGCGTGCCCACCGAAATTAAGCTTTGATTTAATTTCTTTATTCTCTCGCCACGCGGCTCTCGCGTTCTTTCACTTTTTCGCGATGAACACGTTATTCGTGCAACTTGCTAGAGAAGAAGCGACGATGAAGAATGAATGAATCCATCGATTATTGTGATCAAAATGACGAACTTGTAATTTTCTATGGAAATTTTGTACATTTGTATTTTTATGGTGTATCTTTAGATACTCGAGTGATTTTTAGTAAAATATATTAATAGAAGCTTCTGTTCCTTTTTTTATCGCATTGTTAATTTTGGTTTTTGTACTTTACGCTTCAATATTATTATATTTTAGTCGTCGGTAGTTCTAAGTCCTTTTAATTCCTTTTTGACACTTTACCGACCGGAATCCGAATATTCGAATTTTCAATGCTAACGCTTATCGACTGGAATCCGTATTTCTCGAAACCACTGCTTACCGATTGAGTTAACAGTGTGTCAGCCATGTTGTTGTCCACTTGTTACTGATCGTTGCTGGTTATAAGTTCTCCAAATATTTTGAAATTACTCCCTTCTATAGTGAATCAAGGTGATAGTGATGTGTTTTTTTCGTTCCGCCAACAATGAGCTGGTAAGAAGCATGGTAGCAGATTTGGCCACGGCTGAAATTGATCAGGTGACAAATGAATTCAACTTTCCCTCGTAGAATATACCCGTTGATCGTGAGCGTCGTATATTGGCGGAGAATTTTCTCGTAGAATTGTAGCGATAGTGAATTTATTTGTGAATAATGGCATTTACGGGGCAAGAAAACGATTCAGCAAAAGCTCCTCCGTTAAGAAACGTCTATTGTTCTTGTACAAATACTCGCTCAACAGGTGTGTTTTATTGAGCAGTTGTTTAGTTAACGCGTCCATTGTCCGTTGATATTGTATATCGTCCGCAGTAGCTCGCTCTTGTTCGCGCATGCGCGTGCAAATATTTCCCTGCTTGAGAGTTCATTCGCAAGTAAATTTACAAACTTTTACACGAGCATCGAGCCGGAAGCGACGATACACGGTGGATCAAACAGGTATCAGAAGTTTCTTTGTGAAAACAAAATTTCCATAAATAGTTCAATGAGTTATATAAAAAATCGAGAATCAAAAAAAGTATTGACACATTTGTAATTCGAAATATTCTTTCGCAACTGCTGGAATATTATCAATATGATAATCCTAATGATAAGAACGTTAGGAAAGAACGCTTGTCTAATCCAAACCCTAACCTAACCTAAACCATTAAAAATATTTTATGTTTTATATGTATGATAGAGTTGCACAAACAGAAACCCTCATGTGTAAATATCTTTTTGATTCTCAAATTTTTATACTTCTTGTATTATTTTTGTACAAACCATTAGAAATATTGTATATTCTGTTTAAATACGCTATAGAGCTGCGAAAATACTTTTCATATGCCAATGTCTTTTTCCTTCTCGAATTTTTATATTTCTTGTTATATTATTTTTGTATAACTCACTGTTACAAATTATTATTACTTGTATTATTTTCACGTAGCTCATTTTTGGAAATTGTCACCATTTTGTATTAAACTATTTATGGAAATAGGTTTTGTTAAGATATCGTCAGAGACCTAGGTGTACAAGAAATCTCTCGTAAACGGAACAGCATCGTGCATACAGTCCGATGAGAAGTTTTTGCAACGTTCGTCGTTCCAAGTTCTCTAGGAATGAGCGTCACGCTGTAAGAGGCCTAATCGACGATCCTATCCCGCGCGTCTTAGCCTAACTAGCACTCGACCCGAGTTTTACCCATTGATCGATCGCGTCCTTCCCATCGAATCAGCATTTCCAAAGGGAGACCCATCAGGCGCGAGTAACCGACACACTTTTTCTCCCCCCCCTCTGCGCTTCTTCGCTCTCCACCGTCGAAACGGAAGTCGTATAACTCGACAGGCTCGCTCGAGAGTGCACGAGTAAGAGTCTAAGTAAGTGTTGCGAGATTTCTAATTCGCTCGCGTGTGTTCGACGTGCAGTTATCAACGATCGATTATCGCGCGCATCAGCTTCGACTCGTTGAGAGATTTTAACGTTCGCGAAGGGGAGAAGGACGTTGTTAGTTGGACACGCAATCAGCGCGGTACAGTCTTGGCTGTAACCGTGTCTTGCATGGACTGACAGTCGTTCCTTGATTAACCGGCGGACCTTTTTGTGGCGCGTGAAAAGGAATTGCTCTTTGAGATGTAAGGACGTGTATTTCTCTTTGATCGCTCTTTTCCATGAACGCTTGGTCGTGCGTGCATTTCGATACAATTTATTTCATCTCTTTATTTTGATGTAACTTGACTTGACGAGTAATTAGAAGTTCTTGAGATTTTTGTACAATGATAGACGTACTGTGGATCTGTATAATATTCGATTCGATTACATTACGATTTTAATGATTATCAATTGAGATATTAATAATTATTTGATGTAAAATAATTAAAATTATTTAATGTGTAATATTTGATTCGATTAGATTACGATTTTAATGATTATCAATTGAGATATTAGTAATTATTTAATGTGAAATAATTACTGTATCATTGAATGTAAAATAATTAATTAATGTAAGATTAACATGAGATTTGTAGACAATTGTGATAATTTGAAATTTTCAAGATTTGATTCGGCGAAAGTTTCGTTTCAATAATTTTTTCGCGTCATATTGGTTGTCATGTAACTCGACTTAGTGAACATGGACACTATCGATTTTGTATCAATATTTCAGCGGGATAAACGCGCTCGTGAAAACGATACACACGATGACGTAGCGGACAAGCAAACGAAAAAACAGAAAAAAATATGGAAGATACAATCTCTGATTTCGGACAATCGTGACTGTGCACGTCGAAATTACTTTCAGTTACTAGAGTTGCCTGCAAATTGTCACGCTTTGTGCTTAACTATGTGTGACATTAGTTAAATAGCTCGCTGGCAGAAATGAGTCAGAGTGCAGAGTGTTAATTCTTTCGATACGATAACATCGATAACAGATACCGGTAATTACACGATCAATGGATCGTTGACATTATATTCGAACAATAGAATGAATACCGTGACACGTGAAAAAACCGGCTAATGGTTACATGCTCTGCGACCTAATTTCGTCGGCACTGACAAGCAGAGTTACATGGTTGTCGCCGCGGTGAAAAATTTGGCAAATTTATGGAAAGTTAGATTAGAAATCTAACTTTCGTCATAATGTTCTGCCAAGTAACACGGTTCAGATGGAAGGCCTTAAAACTTAAAGGCAGTATTTGGGTCGGCATATTTCTGTTCTTGCTTTACACTCTGCAGTAGCATGTCCTAAACCACTTTCAAGTCTCACCTTGCAATTATGCTGCGAATTTTGAGCTTTATAAAATGTTTGTTTAACAAATCTGCAGCATGTTTAATTACAGTGTAATAATCTCTGAGGAACGTTTAACTAATATTTTCTTTTCTTTCTCATTTCAGGTAAGCAATACAAATTGACCAGTTGGAGGCAGAGCTGATTGAAGGTTTTTATCTTACTTTTTTTTGTAAAACTGTACTTTGAATATATACGCAAATTTATTCTCACTCGATGAGAATAATAGGGATTGTAGAAAAAAGTATTTAACAATCAGACATCCGAAATATATCTTTGATTTTAATGCAGTTGAGGTTCTATAAAAAATATTTTTAACGAATTAAAATTAATTAAACTATTTTATCAGTGAAAGTGATTTTAATGGGGGTAACCCAAGAAATCGGGCCTCTTCAAGTGCAACTCTAATGCAACGAAAATTAGCGATTGGTTGATTTGAGTCACGTGATTCACGAGGGGGCGTGGAGTAGACCTCGAGTAGGAGTGGCGTTGTCTGATACTGGATGTAATTTGTTTCATATCGATTCAAATGTTTGCATATCAATAAAATTTTCGTCTTCATTTCCTAGTTAGAACAGTTAGTTGCTTCTGGAGTACAAGTCGTGCAGTTTTTTAATAGTGCTACTTGGCACTAATCGCTTGGTTCAGAAGAGACTGTTGTGCAGATACATTCTTTCGATTTAACACGACATTTCTAAAGTAATTCATATTCTTCTTCGGTGTCTGACTAAGTACGGTCATAATCCATTTACAAAGTGCTACCCTGCTATATATTCCAATCAAAGACACTCGTGCTTATATTTATATTACTCGTCAACATCGCGCATCCTACAAAGAATAGCTACTCTTTACATTTATAGTTACAAAACGGGCCAAGTATATATCCCTTGGCAAGTATCTCAGATAAGTACGTACGACAGAAACACGAACTCGAGTTTCCCTCGAGTGCTGCCGCGTTGCTCTCCAAAATTTCTTCCATTAATTTCAATTCCAAGTAATTCCGTTCCGGGGAGAACGACGAAATATCACCCTCGACGTCCATCCGTTCGGCGAACGATCAGCTCGAGCGTGTTAGGGAACGAGAAGTGGCGAACGGAAGCTGGTCCGCGCGCTTCCGCCCGGTTTTTGTTCGCAGCGGCAAAAGCTGCGGGATTGAATTACGCGGGGATGGATCGATCGTTCCGCTGGATCCGAGTGTGTGCTCGAGTTTCCCCGCTTCGAATGCGCGCGTACGCGCGGCCGTGGTTGAATTTTTCAAGAGGCGGATCGTGTGCGCGCCCGAATCGACTCGATTTTATACGGGGTCTCGAACTCGCGTACGGCGGTGGGGGGGGGGGAGCGATCGTTTGATTTGTTATCCTTCGTTAATCCTACGTTCCGCCGTTTGTTACCTTCATCGAGGCTCGTCGAGGAGAGAAGACGACTCCGTTTCGGATCTTGCTCGAAGAGCCGATCTCTCTCAGACGTCTTTCGACTTTGCAATCCTCTGGTCTCTGCCTTCGTTAGATTTCGGATGTTGACGCGAAAGAAGATTGTGACTCTACAATATCAGGCGAAAAAGGTAGGCATTTGTCTTCTTTGGCAATCCGAATGTTGATCTTTGATATCAATATCGAGCATACACGTCTTTCGCGGGAATTGATATTTTCAACGTGTATCGAAAGAAGATTCTCTCCTGCGCGAGAAGACGATCAACTACGACTCGTGTTACAAAGTCATCGGGATTTTTAAATTCGTAAAGACACGTAACGATTATAAATTAACCATAACGATAATATAAAAAATATTAAAATATAGGTCTACAATAAAATATTTTATTTTACATTTCCTTAAATATTGTCTTGAATATATCTCTATCCTTTGAATATTAATTTATTTCGATCTTTACGATATTGCATGTGACTCAAATCAAGTTGCAACCCTATGTTAATAAAATTAAACTTAAAATTAAGACTGGTGTAAATTTGATGTAAACGACGGACGAAAAACTGGGGGTGTTTTAAGCATTTAAAACCAGCCAACTGTAGAACTATACCAGTGCAACCAGTCGAACTTTAATATCTTCTTCTATAGACAAACAGCTCCAAACGGGTTCAAACAATTCTCTCCAACAATGGACACTCTCTCTCATTCCCGCTTCCCCTCGAAGATTCTCGTCGCAGAGGAGACAGAGCTTCAATTCGTTTTTCTTCTTCTTTTTTTCCCTCCCCCGTCCCAAGCCGAACTTCTGATCAATCGCGCGTTCGAGATCCCATCCTTTCCTACAGAGAGAGAGAAAGAGAGACACCGGAGGGCAGCAAAGTAGAATTTCCCCTCGCGAGCTTTAATTTCGTCGCGGAGAATCGACGACGAAGGGCGTTCCGGGGGAAGGAAGAGAGAGACTGCTTAGGAAGGAGAGACGGAGAGAAAGAGAGATAGGAGCCTGGTGCCTCTCGCTTGACAGGGAATATCGCGCCGGGGGTTGGATGCTAATTAGCATTTTCCAATTAAGGCGGCAAAGGCGGCGCAGGATCCGAGCCAGCGTCGCGTCTCTCCTCCAGGAGACAGAGAATCGTTCCATGCGAATTATCCCTCCGCGTCGACATCAAGAAATCGTGTTACATCCGTAATTTCCGACTTTCGCGACTCTGGCGAATTCCTCCTCCCCTCTCCTCGCGTGGCTCGTCTCTCGCGAGTCTAGTCCCGGGCAAACGCGATACACGCTCGAGCCGGTGCGTGAATCTCGCGTTTCTACATTGCCAGTCCCTCTCTGTCTGCGTCTCTTCGCTGCATCGACGAAACACACGAGTCGCGAAATTTTCATTCCGTCGCGCGAAACGCTGTCTTTGAGTGATTGAAAAATTTGAAAGAAATTCCCTGAACGCCGTACGTGTAATATACATTTGCTGTAAAACTAACGCGTGGACGCTTCGATTAAATCGGCGGCGCAGGAGAATTTTTATTCCGCTGTGTTCGGAGTACACACTTTATAAATTCGTACGTTTCGTTCGTAACAGGAATGGAATGAAATCCATCTATGTTTTGTACGTATTTCCTTAGTGGAAAAGAACCATCGACGTCAGATTTCGAGAATCGATTTGGACCTATTTCAGTGCCTAATTCACAAGGGAAACGTAGTCTGACGATTGCACGGAAAAATTAACAACAAGAGTCAGAGAAAGAGACTTCCTTCCCTGTTGGGAAAATTATCACACTTTTGAAAATTTGAATTGTACAGTAATAATGATGATAATAATAATGATAAGTAAAGAAACATTGATTTTTTCCTACCGTCGTGCATTATCCGATTTACATTTGTTCGAATATACGTAAGCGAACGCGCGACAATATTGAAGACGAGCCGAGTTCACATAAGGTTAACATCGAAAATAGGACCGAACTTTCAATCAATAGATACCGACATCTTCTCCTGCACGTTGGAAATCGCGTTTGAAAATTATCACACTTTAAAAAATAAATTGTATAATAATAATAATAAATAAAATTATATAATAATAATGTAGCAGTAATAAATGAAAAATACCGATACCGATCTGGCGATTTCACGCGGGGACTGTCTTTATGAAAACATCCACGGAACTCAGGAGGGATCTCCCGGTTACCAATCCGCGTGTCCAATTACCATTCGCCAATTAAAAGTTGGAGTCGTGTATCGGACGGCCTCTCGAAAAGGCTCGCGCCTCGCGTCCGGATGGAACTCGATTGTAGAAAAAGCGCGCCGTAGACCGTTTAGAGGGACTTTGAAAGAGAGTGGGAGCGAGGAGGAAAAGAGAGAAAAGAGGTCTCGAGGCTAGGAAGAAGATGGGTCCCCGAGGAGGCGAAACGTCGGTGGGGAAGAAGTATCTTTGAAGGAGCGGTCCACACGACGAGTAGACAGGGCCAATTACAATTTTCCAATTAAAAGCGTCCCTTCCTTTCGAAGGGATGCTTCTTTATCGAACGAGCCTCGAACTTCAACGGTCGAAGTGATCATCAACGCGATCGAAAAAGTACAACGCGACGTAAAATAAAGTTGGTCGCTCGACGCCGCGGAATATTATTTTCCCTCTTCCAACGCTTTTCGTCTCAAATTTCGCGCTTTGCGAACGCGCGTGCGAAATGACGGCGGCGAGGAAGAAAGAAAGGAGCCGTCTACGCAGCTGCGTGCAGCCAGAGGATCTAACTGGCGCGTGTCACTCGTACCGGCGCGCACGGTCGAACGATAATACCGGCGAGCCGGTTAATTGCAATTTCCCAATTAAAATGCCAAACAGTCCCATAACGCGTCGCAAATGGACGGCCCCAAATCGGATTTCCATTATCGTCCCGTGCGTCGCGATAATTTGCGGCTAAACTCGCGTCTCGTTCCGGCTGACCACTGCTGCTCGCCCTGGACTACGTGTCGCTCCTCGCCGGTTATTGTTGCTGCCGTTGCTTGTTGCCGGGAGGGGTGAGGGGACTCGAAAAGGCTCGCGTGGATTCTCTCTACCCACCCTTCTCTCTCTCTCTCTCTCTCCCCCTGTTTGCCACGTTCGCTGGCCCCGCGACACGCCGATTCTCCCTTTGTCTCTGCACGTCGTAGCTCCGAGCGTCATCGGGTCGTTAAGTTTAACGTCACTGGCGATTAGTTAACACGGCCGTGACCAGTCGACGGCCCGAGCTCTCGGGTCGAGCGTGTAATTCGCGGCGATGCTCTCCCCCGTGCATTTTATCCCCCCTGAATCACCTCCGGGATTCTACTTTATCGGCCACTCTGTTTTTTTTCGTCTTTGCTCTCGAACGCGTTTCCTTTCAAGTTTTTTCAGAGTTGTCAGAGTCAGAGTTGTAGATTAAAAAGAGAAGACGCAACTGCGTTGCAACTGGATATTTCGTAACTCGTGCAGAATTTCGATAATTCTCTGGTAACTGATTGTCGAGCTGACTGGTAAATTTCGTTCAATTGCAATTCGCCCCATACACTCGTACGATCCGAGAAAATGGACTGTACGTCAGCGATGCAATTGTTTTGCAACCGTATATTTTAACGATCGTTGGCAGCTTTTAACGAATAATTAAATCGTCGAGGAAGTCTGCGATTCTGGATGCGTTCGCGACGTTCGTAATATTATGAAAAAGCTCACCCTGTAAAAAAGAAAGAGAATCGAGGTAATGGAAAAATTTCGAAACTGCAAAGCCTGTCGCGGGGTAATTGAAAAAAATTAATTACAACGCGGATTCGGTGATATCGCGGTGCTTTCCGCGGTGTTCTCCAATTACGGCGTGTTGAAATCCCTGAAATCTGCAACATTACGCACAGGGCGGAAGATTTTCTCGTTACGAACGAGAGTATCTCCGAGGATTTTTGTAAAAAACTGCACGACCAGTACGATTCGTCTCACTGAAAGGCCCGGAAGTAACTGTTCTGACTGGGAAATAAAGACGACTTTTTTGCCATAAAATTTTATTGATATGCAAACGTTTGAATCGATAGAAAATAAATTACAGGCGCGATCGTTCAGTACCAGACAACGCCACTCCCACTCGAGGTCTACTCCACGCCCCCTCGCGAATCACGTGACCCAAATCAACCAATCGCTAATTTTCGTTGCATCAGCGTTGCACCTTTCTGGGTTACCCCCGCTAAAATCACTCTCAGTGATAAAACTAAATGGTCGTCGGACAGAAACGATGGTCATTGAGAGCCACACGAGCGATCGGTGTTTGTCACTTTGAAATCTATCGAAACAAAATGGTATCGCGTTACTTAGTACTTTTCAATACGCGTCAAGAAAATACATAAAAGAACATGTTACACTTTGCGCAAGAGGGAGAGAGGAGGAGGGTTTTCATTTTACACAAAGGTTACATAACGAGAACAAGAGAAAAAGAGAGAGAGAGAGAGAGAGAGAGAAGGTTCTCGCAGTGGAACAATCGAGGGAAACAATAAATCTCGAGCCGGTGTTTCTTTCAACGAGATTTTCATCCCAGAGTTGGAAAGCTCTCCCGTTAAAACGCCCGCTAATTTGATTATTCTGGCGCCATACTTCGACGCGATTCAAAGGCACCGGCGCTCGCGGCGGGCTCGGAGTCTTTTAATTATTATACATACTCTTGTTCCCGCGAACCCGGGGAATTCCCCGGGTTTTGCTGCCGCGTTTCTTGGTTGCTCGGCTCGCCTAGCGCTGTTAAAAATTCATCCCGGCGCCGAGCTCTCACCGTAATAATACAACGCCTCCTCCACAAGCTTCGGCTTCGCCACGTTCTCTGGCTTCGCTTTTAAGCTGACTCGTCTTTTCTGCCCTCCACCCTCCTCTCCCCCTGCTTCTATCGATATTGCACAACGATCGACTGGCAGCTACCTGCGTTACAACTTTCCGCCTGCTTCCTGCCATTTCGGTGGCCATTTATTCGTCGCCCTTTCTTTCGAACGTTCGTTTTCGTCAATTTTCCGGATTTCGAATTCTTTCGCGAATAGTCGAACAGTCGAGTGTCAATGGATTTTGATGATTTTTGTGATTAGTGCATCGACTAAGAATTTTTTTTCTTTCTTATTTTTCCTTTGCGAATTTATCTGTTTCGTACCAAAATATTTACATTTTTGTAGCATTAGTTGCAGTATTTTTTTTTCAAGCATTGTTACAGTATTAGTATACTATACATTTAGTGTAGAATATAGAACAATAGTGGTCAATCTTGGGGATTATCGTCCAGAAAAATAATTGTAATTAACTGAACGAGGACCGGTTGAATTTTAGAATTTCTCCAATTCACGCTCTTGCCATCGAACAAATTGCAGAAAGAAATTCTCCCATTGAAACATGGACGAAAAGAAAGGAAATTGTTGCTTTCACTGCACCGTTCTTCCCTAAAAGCGGTGTTCTTGTTGGAACGGAAAAAAAAGAAAGAAAGAAAGAAAGAAAGAAAGAAAGAAAGAAAAGGAAAAAAGAGAGCGTAGTTATTCCGGCCGTTACAAAAGGGACCGGTGGATCCAAGATAATTCCTTTACATTCTACAACGGTAATTGCGACTGACGCTCCAACCGAATTCCGCACGTCTCTAAACGCACGCGCCGTGAACGAAAACTTCTCCGGTTCCGCGGCCCCCGGGCTGCAAAATTAATTTCACCCCGGCAACACGCGAAAATTAATCTTGCTCTGGCGCGCGGAATTTCGCGCAACTTCGCGATCTAACGTGTCGTTAACGAAAAGAGCCGAGAGAGCGAGAGCGCCAGAATCAACACACGGCCGACATTGATTCCCCCCCTCCACTTTGCTTAAATATTGCGCGCGTTGGTCGCTGTTGAATTCTGATTGGATTCAGGAGAGTACCATCGAAAATCCATTTCTGCACTGTCGGGCAGAACGAACACACGTGCGGATACTATTTTATTATCGTCATTTTTTATTATTTTTTATGAGATATTTTGCGACAATTTTGCGTGGCAGACAAATGTGGTTTTCATCTCTGAGACAAATTACCGTGAAATATCTCTCTAATTTAATATGTTTCCAATTCACGATGAAAAAAATATATGGTCCAATTAAAAAAAATAAAGATAATCTTGGAAATTTTGGAAAAATTGATACACCATATTTTGCCTCTCTTAAAACCACACAATTTTCGTGTTAAACAATTTTTCGTTAGACGCGTAATTTAAAAGTTATTTCGGGTGTACAAGTTGCGTGAATCACCCTATATAATAATTGCGTTTTCTTCCAGTAGATGGACATATATCTTAAAATGTTTAATACTCCATTTAATTAATTGATATCGAGACAACAATTGTCATTTATTATCACTGAAAGTGATTTTAGGGGG
>KQ435744.1:175869-192558 GCA_001276565.1 Melipona quadrifasciata
CCAGGTAACTGCGGCCAGTCGCGTTTTAGCAACCACGGTAATGATATCAATTACGCGGCCCGAAAGAAACGACCGAAACGACACGTATAGTATCGTTCGTAGCAGGAAGAGCATTCTCTCGTCAGAAGAAAATAAAATAGATAAACAGGGGTTGTTCAAGCTTCAGCATCTGTAAATTTAATCTTTAGTTTTTTCTCATTCTCTCCAAATTTAATAAAATCGTACGACGAGGTAAAGTTGGGTTGCTGTAAAGAAAACAAATTTCAATCTTCGAGACCATGCTAGATTTAGTCGTAAGAAATATTTTTCAATGCTTTTACACGCGTTTGAATTTTTACAATTTTTCGAGAAAAATCTGTCCTCAGTTTCCCACCCGCCACGTAATGTGAAATCACGACTTTCAAAGTACAAGCTTCATGCTTTAAAATGAGATCAAGGGGATTACTGCATGATCTTTTCTTTTTACAAAGTTATGTCAGTTTGAATTATGCACGATTTTTCATTGTTACTGGTACGATTATGCGACTTTATTAGCACTTCTAAAAAATTTTTGAAATGTCTCATCACTTGGTTAAAAAATCGCAAAAGGGAAAGGCTGCGCAAAAAACAATCCCATAAACGAACAAGAAGAGACCGATGGGTCAATCGATTTTTTTTTTCCTTCCAGTCGGGGCCTGTTTTCTCTGAAAATATTTTGTTTCGAGCCGCGACAGCGCGTCCGGCGTGAAAAATCCCGGCTACAGCCTGGGTCCGCCGCTTTGACCGCGGCGTTTCATTATTTTAACAAGAGCGAAATACCCCCGTAACGTGCCGCCAGACTAATCTTCGCCTGCGATGACTTCGTTTAAATATTCACGCCTCGCCCCCGCCGCGACACGTCCGGCGTTATTCTCTCCCGTTTGTCTTCCTCGCGTTTTTTTCGGCCATCGCCGAAAGTTTCTCCCACTTCAGCGCCGACAACGATAACAGAAAGAAATCGGGAAAATTCGGATAAAACGGACATAATATATCGAAATACACCAACTGCGATTATTAAACTTTTGAAAATATCTGTGAACTCGAGTCGAATTTATTTACACTGTTAACCTCTCCTGCGCGAGGAGAGAATTTTTTGTCCGAAATTGCAACATTTTCTCAGTTTTTTGTATATTTAAATGTAACCCAGGCAAAACAAATGATAAATTGATTACTTCTTAATAGTTTGTATCCATTGATATCATAGAGACGAGTTTAAGAGAAAAAGAAAGCGACGAGTTATCGTATACGGTTCGGTCACTCGTTATGGTCCGCGAACTAGTCGCCAGCGCGAAGGGTTAAGGACAGTCACGACTGGTGTCGATCATATATATCTTCGGTTCGAAGAATCACCCACTGATTTGGGAAATGAATAACTATGGCGGATCTTGCCTTGATTTCACTGTGTATTAATTGTAAGCCTGATATGGCTTGAATATTACTCCGTTCAAATACTATTTATTTTAATTTATGTGCATCAAGACTTTTACAACGACCGTTTGCTTTGGTTGATTCTTAACAACTGAGAACAATATACTTTACATATAATGCAATATATTACTCTCTCTCTTTCTCGAACGAGGAAACGAACTTTTTGACGTCGTTCGAAAGATATACGACGTATCTTTATAACGAACAATGGCCGGGACAGGTGTAATCATCGTTGTCCCATAATCAGCGTGAATTGTTTAGAACAAAAGCTCCGCAGGATCAATTGTCCCGGCGAAGTCGAACGATTTTTGCGCAAAGTGGAACACAATGGCGGAATCTCCATGCACCGGTAGAAACAGATTTATCTCTCTCTCCTTTCTATTTCGCGACGATACCACCGCGCAAGGGACAACGAAAGGTGAGAAAGGAGAGGGAAATACGGGGTGGGAGAGAAGGACCGAGAGGAAGAAAAGAAGAAGAAAGAGAGGACGACCCAGTTTCACCCCGTCATCGTTAAATTTATCAACTCAGCGAAATGAGAATCGAACGGTGGAAGTAATCAAGAGAGTTCCCGCCAATATTCAAAGATCCGTTATCAGGATAATGAAATTATTTCACCGGCTTTTCTATCGCGGGGGCTTAGCTCCTCTCGCTCCGGATGAAAGACACGTCCGAACAATCTCGAAGAGGCTTCATCGATTATTTCCGCCGCGGCTCGGGGATAAGTTCCGCGAAAGATTACGAAAGGCGGGGCCTAAAAACTCTATTGGCGACTTTCCGCCACCCCGAGTAAACCACCCCGCATCCCCCAAGGCTTGTTCCATCAAATTTTCTTTGGAGATAGATAGAACGTCGCCGAACGAAAGAACGTCTAGATATTCTATTGCCACGGTCGATCTCTTTGCGAGAGAGAGTTCTCGCTTTCTAATTACGTTCCTAGTCTACGGACGCAGCTAAACGCCCTCGACTAATCTCTTTTCGTTTCCTTTATTTTGCAGGTAAGAAACTGTCGAGCGGAGGGAACAACTCAACTCTGAGCTAACAACTCGAGGTTTTTATGTCAATGTCATTTGTAGATCTCTTTCTTTGCAATTTTGTAGATCTAAATTTCGTAAGTTTGTAGTTTCGATGATTTGTAGATTCAAAATATCATCAATCTGCGCGAAACGTTATTGGCGCAGCGGTTGCCTTACACAGGGTGGTCACTGAATGATATAAAACAAAAATAACTTTTACAAACACTTGTTTTTTTAAATTATTTTATTCGGGAATATAATTATGTGTGAAAGACATCTCTCAAATAACCATTTTCCTGCTCACAAGTAAAAAAGTTTGAAAATGAGAACAAATTATGACTTTTCAAACCCTTTAGTTTTTCAGTGACCACACTATATAATCTCAGCCACGCCGTTTGCTTTTCTCAATTTTCACAAAATTGAAAATATCCAAGCGTTGGCCCCGAAACGACGTGAAAAGTCAGAGAATTAACAAACACGTTGCGCAAATGTTTGTCGGGTAATTATTATATAGTACGTGTTCTCGTACGTGCGGATTATAAATAACGTGTGGAATGTGTTGTTGATATTACGGGCGGATAGACGCAATTATGTACATTTCGCATTTGGCGGCGCAGACGCGATACAGGGGAAACGGAAATTTATTTATTTATTTATTTTTTTTAATTTTCAAATCAACTCCCCTTCGTCAGCCGTGCGTCATTTCATCGCCCCGCGATAGGGTTAAATTATTTTTATGTGCTTCGAAAATATCTTTTAAATCAAACAACCGTTTTTGTTTTCCTCTTTTTTTTTTCAGCCGTGCGTTATTTGAATTAAACGCCGGTATTGTTTCGGCTTTGTTCGCCCGTATGAACTTTCCCGAATTTATCAGTTTCGTTTTATTAGTTTAGCGAGAAAAACGAACGGTCGATCGATGCTCGGATCTTTCGGCTGTTATAATTCAGATGTGTTTTATTTCTCGTTTGTTTTTCAATCAAAAAACATTCGCTATGATCACTGGCTGGAGCATTTTCCCCTACGATATTTATTTATTTATTTCCTTCCCCCCCCCTCTGTCTCTCCAAATTCCGTTCTCATCGGAACAATAAATATCGAAAGCTTTATCACGGTATTCGTTGAGATGCTTTTCCGCTCCTGAAATGGCACAATCGTTCGAGCAAATTGTAAGCATTCAACACGTTCGCTGCCACGCGAAATTCATACGTGTTTGCCTGCGGAAATGGAACAATGTTCAATTTTATAATAACATGATTTTATGTATTTTATGACATTATTTAGTCATACTGTATTATTTAAAATCTTCTGTCCGTGGTTAATTTATTTAACGAGTGCATGCATCCTTAATACAATATTCTTTTATTATAATATTGTCTTGTCATTTGTATTATTTAAAATTTTCTGCCCATAGTTAATTTATTTAATAAGTACAACAAAGTAATACATAATATATGTACATACGGTATAATAAAAAACGTACAGCTCAGAAATAATCACAAGACAACAAATAGACTGGAACTGTATACAAGGAAAAATAAATCATTCGTTCATTTATTTATTTACCCATTGGTAATCAACGAGCAAAAGTAACAATATTGAAAGAAGTCTTAAGTTAAAAAAAATTATATTAAAGGAAACGGTCCCGAGTTTTATTTTATTTTTTTAAAAAAATCTTGGAACATTAAAGAGTCAGTCGACCAGCAAACGAAATTATCCAATTATCGCTGGTCGAATAAAAATCGAGACCGTTCTGAAACATTTATGGCGACATTATGGACAGTCGAAGGGTTGACTGGACGAAGTAGAATCTGTGAAAGATGAATTTCCATCTATCTATCCACGTAGTAGATCAGGTATTTCATTCTTATCGTCTTCGCGGTCTCCTTTCGGCCAGATTCCCATGCAGATTCTACGCATCTGTACTTTGATCGAAACGGGGGTGGAAAACACCGAGGGGGTACGGCCGAAGTAAATAGAAGCAGCCATCAAAGTTTCACCGTTCGATTCGCCGGAAAAACACGCGTTACCACTCAGAGCCCGATCAAAGATTAACGGAGGAAAGGTTGCGCGCTTCCGCGTGTAAAGATGCTCTACGCCAGTAGAGCACCCTAGTGGCCGTTTCTCGTTCGATCTTATCACCCCTTCGACCCTTAACCCCCTCCCTCGGCGTCTTACTCCCTAAACGCGCGGACCTAATATGTATTTTTAATCAGTGCTCGGAATCGCGTTCGCCGACCCCACCCCGGCCTCCGCTTTCCCGGCGAGCTCTTCACCCCTCGTCTTTCCATTCGACTTCGCCCGAGAGGATCCTATTCCCTCGGGAGGAATTCGCCAGAGCGCGGGCGAAATTCGATATTCGCAATTTCGCCCGACTGTCACCAGAATCTGAGAGAGGGGGAGGAAGGAAGGTTTGCTCGTTTGTTTTCCTCTGGCTCTTCGTCGCTCTCCATCCCCCCGAGTGAGGGAGTCTCTCTTCTCTTCTCCTTTTTTTTTTTCTTTCTTTCTTCTCCCTCCTCTCTTTCTTTTCTATTTTTCCTTCTCTTCGTTCTCTCTTTTTCCCCAAGACCATGAAGGTTGACTCGATTGAAAGAAACCCGGTTTCCGTTTTCGCGAACTTTCACCGACCTGGCCTGGGGAAGGGGGATGATTGCTTCCCCTCCGAGAGGCGAATCGATAAGTATCGCGTTGCACGTTTTCGATAAGAAAATCGGCGTGCAAAATGTTTCGATCGCTTTCGATCACACCGCCCTTCCCGCTTATTTATCAACGTGGAAATTGGGGAAACTTGCCCCCTCCAGCTGTTTCGCGCGAGGAACTCTTAACCTCCTGCCACGCACGTCGAGAATATTTGGCCCAAAACTGCAATATTTTCTCAGTTTTGAGTACATTGAAATATAACCCAGGCAAAACGAATAATAAATTATTATTATAATAAATTTATTTATTATTAATAATTTCTATTCAGTAATATACCGATGATTTTAAAAAAGAGGACGATTTATTGTACGCGGTTTGGTCACTCGTTATGGTCCGCGAACCAGTTACTAACGCAAGAGGTTAAGTGAAAGAATGTCACAGGTTATCCCAGTTTCCTTTCTGCCGGCTGTTGTCGCTTCGAAATTTCGAAAAAAGAAAGTCTAGTGGAAAGGAAACGTAGCAGAGAGATACAGAGAGAGGAAGCTCCCTAGCCGGAGCGAAAGCTTTAATTGAAGTTCGTTTAAAACGACGCGAATTAATTCGACGGGAAATTGAATCGAACCGGTGACATTAAATAAATCGCAGCGCGCGCTGTGCAGTAATCTGGTTCGTTAATTAGAGGGCCGTTTCGCCGAGTTTTGTTCTCTCTGCTTGTTTCTTCGTCTCCTCCTTCGTCTTCTTCTTTTCTCTCTCCCCACGTCGTCGTCAGCGTCTTCGACTCGTTTCGTGCGAACAACGCACCCACCCACGTTGAGCTTGTTATTTGGCCCTGATGGAAACGATGCATTGTGATGTCTCGTCACGCCGCTTCAAGGCTCTCCTCTTTCGTCTGGCGTGCTCGCGGGATCTATGTGCCATCGCTTCGTCTCGCCTCGTCGAGAAACAAAGGGACGGTTTCACGGTCAAGGCCATCTCGCCACGACGCCGCCGCGTACACTGCTGCTCATAAGTGTATCCGCGATACTTTTTTTCATTTTTCGTTGACGTGCTTCGACGTCGATCATACGTTTGTACGTATCACACGGGGGGTGATTATTCTCACGATCTGCGACTTTACGTCTCAAGAGTAGCAAATATCAATCAGTACTTTTCTGCAGATTTATTTTTCTTTTATATATATATATAAAACGCAATGATACATTTTCTGGGATCTAGAAAATGCAGATGCAACTTTCTTTTTTGTTCATTGACCGATGTAGCTCCGTAAAAAAAAAAAAAAAAAAAAAGAAAGAAAGTATTAATCCATGTATGTCGAAGAATTATCAGATTACGAGAGACGTTTTGTCTTTAATCTTATTAAATTTGTGTGAACACAAGAACATTTGCGAAATTTAAATTAAATATCTCCTTTGAATCAATTATATCGAGTCGATCGATAGTCTGAGAAAAAAAAACACGCAAAAATTGGAGGTCCGATCGAAAAATTTACAGAGTCCTTCACGTATATAATCATACGATCGCTCTGTTTTAACTTCTTTGATACTTTCATTACGATACAACACGATTCAGCTCTATTCAGATATCATATCCGCAGACCGGATATCCTCGCAGAATTTTTCTTCCACGTGGAACGATAAAAGGAGTCGCGAACCCTTTTCCTGTTGATTTCCACGCTATCCAACGGACGTACTGATTTAGTCGATACGATACGAACTGTGCGTGATTCACGCACACGTTCTCGTTAACCTACTAAGTAACTGTTTTTAAAATTCTTTCCACACAACCGTTTTCAATACTCATTTCTTTTCTTATTGTTTGTTTTCTGAGAAAAATGTGCAGTCTGCTTTCCTATCTACCACGACTGGTTGAACGATTTATACTTTTTTTTTTTGTATGATATTACTGAACTATAAAATCGTTAGAAATGAAAGGTAATGCAAGAGTGGCTTGACTTTGACTGAAAACATAATGCATAATCTAAAGGAGCTGCGATAATGGTGACTCTGAAATTAATAGAACCCTGTGCAAGTCGTGGATATATAATACTATTTATTTCTGAATAAAAGAAACTATATTTTCTTCACTGTCTGCATTTTGTTATATAGGGGTATCCATAAGTAATGTCCTTTTCAAATTTGATAAACATAGCCATCTGGTGGCAATGATTTAACTTATTATAACATAACCTATATTCTAAGTTAAATATATTGACTACTATTTAGTGTATTTAAATTGTATTTTAGGATTGAAACCGTATTAACTTTTAAACAAAATAAAATTTTGTACAGTATATAAACCGACATTACTTATTGTTAAATTATATTAGAGATTGAAACTGTATTAACTCTTAAATAAAATAAAATTTTGTACAGTATCAAAAAACGACGTTACTTATGGATATCCCTAATATATTTATTATGAATCATACATTTCTTTCAAAGACTGATCACGATAAGAACGAGTGTACGTGAAATATCGGTAGGTTCAGTGTTAATGAACCGATCGTTCGACTAATCTAAATTTCTCTGTTAAATCGGTAGTTTCGCCTCTAGTTCCAGACTTCGTGGTTCTTCTCATCTTGTCAAACGCCCGCTATTGAATCACCGTACTCTGTACTCGCGCCTCTCGTTTGTTAGTCAAATAATCGTCAAACAATCCATCAACCTCGCCATTCCTCCGCGGTTCTTCTTTCGCCAAGTTTGATATTCAAAGTGACTTCGCTCTCTTCGAACTTTCGATCAAGGCCTCCCTTACCGATTCAAGACGACGAAAACCGGCCAGGTGGCTCGACGCTCTCGCCAGCCTCGTCTCCTCGAACAATTTCGCTTCTTCGCCAGTGTTTCAATCCATCTACTCAATCGCGTGCGCGCGTTCACGTGCTCTCAATCGTTCAGGATCGATCGTTTAAATATTTCCTCGCGGGATGATACCGCCTCTGGATGATTGTGGCTCTGGCAACAGGCTCTCCTCCTGCCAGCACGATATTGCACAACATGAAGAACCATCCAAGCATAGATAGAAAACCAAGGATTCTAACTGCTGCTGAGTGAACCTGAATTTTTATTGGCTTGTGCACTTATGTGCGAGTGATGTCCGAATGATTCTATAATTATAATTCTGAGAGTTATTGACCTTGAAGTTGGAGGCACGTTTTTTTTTACACGTATTTCCGTCAAATCGAAGGAGTAGAATTCATCTATAATAGCCACGGACAAACTTTTCTTTCCACTCTGTACACTTCGTCGGATTTAAATCTATCTGGCTGTTCCGAACGATTATCATCAAACGCTCGTTTCGTTGTCTATCGTCGACAACCATACTTAGCGCGAAAGCGCTAAATGTTTCCCACGTGACACGTGTCAAGGCACCCTCCGCGAACGAGCGAACGCTGACTTGCACCGTGTAACACCGTGTTCCTTATTACTTTCTTCCTCCTCTTCCAAACGCAGCCGAACATGCACTCGCTGGTACACGCGGCCGGGTGTCACTTTGTCGGAGCGTAGGCGCGTGTTCAGCATTCCTAAGGGAATTGCCAAGGACGCGCGATCCACCGCGACGATGAGATTAACAACACCACGTATTTCACGCGAGGCGTACGGATGGTTTTCCAGTTGATAGCGAGATAAAGCGTGGACGCGGGATTCCTCGCGTGGCGAGCGATTCCGCGTTGCACCTCTCGCGTTGTCGCGAGGGTACAACATCCTCTCGTTGTCGAGAGGTCCGGGATTAAAGTACAAGGAGCAGGAGAGAATTTATTATATGACGGAGAACACAAGGCTGTTTATATATTTTACTAAAAATTGCTCGAGTCTTTGAAAATGTACTGCCATAAATATTGTACAATTAAATCTCTGTGGAAAATTATAGTTTGGTTGTAGTACAATTAAGCGCAAGAAATAAGAGAAAATTTACAATATGAACACGAGCTTTCATCTACGTTTTCTGTGAAAAATTGTTCGAATGTCTCCAAAAATATACTGTTACAGATTCACAAATTTTTAATA
Organism: Melipona quadrifasciata; assembly: GCA_001276565.1. NCBI lineage: Eukaryota > Metazoa > Arthropoda > Insecta > Hymenoptera > Apidae > Melipona > Melipona quadrifasciata. The sequence continues at coordinate 184,973 of KQ435744.1, forward strand.
ATTTGGTCATAATATAATTTCGTAACAAAGGAAAAAATTTATATTGTAATATAATATAACATAAATCTCTTGTTAAAAATCGGAGCTTTCGAGTCTCCAAAAATGCATAAATATAAAATATAAAGCATGAAAAACTCTCTGTTACAGAAATATAAAATTTCCGTGGAAAATCATAATTCGATCATTTCAGACCACTTTGGTAGCTCCGTGGCGTGAAATATCTTGCAAATGCAACATAATTCAGTTGTATCTCAGGATTAAGTTAGTTTAACCAGACTTTGAAAACGTCTCTCTATTACTTTTCGCCAACGGTAACCTGGCCTCGGTTTCCTTTTGTCCTCTCCTTGCCCGGAAGATTATCTTTCTGCGTTCCGCGCGGTCTGGTGGCCCTCTTTGTTTCCGTCGTTTGTTGCAGATACCTTCCAGTTGCTAATTCTTCGTTGAGAATGCGGGCTTCTTGGTTTAGCTCGGAGATTTCGTTCGGGAAGCGAACTATTCGAACTAAATATTCGAGGGAATTCGCAGAACATTTTTCTTAACCTCTCGCGCTAGTAACTTGTTCGCGGACCATAACGAGAGACCAAATCGTATACAGTAATTCGTCTTCTTTTTGAATTCATCGGCATACCACACTGGATAGAAATGACTAAAAAAGTAATAAATTTATTATTTGTTTCGATTATATCTCAATATACTTAAAACTGCGAAAATATTGCAATTCTGGGCCAAATATTCTCGACATGGCAAGAGGTTAAAACTCGAAAATTCGAGGCGCAGAAACTTTTCTTTCCGAGCCAGGAATCTCGAATTTCCATCGAACAGCTCTTCTCGAAGCTTGATGCTCGATCACGGAGGAATCTTTTTCGAGCACCTCCTCGCCACGGGAGTGCCTTCTTCTTCCCAATTTCCGTCGTTTCCAATGCTCGAGTTCCAAGCACGGTGCACAACAGCCGGGAGGGGAGCGAGCACGGCTGTAGAGAGGCGGCGGAAGTGGCGTGTGCACGCACGCAATTCGTCGTTCGCCACTGTCGTCGGCCGTGAAGTCGATGACAGAGAGGACAGAGCACAGACAATGAAATAAAGAGCAAAAGAGAGAGAGAGAGAGAGAGACGCAAGCACGATCCATCGTTCCATTCTCTCTCTTTCTCGGAGAGTGGATTCGAAAACGCGAATTCGCTTCAGCCAAGTTTCCGCCCCTTTGTACTAGTAGGAGAAATAGCAGCGCGGGCGGCGGGAGGGGGAGAGAGGGTTGCAGGAGAGGGTAGGTTGGCGGAAAGTTTCCGATGAATCGGCACACGGTATTGTCCCAGATACAGAGAAAGAAGCCGGTGAAACGAACGAAACGCGGGGGGAGAAGAATGGAGAACAGAGAGATAGCGATAGAGGAACGAGACAATGAGGCGGTGCTTTATTATGTTCCGGCAGTCCTAGAGACGATCCTCTCTCGTTGCTACCATCATCCCTCTGTCTCTCTATCTCTCTCTTTATTTCTCTCGTCTGTCTCTCTCGTTCTACCGCCTTTCTATCGCCCAGCCCATCGGTGGCTCAGCTTCTCTATCCGGTAGCATTTGCTTTCGACTAATTAAATCGCGTGTATAGCCTGTTGTACGTCGATCGATCGAATCTCTCTCTCTCTCTCTCTCTTCTCGTTCTCGAGGACGAGACGAGCTTTCGCCTTCCCGCGCTGTTCGTTCTTTTTTCTGAAACCTCGTTTCCTTTCGGAACCTCGAGCAGATTCGAAAGTTTTTCTATAATTTTCACGGTCCGTGCGTTCTCTGACGTTTGCGACACGTCTCTCCGCGTCGAATAAATCGGGACGAACGGAGCGACCGTTTCGTCTGTCGCGCGTGCAGCCGCGCCCGGTCTTTTGAACGCTTCCGAAAGAGAGAAAGACTGTTTCGAGGGAAAAGAGAGGTCCGGCGATATTTGCGCGGGTCCGGCCGCTTGGAAAAAGATTCGCCACCGCCGGAGAATCTTGAAAACGAGAGAGAGAGAGAGAGAGCTCGTGTACCCTGTCTTTCGAAGAAGCGCGCGCGCGCCACTCTTTGTCGACTCGGTCGCGATGTTTTTTCAAAGTCGAGTCGCCGCGCGACGACGGATCGTTACCGCCGTTCCGCGCCGTCATCGTTGCCAATGGAGAACTCTTTTTGACGACGGGGACGCGCGCGCGCTCGAATAATCGTACACGTCACAATGGTAGAAGGAGATTATTCTAAAAAAAACTGCGCGACTTGTACCCCAGTACGATTTGTCTCACTGAAAGGCCCAGAAATAACTGTTCTCACTAGGAAACGAAGACGACCTTTTTGCCATAAAATTTTATTGATATGCAAACATTTGAATCGATACGAAACAAATTACCAGACAACGCCACTCCTACTCGAGGTCTACGCCACGCCCCCTTGCGAATCACGTGACCCAGCTCAACCAATCGCTAATTTTCGTTGCATTAGCGTTGCACCTGAAGAGGCCCGATTTTATCGTTACACCCGCTAAAATCACTTTCAATTATAATAATAGGTATACTCACAAGGAATGTAATCTGTTTTTGATGTGTGTTTCATAACATATTAGGGGTAGCCATAAGTAATGTCGTTTTTTGGCACTGTACAAAATTTTATTTTATTTAAGAGTTAATAGAGTTTTTATGCCATAATATAATTTAACAACAAGTAATGTCGGTTTTTGTATAAAACTTTATTTTATTTAAGAATTTCATACGGTTTTAATCTATGATATAATTTAACAATAAGCGCGCTATCAATATATTTAACTATATAGAATATAGTTTACGTTGCAATAAGTTAAAATATTGTCGCTAGATGGCAATATCTGTTAAATTTGAAAAAAAAACGACACTACTTATTAGAGTATGTCTAATGTTAGACTCGTAATACTGAATATTAAAATACCGTAAAGTTCGACAAGGTACAAGAAAAAAAATAGAGTTCTACAAGTATCGTACATGCATTTTCATAGCTCACCTGAACAGACTTTGTTGGTTCTATGACCCCTTTTTATACAGGGTGTTGTCTCAGAGTTCTCCCAGAGAAGACAGATAATTCTGATCGTGATTCGCAAGATGGAAATGGGATTTTTGGTAGGTTCCTCTTCCTCTTCCTCCTTGACGACGCAACCAGCGTCGAAAGAGTTGCGACAAGCACCGAAGGAAATCAAAGTTTCGTTCCAACTCGCGAGTAGTTACTCCACCTCTCGATCGAATCGAAAGTTTACCACTTGGCAGAGTACTTCGAGAGTACGTGGTTGTATAAAATTCACCGAAACACCAAAATTTACCAACCTCGATCGTGCTTACCAACCTGGATCGAGAAAAGAAAGGAGGAGATTTCGCAACAGCTTGCAACGGTTGGCAAGATTGCGTAGGAGGGAAGAATCGATCGGGAATTGAAGCGTGGAACGCGAACGGCGGAAGGGGTAAAACGTTTAAACGATACAAACGAGGGATTCCAATATTTCCGTATTCGAACTTAATGGACGCCTCTTTCTCCCCCAGCGCCCGTTCCCTCGTCGGTTTTTCCCGCTGTCCATCCTCGGCGGGCAAATGGAAAGCCCGTAATGCGAAAAATAGTGGAAATGGCGAGTCCCGGGCGGTGGCGGAGTGATATTAATGCGAAGAAACGATCTCCCTTTATGTGCCCGGAGACGGATCCATCTCGTCCCTGACTCCATTAAAAGTGATCTTCCTCGCGCGAGACGCGGGGGGGTGGGCGAAATATCCCGGCGAGACACATCGAGCCGCGGAAGAATCTCCGACCGAGCGGAATGTCTCGTAATTGATGGACTAAATATTAACATTTCATCGTCGAACGTTCTTCCGTTCTCCTCCGCTCTGATTTTGCACGATTATTTTCTCTCTCTCTCTCTCTCTCTCTCTCTCTCTCTCTCTCTCTCTGCGCGAGAGATTGTTAGCGAAGAGCGGGCTGGCGGAAACGAGATCGGGGCGAAAGCCCTGTTTCTCCCACGCTCTTTGTTTCTTGCTCTACATTTCACGGTTCGGTTCGTTGGCCAGGCTCGCTGCCGAATTTGAAACTCGTTGCTGAAGTTAATTTCTGTTGCGTAATATCGCGTCTTACAAATGTGGAAGTGTGAAGTTTCAAGTGAACGAGAATCTAGGAAAAAGATGACCGATGTATGTACACTAATGTGTGTCGAAAGTTTTATTTAATTTACTTTTAATATTCAGCATTTATCGTGGATGATCGTATCGATTTATGATACGATATAACACAGCATATTAATAAAGTATCAGCAGAGTCTTTAATTTTTACTGCGTTTAATTTCAATTTAAAATTAAACGCGGATAAATGTATTTTGCATTTTAATCCGATTTTGCATCCTTCGTCGCATAAAGTTGTTGCATTTAACTTTAATTTATACTTGTGTACGATTTACAATTTATATTTACCTTTTTAATTATGCGAGCGTAATGGTCGTTTCAAGATTTCTGAGCGGGGCAAACATGCGTGACAAACGCGCTCGTGGGAAAACGCACACCGAGGAATAATGTATGCGCAAGTATCGGCAAGAAAGGAACGCAGACCGTATCCCCCTCCCCCTCGTTCGCGCCATCTTGATCACCTTTCCCACACTTTAAACGGTGGACCCACCATCCAGCGATCTTTTCACCTCCTTGCATCGGTATGGGACGTGATCTCGGGGAAAGAAGAAGAGGTGTATCGAGTCTCTTAGGGACTTGAATTCGAATCATTTCACCGTTACGCGGAACGGTGAACGTCGGCTGATCGGCCATTACCGATACCCGATTAAACTCTCCGCGGGGACTGGACTAGGATCAACCAAGTCTGGTTCTCCCCCCTCTCGCCCTCGCCTATCTCTTCATCTCTCGTTCCTAGATAATGACTCGTCGCGGAAATTCGTTACGCGCGATCGGTATCGAAATAGCGCGAACCGATCTCTCGCTCTCTGGATCGTGCAATAGTTGTCGCCGTACGGGCGTCAAGGCCACTGGCTGAGAAAGTCGCCGGTTGACAAATACGCAATATAGAGCTAATCGTAATATATACCGAATAAAATACGTAATTTTCTCTTAAACTATTCGCTGTTGAGAAGAATTGCGAATCTCGTTTAGGTGGTCATTAGCTTCCGAGAGTTGAAGGATTTTTTTTTTTTTTTAATGGAACTGTATACTTTTGAGTTTGTGAATTCAAGATAAATTCACTTGGGTAACTTACTGGTTGGTGTTCCAAGGTCGTTCGAGATTATTCAGAGCTTATCTTCGTTGAGCATCCAGAAATCGTTTTTTTATCTATAACGACCTTGAACGTCAATATACTTATTTATTCTCTCCCTAATAAATATATATATATATGTGTGTATCTTTTGAGTCGCGCAGAGTTGACAGATGGTCAGGGGTCGCTCGTAATTTACGTTACGAATTTGTCGCCCGAAACGAGTCGCCAAATGACTCGTAAGTTAGTTAGCGGAGTTTATACAGACGACAGGGTTATTAATACGACGCGAGACGATGAATTGTAGAGGGTCCCGCTCTCGACGTATTATGATCGGCAATTTAGTTTGTCTCGCCGACCTCCGCACCGACGATAAATTCGTCGGCTGGTACATACGTAACATGGCGGATCTTCGATCTGACTCTCGGCGCAACGAATGAAACGCTGGAGACGAACTGGGATTTCTCAAATTTCCCCTTTTTGAACAGATATCGCGCGATTTTGAGGAATCTTAACCTCGACCCAAGTGAACACTCTCGCCGTTTAACACCGTCTCCTCCTCCTAGTCGTGTCGAGTTTTAATTATCCGAGTCGATAATTGATTGTCCTCGAGACGCGGCGTAATTGGCGGAGACGATGTCCCCCTGTTATCGCGGAACCGTATTCATCTCCTCTGTTTTTCTCCGGTCGCGTCCGCGTGTTTGCCCAACTTGTGTCTCGCTCATTAAAATCACTCGATACGAATATTGGAAAGGACGGGAAAGGGGAACGGTGGATGAAGAAGAAGAAGAAGAAGAAGAAGAAGAAGAAGAAGAAGAAGGCCCAGGGGAGAGGCAGAGGGTGGTTCCGGGGGGAAAAAAGAGAGTCGACGACGACGACGACGACGAGGGTAGAAGGAAGAGAGAGTAGCTTCGGCAGAGGTAACATCAGCGACGGCAGCGGCATCGCAGTCTGCGAAACTTTGCGGAACTCTACTCGTTACAGGCGAGGCGAAACGAGAGCTTACGCGAACGAATCATTACGCTAATTAATTACTTTGCCCGGCACAGTCTCGGAAAGAGACACCGCTCCGTGGATCGTTCACCTCGTTCCCTTTCCCTTCCCTTTTTTTTTTCTCTCCCCCTCGTTGCCTCGAATTTCCCTCTTCTTCTCCCTCGTTTTCCCTCCGCCGTGCGTTGACGATTTTCTCCGTCGCAACCATTTTTACCGGTATTGGGGCAGACATCCCCGCGCAGGTTGTCGATCGAACACCTCGCGAAAGAGATTTGATTTGATCCTTTCGTTACGGATATATACGTATTAAAAATACGTGATACACTTTGGATGCCGAGACGAGCTTTTGCTAATTCTTTTTCCTGTTCGAATAGTGGAACATTTATACGACAAGAAATTATTGTAAATAAAAAAATCTTTCTTGATATATATTATAATACAACTATAGGTTATAATCTCTTAAAAATGTAAGGTTAGATTCGAAAAGTTAGGTTGTAACCAAGTTATGTAAATGTATTAGGTTATCTCTTAAAAATTTGAGGTTAGATTTGAGAAATTATATAAATGTTAGGTTATAATATAACTATAGGTTACAACTGTTGATCTCTTAAAAATTTGAGGTTAGATTTGAGAAATTATATAAATGTTAGGTTATAATATAACTATAGGTTATAACTGTTGATCTCTTAAAAATTTAAAGGTTAGGTTCGAAAAATTATATAAATATATTAGATTATAACTATTATAACGCAACTATAGATTACAACTGTTGATCTCTTAAAAATTTGAGGTTAGATTTGAAAAATTATATAAATATATTAGATTGTAACTATTATAACGCAACTATAGATTATAACTATTGATCTGTTAAAAATTTAAAGTTAAATTCGGAAAATTAGGTTATAACCGAAAAAGCAAATTGTATAAATGTATTAGGTTACAACTGTTGATCTCTTAAAAATTTAAGGTTAGATTTGAAAAATTAGGTTAGGTTTGGAAAATTAAAGTTTGTTCAAAAAATAGAAAGCATTCTAGGCTCTTGTCAAGATATTACCTTTAGCAAAAAGAGATTCTATTTCAAGACGGATCAACGAACTCGGAAAATGATATTCGATCAGTGTGTACACTTTTGGTGCGGACTGTCGTAACGAAAAGGTTAATGTGGATAAATCTTAAATTCGTCGGAAAGTAAAAACGGAAGAATCGATTGACTTTCCTTTATAATCGATCGACGTTCCATATATGTATATAAAGATATAAGATCGTTCCGTAAGCGGTTTTTATCGCTGATAGATGGCGAGAACAACAGCGGCGGGTCGGCAGTATCGCGCGATCGCGTGGAAATTCACGGGGAAACAGACTTTATCGTCGGACCTCGCGTTG
>KQ435744.1:226610-238142 GCA_001276565.1 Melipona quadrifasciata
CTCGGCTGCCTTTCAGCAGGCTCTAACCGCCTAGGGATCTCACGACAATCGAAGAAATAAACGGAAGAAAGAGTTCTCGACGAGCGTTACCCATTGGACGTTTAAATACCTCCGGGATGACCTTTCGCCGCGACCTCGCTCGTGTACGCGTGCAACGGGCCCCGATCATTAATTAATACCTTCCGGGACCGGGGCGAGTCATGAATCAAAGCCGTTCAGACAGCGTGGCCAATCGTTCGGCCTCTTCTTCTCACCGGTCTGTTCCTCTTCGTCTTTCTCGATCGGCAGTGATAAACAATTCGCCGCGGCACGCTTATCAATCAGCCCGAGGCATTTTATCATCATGGCCAATTAATTGCCGGCTGCGTCGTAAGAAAGGAAGAAAGAGGGGCGACCTTGAATTGCGACGATGCATGTCAGATGCGAGCAGAGTTCGTTGGTGACGATTGCGACTTCCCCGAGAATCTTGTTCGTGTGATTAATTCATTGACTAGTCACCTGCGTTCGATGTTGTATACACGTTGATACAAAACTTTATTTCAGTCGTCGTGTGAAATAAAAAAACTGCACGTCTCGCTGAAAGGCCCAGAAGTAACTAGGAAATTAAGAAGACTTTTTTGTCATAAAATTTTATTGATATGCAAACATTTGAATCGATACAAAACAAATTACAGGCGCGATCGCTCAGTACCAGACAACGCCACTCCTACTCGAGGTCTATGCCACACCCCCTCACGGATCACGTGACCCAAATCAACCAATCGCTAATTTTCGTTGCATTAGCTTTGCACTTGAGGAGATTATTCCCGCTAAAATCACCTTCAGTGATAAAATTACCATTTACTTCGAAAACTTCAAATTTCAACAAAAATATCATTTGGTAGTACGTCTCCTTTGTGCCAGTAAAACTGCTGCGTACTTTATAAAAAAAAAAGGTTGAACCCGTATGAAATCACGATGGTTAACAGAGAGGCGGGCGAATATTGTTGGATTCCAAAGAAGACACAAGTTTATTTCATATATCATTTTATTCCTGGATACATAAGACTTGACAATCTCACCATAATTCTTCTGCAATTAAGCAATTTAATCTGTCGTTTGTCAGGCGATCACAAAAAAAAAACAAAAAACGGCGCATGTTCGTCGATATCAAATCCACCAATTTACATGTAACTTTTGAAAAAAGAAAATGATCAACAAATTTCGAGACTTGCAGCGAAAGAGCAAGAGAGAGAGAGAGAGAGAGAGAGAGAGAGAGAGAGAGAAAGCGACGGGGAATTTAGTTACCCGTCGTTGTAATCCTATTCAATTAAGGATCCGGCAAGGCAAGCTTCCCGTCGCGCGTCTATCGCGATCGCCTAATTGCCGGCGCGTCTTCCGTCGATCTCTTAATTAATGCGCGTCTTACAGTCGATCCCGGGGCGGTACGCGGCGCCCGACAAAGAGCAAGATCAGCCGATCGATCTATCGATCGGCCTGGCGGCGAACCGCGGACCTTCGTTAACCGGGATAATTAAGCGACGCGTACACGCACGTGCGTTTCGATATCGAACAATGCGAGATTCCGCGGCCGAATTGAACGTCCCGCTCGCTCCTCTGGTTTGCGCGAGATCCCCGCAAAGGGTGAAAAGAGATGCGGAGATACGCGCTGACAAAGCCAGACGGAGAGAGACAGAGTGGGGGGAGGGATTGATACGCGGCACAAAGGCGCACCGGGAATGGGCTTCGTGTTTCCGGAAATGGAAACAGGGGGAGACTTGTAACCTGCCGCCAACCTTTTCACTCCCGAGTTCGAGAAACGGACGGCCGATGAATTTCGACGAGGAAGAGATGATGGCATAGATGGACGTCTTGCGTACGGGGATATATTCGTTTTGAATTGAAGTGGCGACGAGGGAAGATGAACGGGCAGATTTGTCTAGGAGGAAATAATTCTGTACGGTGGATAATTAAGAAATTGTATAAAAAACTGCAACGACTTGTACTTGTACGATTCGTCTCACTGAAAGGCCCAGAAGCAACTGTTCCGACTAGGAAATGAAAACGAGTTTTTTTGCCATAGTATTTGATATGCAAACATTTGAATCGATAGAAAACAAATTACCGACGCGATCGCTCAGTGCCAGACAACGCCACTCCTACTCGAGGTTTACCCCACGCCCCCTCATGAATCACGTGACTCAAATCAACCAATCGCTAATTTTCGTTGCATTACCGTTGGACTTGAAGAGGCCTGATTACCCCTGCTAAAATAATATTCAATGATAAACAGAAAATATAAAATAATTTCAGTGGAAACTTTTTCTGCAATACTTCGATCAGTTAAATTATTATAAAATAAAATGCAGAATACAATTTGAGCTCATCTTCAAGGTGAAATGCAAACAATTCGCTGTTAATAACGGGGACCAGGACCAATTTGGCTCGAAAATATCAAAGTGAATGCTTTCGCAAATGTTGGATTAACCGAAATCCGAAAGATTAAATTTTCGGGACGATTACGCGTGACCGAAGGGATCGCAGAGATGCAAAGAGCTCCGAACGAGATGGGATATGAGAGACAGGCTCTCGTCTCTTCTTGTCCCTCTTATTAGCATAAACTTAGAATATAGAATCAAAGCTGAGAAAGTTCGCTCGAAAATCCCGCGGAGAGCGCCGACTCGACTTCCGACGGGGCGTGGAAGTGTTTGTTTTCGCGGCTGGCTCGCGCTGTGAACTTTTTCCCTGTCGGCGTTCGGAAGGAGAAAAGGCAAAGGGAGAAACGGGTGAAGTTTGAACGCCGCCAACCCTTATGAATTTTATGGAAATAAAGATTCTATTCTTAACGAGGTCCGCTGCAAGTCGAGCGTGCGCGGCGACTGAATATTTCATCGTTCCGCGTCACTGTGTAAAAGTTGGAATGTGTACTCGCTGGCAGGGTTGAAGGCAGGGCGAACGGTACATGAAACCAGTCGAAAGGTCTCGCCCTTGTCCATGACACAAAGAAAACTGGCCCTCCAAATCACGTTTCACGTGCTGATTTTACGTTCAACCTTTTGCGCTGGAATGACGTGCCACTCACGTCGAGAACTTTTTTGTTCCAAATTGCAACATTTTCTCAGTTTTAAGTATATTTAAACGATAAGTGTATTACTTCTTAATAATTTCTATCCAGTGATGTTATACCGACGAGTTCAAGAGGAAAAGAAAGCGACGAATTATCGTATACGGTTCGGTCACTCGTTATGGTCCGCGAACCAATTACCAGCGCAGGGGTTAATCAGCATTCGATGTTTCGTATAATTTTTCAATTATAATTTGTTCGATTTTTGATGAAAATGGAAATTTTAAGAAATTTATAGTGAAAATGACGAACAATGAGAAGGCACAAATAAGAAGGTTTTTTTTTTAAATTTTATCACAGGAATTAATAATTAAAAAATACATCATTCGCAACATATCAGAAATTGTCACCCAGTGCTGGAGATCTGTTTGAAAACTAAATGAACTAAAATAGTGTATTTTAAGGTCTATACAATAAATAAAAAATGTGTTTATATAACAAGCAAAATAATTGATGAAAAGCTTGCCTTATAGTCATTCAAAGCCGCTGTTTTGCGTTCGTTTTTTTCTTTTTTTTTTCTCTATAACTTTAGACGATCTTCTGTATAAAAATGAAGGGAGATAAAAAAATTTCATAAAAAAATTTTTTTTTAAACTCGCCCGGTACTACACGAGAAGCATATAGAAGAAAGACTTAGGTTAGAAAACCTTATGATAGGTTATAATACATACAATACTTTATGGTTACACATAACTTGGGTTATGATACATAGGCAATGTTAAAGTAAATCGCAAAAATTGAGGCATTTATGTGTACGTCTAGAAATAGTGTATGTAATATAACAAAATGATTTACTTGCCTGAAAAACAAGAAAATAACAAGAATTACAGCGTTGATAAGAACGATAGTAGTAATTTGTTTCTCCGTAGTCATAGAACAGAAACTATTCGTCTAAGAAAACACTCCAAATGCATTTTCACTGTTTTTAGAGAGCAATAACTTGGTTCATTTACAATTAGTTTGTCTCTAGATAGACGCTTGTAGAAAATACGAAGGTCGCTACTTTTTTTTACAAATATAATTATGTAATCTTCTTTTTTTACGTCAGTCGACTTTGCGATATTTTTTAAATGACGAATACTCTTGGAGACATATAATTGCATTTTATAGATAAAAATGGGACACCCGGTGTACTTGAATATCAATTCTTTTACACAAAGAAGGACATTCACATCCACCCGCAGATTTTCGTTCGAAATTTGTTGATCGCCCGAGATCGGTTGCCAGACGAGTGAAATTTCGTTTGGCAAAAATATCATTCATGTGGCGGAATGAAAATCACGGAGGACGGTAACGGTGAATTAATCCATTCGGCGTTAGGCCGAAAATCGACGGGACAGGACGAGCGCGCATCGGCGGATTAATTCACGCGTCTATCAAACGAGCGACGATGCACGGGAATTACGATTAATATTCACGACGGAGCGGATTGCGTGTTGATCGCTATTAATAATTGTTTTGGCCGATCGCCGGTACGCGGGAAAAGAAGGAACGCGCGGCGGAGGCGAGCGCTACTCGCGTTCGATCAATCCGATTGCTCTTCAATTAGGACGATCCATCGAATACTGATAAGCATTCCGGGCTCGACCATACCGTGGCCAACGACGATAATAATAACGAGCGCGTTATATAATGGCCGTCGTATTATCGCGTGTCGCAAAAATGAGGGGAAGATCGCGCGTCGCGTTATTAGCAACGCATCGATAGCGGGACTAATTCCAATGGTAACAGTAATAATCCAATGAAATTGATTATCGAATACCGATGTTCCTGCCGCCGGTGCGAGCGAGAGAAAGAGCGGCAGCGAGAGCAGGAGAGCGTTGTTGCTATTAAAGCCAGGATTTCGCGAAACACGGGCGTAAAGAGAGAGAGAGAGAGAGACTGCGTGTATTAGCGGCGGCATTATAGTTACCGGTTGAAATGATTACAGAAAATTGATGATTGATTTGCGGCCGGTGGCCCGTTTCGATATTAGAATTCCGAGGGGCCATCGGTTTACTGGATTCAATACTCTGCCTCTCCAACGGTATAAAGCGTTTTTGGTTTAGTTTCTGGTTTAGTGGATTAACGAACGGTTAATCCATATCCACGCGCACAGCTGCTGCTGGATGCTGGTGTTACATATGTACAGGGTGGAAGGAAAGGTTTAGATAAATTTTACACCTTTGATTTGATCAGTAAAGAACTTGCCTATTTTTTCTTTTTTCTTTTTGCATTGTACTCTACTCGTCGCGAAGGTAAAACTTTTCCAAGGTACTATAGGTCGCAACCTAATAGTTCTTTTGAAAAATGGCAAAAATGTTTTGTAGGAGGCGTGCGTTCTAACAGCGACTTTAATTTTCGTATTGGGTTTCACTAACTTTTGATTTATTATAGTTGTAGCATTAGTGTGAGTCCAAGTAATCAAATGATAAAACATTACACGAAATATAAACATTACGTGATATAGACATCTACGCGTTTAGAACTATAAAGTCGCTGTTAGGACGCAATATTAAATGATTAAGAAACTTTTTTGTCATTTTCCAGAAGAACTGTTAGATTGCGACGTATGATTCCTTGTAAAAGTTTTACCTTCGTGATAAGTAGAATACAATGTATACAATGAATACAAAAAATAGAACCATAAAGTCGCTGTTAGGACGCACTGTTAAAAAGCTTTTTTGCCATTTTCCAAGAGAACTATTAGATTGCGACCTACGGTTCTTTGGGAAAGTTTCGCCTTCGTGATGAGTAGAATACAATGCAAAAAGAAGAAAGAAAAAAATTTGACCTTGAAATTCAATTTCAAAAATTTGCAGCAGGTTCTTCACACGTATTTCCATCAAATCGAAGGTGTAGAGCTCATCTACGACAACCACGGACAAACTTATCTTTCTACCCTATGCACATTTCTGCCCCGACGAATAAAACTACGACGAACAAAAGAATCACCACTTTCGTCGATCGGTCGATCGCCACGACGAAATAAAAAGGAGAGAAAGGACGAGGAGCTTCCTTGGGTATTGCAATTTTTCCAGCACGGATATAACAGAAGAATATTTACCGTGCAATCTTTCGACCCAGTTTCAAGCTAATATTTGAAGTACGTCGGAGTCCAGCTCTTGGTGTATTTAAATTTTCAACAGAAACTGAATACGACCGAGGCACCGAAGGGGACACTATCGCAGACTGAATATGCCCAGTCATCGATTTCATTCTCCGAAAGAGAGCTCTCTCTCTCTCTCTCTCTCTCTCTCTCTTTCTTTCTTTCTTTCTCGTTCTCTGGACCCGTAGGAAGGATTAAAAAAGATTACACGGCGTCGTTTTATATTAAAACGAAGCAAGGTAGAATCGAAGGACGAGGAACGAAGGATTGAACGACGCAGAGTCGCTGTCCAATCTCCGGATTTCGCTATCCGACAATGTCCTCTTTGCTCTCCCCATCGGGCGCATCGATTTTCTCTCCTCTCTCGTCGTCTCGCGCCGCGTCTTTTCTGGCTCTTCCCTCCGTTTCCCTTTCAGCCGAAAGCCTCATTCTTCCTTCGAGCAACCTCTTTCATTCATTCTTGCTCGCGCGTGGTCGCCCAACCTCGATCGATAGCAATTCCATCAGCGTCGCGTAATCGACCGCCAAGAAGATTCTAATCCTCGTTAATTGATTGCCGGCGGAATCCGGGCTAAATGTGTGCCTGTCTGCGTTGTTGTTCTCGTCGATTCCGAATCTCTCGCTGTTAGGTAAGTATATATATATATATATATATATATATATATATTGTATCTGTTCGCGTTCGTGGCTGAACGCCGAGTTTCGTTCGACCGTTCGTTTTGACGAACAGCGAGAATGACTTTTCACGGCGGAACTTTGCACTTCGCTCGGATACACTGTTCCATTAAAGTCGCGCGTAGGCGAGTGTTCGAGAGGCGTATTTGCATTTTTGGAGCGACAAAGGAAAGGGGGGGAGGGCGATCGTTCGTACGAACTCGGGCGTGGAATAAATCGGAATACATTTAAATCGATTACAGCTACCGGGTTCACGCGTCTCTTCTGATGTTCTGATTCCACCGTCCGCTTACGCGGACGATATTGACACTTAACGGATGGGACTCGCGTGGATTCGCGTTCTTTTCACGCTAACTTCCTGAGACGGGCCACGTGGATGTGAAAATAAATTACGTAAAAAATTGTCAGATATGAAAACAAATAACTTAAACAATCTAAAAATTTTATCAACATTGAAACTACCAAAGTGGTCAGAATGACCAGTTTATAATTTTATGTATATTTGCGACAGTGTTGACGAAATATTTTTAACGAAATATATTAATAAAAGAACCAAAAATATATTGATAAATTTAAAAACATAGAAGCTTTATTACATTATTAATTTCCTTCTCGTACCTTGCACTTTAATTTCTTTTGCAAATATCATACTTTAGTCATCGGTAGTTCCAGCGTTAAGAATGATATTCTAATTTAGTAAACTTGCAACGCTTTAAAACCTTGCATGCGTGACCGTCAGTTTCAACTGAATGAAAGATGGAGAAAAAGACAGAAATCGTTAACGAAACTACGGGCAAGAAACCGTGTCTTTGCTCCAGTTCGGTTGCATCTTGCCCCCCTGGAGAACTATGCGCGAGTATCTCGGCGAATGAAGTTTACAAATGAGTGTGTTTGTCGCCACGGCGAGGGCGAAATAGCATCGCCAGCGGGGTAACAGTTAGCCCGTCGACATGGTATCATCACTGTCAATGCGGAACCGTTCTCTTTCTCTCTCGAAAGGCCGAGAGGCCTACGTGCCGTGGGAAAGTCCATAGAAGCAGCGCGTATCGTGCCTTGGAAGTTAGCTCGCGCCGCGAGCTGCAGGATGCTGCGGCGAAGAAAAACGGTATCGGTGTGCTCATCACCGGTGCCAGTGATATCCACTGGCGCTCTTCGAAATTATCCGTGGCATCGCAACGCATCGGAATAGCCTCGTTTGCAAGGAATATCATTCCTCCGTTGAATTTCGCGAAACATTGAAGGGATCTTGGCTTCTTGGTTTAACATAGGGTGGCCACTGAAGAACTGAAGGGTTTGAAAAAGTCATAACTTGGTCCCTTTGAGGGATGTTACGTTTTTCACACGTGATACTGACAAAAATTTATTAATTATGCTTCCGAATAAAATAATAAAAAATTAGAGAAACATGTGTTTGTAAAAGTTACTTTTGTTTCGTGTTATTCAATCTTTCAGTGACCACCCTTTGAAATAAGGTATAGTAGAGATACCTATGAGTAACAAAACTTTGTTTTATTTAAATTATTTAAATTATTTTTTTTTAAATTGTTGTCACTAGATGGCAGTGTTTATTAAATTTGAGAGAAACGACATTACTTATGGGGGCAGCCTTGACAGATGCAATAAAATTTCGCTGCTTTTTTTCAGCTTTTAATGCAAGATTGATTCTCCTGTTTGCACTTTAACTGCTATTACGTTTCTATTTCTGTCAATATTTTGGAATAATTAAAGAGATGAACATCGTTAACAGAGAACTTTGTAATACAATGAAATACAAAATAATTTTATCATACAATAAAAATAATTAATATATCGCGACAAAAATAATTATGTAACATTGTACAAACGAAAAATACGTTTTAGGTGTTTTTTTTATTGTAACATAATATCACTGGTGACCGTCGTTTCTATTTCTACCAATATTTCCGAATTATTAAACCGAGTCATTAACGGAGAACTTTAGAAAACGCGGAAAAAATTCAATATTTCAGAATAATTAAACCGAGTCATTAACGGAGAACTTTAGAAAACGCGGAAAAAAAAATAATTAGACAACGTCGCGCAAACGAAAAACGCGCTTCGCGTTGAAACGTGATATATCTCGCAACGAAATTAAATATTTCGTTTTACAGACGATTTCGTTTCACGCGCGAGTTCTCGTCGACGCGTTAACGAACGGAGACCTACCCACCTATAATCAAAACTCGTAGACCGAAAACTCTCTGGTGTTTGGTAGCCAACGTCAACTCCATCCAGCCCCCCCCCATCGAAAACCATCATCGGTTCCCGCCAAGTTCTCGTAGGAAACTACCCGTAGACGGTTAATCGGATCTCAAGCAAGTGAGAGAGAGAGAGAGAGAGGAGAGAGGAGAGAGTTTCAATTTGCCCGGTGTCCCGGTGAGAGAAACGACCCTTTAAGAGGGATCAGCGTACGTTGAAGGGCTGATTATTGCGCGTTTCTACGGGGGCACGTGCGTAAGGCGGCGGCCATCCTCCGTGGATGGAGGGAACTGCGCGCGCGTGCGCGGACCCTAATGGCTTAAGCTACCGAGATTCCCAGTTAATTAATTGGTATTAACGTGGCGACGTGGCGGGGGGGGGGTTGGCAAGTGCGGCCGGTTTATCTCGAATTTCGGAGCGAAGGCTGCGCTATCGGCTTCACGTGGAGGGGGAGGGAAGAAAGAACCGGCGCGAATTTGCACGTTAACAGGAGACGAGCCAGTCGGATAGATTCGCGATCAAATATAATCGTCCCTTCGAGCAGAGAGAGAGAGAGAGAGAGCGCAGCGAAGCAGGTTAAATACGAAATTATGGATAGAGCGGAGCGCGCGAGCGTATCGAATGGGCTTAATTGAATTCGCGATTTTGGGATTCGCGAAAGAACGAGGAAGGATCGATTTATTCAGTTGGTTGTGAATATACGATACACGCGCGCGTATATTTTTGAAATCTGATGTCGATATTTGGATGGTGACGATGGTGTACCACCACTGTGTGCAAACTACAAAATACAGTTATTAAGAAGTAGTAGTAATACGGGAAATTTAGAAACGAGGCGAAGAAACGGTATATATATATGTGTGTGTGTGTCGAACAGATCGTAAAATGTCAACTATCTCGAAAGCTGCCTTGAATTTTCTGAAACGTTTTCTGGGACGTTTCTGCGGTGCCACTTTTCGAAATCTGAGAACGACAGAGTGGAATATTAGGTTGAACGGCAAAGTTACTCGCGTGAAAACACGTATGTACATACGCGAATTATACACGGTATACTTCGTTATAGTTTTCGACCAGTTTCGACTGTTTGCTCGCGAGTATTATTGTCGAGGGGAAGGTATCTCTTTTCGCCGTCGTCTCGTCTTTCATCTCTCTTCCGAGCTCTCGAAAAATTCCCGCGAGCAAATAATCTCACGATAAAGTGCACGCCACGCTTGTGCCCGTCCCCTTTTAAAAACATCCATCCTACCTTAGAGAAATGGCACGGCCTGAAAACGACTTCCTTTCCCTCCAGCAGAAACGCTATCAAATCTCTCTGCCTCTTCCACTCCCGCGAGTCCGCGGAATCGGAAAAGAAGTTATTCCTTCCGGCACACGCGGCCGAGCGTCGTCGGCCACTTTTATTTACGAAAAAATTCGCTCGAAATAACGTTTCGACCTCAAAGCGATCTGCAGCAGTGGTGGTGGAAAGGGGAGAGCGTTCGCGAAACCGTTTTACGCGGAAACCACTGGCCTCGACAAAGCCCGGAGTCTCGCCCCTCTTATCGACCCAGAAAATATATATATATAATGCTTATTCGGTTTCGGCCGGGCGAGATCCTCTTTTGATCGCCTTCGAACTATAATCTGTAATCCGGTGGGCGTCGAGAACTTTCTTTGACTCCCTACCACCCCCTATCGTGGCCGGTGTTTCCATCTATCCAATAGGACAGTCTCCGCTGCCCTATCGTTTCATCTATCTATTTGTCTATTTATCTTTTCTACGAGCACGCTTCTTCTCTTGCTTTTGTTGCTACTGTTGGCTACTTAACACGTTCCAAGCTGGATTTGACGAGCTGTTATTACTACGCCACGTGTACCTAAAACGGTACACGCTATAGTGTTTGATATATTCGCGAAATTTGCCTATTTTTTCTGTTCTGTTTCATCAGTGTGAATTTGTTTTTAGAAAATAATTTCCGTGATATAACAAACGAGTAAACACAAGAATAATAAAAATGATTAAATAGCGGAACAAAATTCATGCAAGAGTGTGTGTAAGAAATTACAGAGCAAATAGTATGTATTTTTAACTTTTTCATTCATGTTTTCATATGTATCGATTTTATTGAAGCAAGGAAGACATCATTTTATCACGGAAAGTGATTTTAGCAGGGGTAACCCAGAAAATCGCTAACGCTATGCAACGCTAATGCAACGAAAATTAGCGATTGGTTGATTTGGGTCACGATTCGCGAGGGGGCGTGGCGTTGTCTAGTGCTGAGTGATCGCGCCTGTAATTTGCTTTGTATCGATTCAAATGTTTGCATATCAATAAAATTTTATGGCAAAAAAGTCGTCTTCGTTTCCTAGTCAGAACAGTTACTTTTGGGCCTTTCGGTGAGACGAATCGTACTGGGGTACAAGTCGTGCAGTTTTTATATATACATACATTATTATATTTATTGTACAA
>KQ435744.1:266978-277199 GCA_001276565.1 Melipona quadrifasciata
GATACGTTCAGTCTGGTCTCGTATCTGGGATAACAGCCAATGGGAGAGGGGAGGAAGGGGTGATTGCTATTGTGTAAATGAAAAATCGCAGCGACGCGCGAGCACGAGCTACATCCTCAATTGTAAAACCCAGACCACTGGTAGTTGCCGACAAATACGCGAAATGATGGCGCATTATGTTAACAACCGATTTAGAAACACTTGTCACTGCAATATCTCTCTCTCTCTCTTTCGTACCGAATCACGGTCCTTCCTGGGTCTGACGTTCAGCCATTATTCACGAAAGACCGGAAGAATTTTCCCTTTGACAATGGAGCGTCATCCCTTTCTTCCTGCACGCCTCTGTTCTCTCTTATTTGTCATCGGAGAAGAGTGTCAAGCCACGACAGGCGTATTACGTTTCGTTCATTTTTCAAACTTTTCGACGCACGTGTAATTACAGTAATTTTAATGGATGAAGAAAAGGAAAGTTTGCCCGTGGCATATGTAAATTCTACACCTTTGATTTGACGGAGATACATGTCGCAAAATTGACCTCGACCTTGAGTTTCAAGATCAAATTTTTTTTCGGATTGTACTCCACTCATCACGAAGGAAAACTTTTCCAAGAAACCCAATAGTTCTTTTGAAAAATGGTCAAAAAGTTTCATAATCGTTTGACACGGTGGACTAACAGTGACTTTATGATTCTGGACCCGTGAATGTCTTTACGTAATTTTTGTATTATATTAGGTTTCACTAACATTCGATTTATCATACTTGTAGTATCAGTGTTAACATTATTCGAAATATAAACATTACGCATAGATATTGATACGTTCAGAACCCTAAAGTTGCTGTTAAATGATTAACCTCTTGCGCTGGAATGACGCACGTCAAGAATATTTGGCCCAAAATTGCAATATTTTCTCAGTTTTAAGTATATTGAAATATAACCCAGGCAAAACAAGTAATAGATTTATTACTTCTTAGTAAATTCTATCCAGTGATATACCGATGAATTTGAAAAGAAGACGAATTATTTTATACGGTTTGGTCACTCGTTATGGTCCGCGGACCAGTTACTAGCGCAAGAGGTTAAGAAACTTTTTCAAAAGAACTATTAAGTTGCTTGGAAAAGTTTTACCTTCGCGATGAGTAGAATACAATGCAAAAAGAAAAAAAAATTTGACCTTCATCTATGATAGCCATGGACAAATTTTACTTTCCACCCTGTGATATATCTAAACCTAATATATCAAAGTTTCTCTCTGTATATTCCCATTTTTCAAGATAAAGTGTCAATTAGATCATACAGATCATCGAGATCACGCGATGAAAAATATTTTCCTCTCGCGTAACAACACGGTTTCGCGTAACGCAATAAGGATTACATATCCAAAAATCCTCGTAATACCCCATTGGCAAACAAGGAGGGCCGGACGATGTCCACTTTGAAGTCGGCCGGAGTATCAAAAATCCGTGGCGAAAACCTCGTTTGCCGGGATGATGGAGTGTGGGGCGGGAGGGGAGGTAGCAATTACGCGCGGGCACACGCTCCTCGTGCGACGACGTTTCGAGTAAAAAGCAAATCTCTCTCGTCCGGAGGCTGGCCCGGCCAAGGTAAACTCACGCGGTCGAGAGGGTGGACCGCGCCACTCGAACCCGGCTAAATATCCGAAACACACAGGCGGCCCCGGTTATAAAATCAAAATGTCTAGACTTCTTGAACGAGAAGGGAAGAGTCCCCCGGGGTAGCGCGTCATAATTCAGTAGTTTGCCTCTCGTGGAACTCAGCTGAGCGAGAGGTTGAAGCGGCACTGGATGTGGGGGCTCTTTCAATGGTCCCCCTCGAATGGTCCTCGGGAACCAACACGCGCCAATTTGTATGGAAGAAACCCTCGTGTCCTTAATACGCGGTTAAATTCCTTGCTCTTTTCACTCGAGAAACGATCGGGAAACGTTTCACAGGCCTCCAGCGTTTCACGACGCGTCTTTTTACAGCAGGCGAATAAATGGAAACAAAACTTTTAATCTTTCGTGCCTAGAGCAAATTGGGACAAATGGTAAACGCAAAGACCATCACGATGTAACACACTCTGTATGCTCTGGAGGAGCTTTTAAGTTAATCGAGCGATTTTAAATCGGTGTATAAATCACCAAACTGAGAGAGAGAGAGAGAGAGAGAGAGAGAGGGATTTAGGGAGCTGTGTGGTTTATTCGATTGAGACGCGAATGTCAACCTTCGATCATTGATTATATTTGTACTATAAAAATCTTTTGGAGATATTTTGTACATAATACGTTTTTTTTTTTTTTTTTGGTACGTGTAAAAAGAGAGGAAGAAAAATAAAATCATCCACTGTGAACTGCAACTGTCACGAAATATAGTGCTTCCACGTGTCTCTAATATAAAACCGATCGTTTTCAACGTCACCGGTCTCGCCTTTAATTAACTTCGTAATCGATTTTGAATTTAACAGACGATGCACGCTCGCTCGCGAGAAATTTAACATTATTATCATGAAATTTTATATAGAAAATTCATCGCCGCTAACGAACCTTGTGTCTCTCTCCCCCCGTCCCCCCCGGCTTTCTTCTCGTCGAATATGTTCCTGTCTCGCGAATATTACAGCATATTTCATAAATATTGCGCAAAATAGCGCCGGTCCGCGGATCCATGAATTTCGAGCGAGCAACGAATTACAGAGAATACGAGATGAAAGAAGCGTTCGATGCTCGTCAATGTTTAACAAGGTCCGACCCGGTCGTCGGCTGTTATTATTTTCAGTTTCGATTACGTTGATAAATTAGCCGACGCGTCCCGGATCTAACGGGTATAAAAACCGACCGATGTTGCCGATGATCCGGCCAATGACACGCGATCGATCGATATCGTCGTTTTTTGAAGGATCATCTTTCGAGGGATAATCTACTTTGCTTGAAATTACTCTGTTTGATGAGAGAGAAATTACGATGCGTCGCGCGTGAACTCGGTTGTGTGTGTGTGTGTGTTTCTTTTTTCTTTTTCTTTGGTTAGAAATTCCACCAAGGGCGTAGTCGAGGATTGTAAAACAATTTCAAGAGGCGACAATCCTTCCGCTCGTCCGAGACTGGTTTCTCATCTTCCTTCTTCTTTTTCCGCCCGTCTCTCTCTCGTTTCGTTCTTCGCGACACACCTCACGTTCGTCCGGAGTCATCGCGGACCTCGCAATTTCTCACGGTGATTCTCGTTGAAGGGCAGACACGGCCCCGGCAAGAATCATCCGGACACCTCTCTCTCTCTCCCCAGAATTTCTAATCTAATTCCTGTCAAGTTCCCTGCACGCGCGCGGGGAGAAATTTTCCTGTCGTCGCGCGCTAGGACGGAAAGTTCGTCACCGTGTCGCGCAGACGACTCAACTCTTGACGAAATTTCGTGCGCCGCTTTCGAACGTGAATCGACTTTCCAACGAGTAATTCTCGATCTCTCGACGCCCCGTCCCGCCGCGTTCGCCTCGTTCTCATTCCTTCGTATAATGATAATTTACGTACGTGAGCCCAAAAAATTCGCGGTATTTATTTATCAAAATTACGTAATTATTCGTTCAAATTTTCAATCTTCATTTGGATTGAATTTCAAGGTCAGAAAAATTTTTTTACATTGTATTCTACTCGTCACGAAGGTAAAACTTTTCCAAGAAACCTAATAGTACTTTTGAGAAATGGTTAAAAAGTTTCTTAACACTGTGGGCGCGTGCGTTCTAACAGCGACTTTATAATTTTGGACGCGCGAGTGTAATATTTATCTTTTGAATAATGTTAACAGTTAGTTTTATCATTTGATTAGTTAGAGTCATAGTGATGCTGCAGCTATGATTGTAGCGAAACCTACGAAAATTACGTAAAATAGACATCCACGCGTCCAGAACCATAAAGTCGCTGTTAGAACGCAATATTAAATGATTAAGAAACTTTTTTGCCATTTTTCTAAAGCACTATTGGCTTTCTTGGAAAAGTTCTTACAGGTTCTTTACTGTGTATTTCCATCAAATCGAAGGTGTAAAATTCATCTACAATAGCCAAACTTTTCTTTCCACCCTGTACACTTATTTTGTCCAGCAACTTCTCCATCAGGCGAAATAGCTCTGCACTGTAGTCTCCTAGTTGAAGTTGCTTTCATTTCTTGTTTTGTCGCGTCCACATTTCCGAAATGCTGATCATTTTCTTCGGGAATTATAGTAAGAGAATTGTTATTACACGCTACACAGTATTACCTCGGTGTCCTTGACAGACAGCGTAGTCGTTTTCCTTGAGAAGAAAAGAGTTCTGATCTCGCTGAGTGCGACTTCTTTTTATTCCTCAAAGAAAAAGCAACACCCACTTACTAGAATTACCAGATCTTGCTAGAAAGAAGTGTGTCAGAGTTTCGACAACCGAGGCGAAGCTTTAAAAAGAAAAAAATCCCAAGGGGCCGGTCTCGCGTGTCGAGATGGATCATCCGTCGGAAACGACAAATTAAATAGTAATCTGGCGTAGACGTCATTATTGCGTTGCCGCGGGAATCTCGTTAGTGTCAGCCGTAAACACAATGACAAATTAAATAGGGATTTCGCGGACGTGATGGTCAGCGTCAGCGGCGGTGGGATTATTAATGCCGGAACGACAACTCGTTTCTGCGCGGTGAAAAACCGGAGTGATGGGTCCATACAACGCTCGTTAATGGCAGACTGCGGATTTTTATGCAAATTTCGTGTTTCTGCGAACGCAATTAGAGAAACTGTGCCTCGCCAGACGCATACGCTGTGCGCGATAATAGCACTCTGCGGGTGTGTATTTTTTCTCCTCCTTTTCTTTCTTCCTTTTTGGCGTACGCGCGGATTTCGAAATTTCACGTAATTGCGCGAGGGCTCGGTTTGTTTTATTTCCGCGCGAGGGAGAACTAACTCGTTGTCCGTTCAAATCGGATTTTTCGAATCGAGGACGAAAGGGGTTATTTCTTGCGGAGGCAAATGACAACGAAATCTAATTTCCATAAACAGTAGCAATTTCTAACAATCAATCGGATAATAATAATAATTGGATAGTAGAAATAATAGAATAATTCGAGAATCAAAAGGATGACGCGTGAGGAGTTTTTTTGAACAGAGTATGAAATATTTTTGACGTTTCGAAAATAAGCTTCCTTTCCTAACGTTGGTGTGTGACGACGTTTCGACACTTGCAAGAGGATATTTTATAATTTTTACGCCATTGAACATAGATTTGATTTTTTTTTTTTTCTTTTTTTCTTTTCGACGAGGATTTTTTTAATATCGGCCTATTGCGATATCATGTCCCTCCCCCCTTCCCCCCGCTGCTGATAGGCAAATGGACGCGCGCCGGGTTTCCGGCTATTATTGATTTCAATCCGTTCGCCCGGTGAATAACATTCTGCCCGATATGAATATGTTTAAATACACGAATAAATATCCAGCGATGTACGATATTAATACGCGGTATGATAAAACGGGAATGTTATCCGCGACGGCGAAAAATTAATCCAATAACAATTTCCATATGGATCATCGTCGTATCGATACGAACGTATGTACACGTATAAAAGAAAAAAAAAAAAAGAGAAAGAGGAAAGAAACGTTGCTCGAGAGAAGAGAATTAATGAAATTAATTCGAGAAAAATACTGTCACGCACCGCGAGTCGACCGGTCATGTTCGCGTTTTTCACCGATTCTCCAAAATATTCCTGGCTCGTTGTTGCACTCGTGATAACACGATTTGCAGGATTAGCGAACGGGGCGAGAGCTGAGCCCTTTAACGCCACAGAGGAGCTCTTTAGCGTCGCTGATATTGCAGCACGTGGGTATCAAAGGTCCTTCTCAATTCTCGCCGCCGCGCTCTCGGTGAAACGAAGCGCCCATAGAACGGCAACAAAATTCGAGCCGTCCAAAGGGACAAATGGATCGAGCCACGAAGACTCACACGCTGGCCGGTTAATTACGCGGCAGTCGCTTTTGTATACTAATTACGATACAACGTTCAAAAAACGATACAACGTTCAGAGAGAGCGTATCTTCGCGCCATTATGCCTTCGAAGGGCCAGCCCTGTGTTGCAGGACACATCGGTTAATTGCGTTTAATGCCTCTGGATAGAAGAAGCTTTGTCGACGGCGGACAATGCCGGCTAACAGCTCGAAGAAGCCTCTCCTCTCTTCCTTATCTCCTCTACGAATTTCTCACGGGCGTATCTCCGTGAGGAGTCGAGGAACGAGAGAGAGAGAGAGAGTTACGTCACGACACGCAAGACAAATCGTTGATCGTGAATCGCGTGATATCTATAAACGCGATCGATCGATACTCGATACGAGAGGCGGGGGGGTCGAATCAGGGTGAATTATTGGGCAATTTGTAGAGGCTTCGTGGGAATTATCCGATCCACTTGGGTAATCTTCACCGTTTCCATTTCGGCAGAGATTTTGGAATCTCGCGTCTTGGGAGGGAGTAAAAATTTCTGCAAGTACCTCTCGTAAATTCGCCGGATAGGATAAGGACATTCGTCGCTGGCCTTTCGCACGAATGCAAATGAGATTCTTTCCCCCCTCCGCTCTCTCTCTCTCTCTCTCTCTGCCGTTAGATTTAGCCGGAGACAACTCCAACAGTCTCGACTGCTTGCATTCGAATCGCTTGTGTTTCGCAAAGACAAGTTCTTGTTCTTCGGCGTCAGAAGTGTCAAGCTCGGGAAACGCCGGGGGAACCTTTCACTTAACGTGCATTATACGAGGTGCGATAATTATAACTTTGCCGCGACGGTATGCTGTTCCAGTGGAACGGCAACTTTAACTTCCGCTCTTGTTAAATCGTCTGGTTCAACGGAGACGCGAGTTTTGCCAACGCCGCGTATTTCACCGGGCACAACGTAAACAAATTGCAGCCATTTTCCATCCGCGTATCAACGTTTTTGTCCCTTCTCGAAGTTGCCTCTAAACTAAGGAGAGATTTGTCAGTCCCATTCCGGGGGCAGTTACCATCGGGAGACAATTTACGTCGCGCAGTTTCTCAGAGAAAGAGAATCCATCCATCGAGATGTTCCCATAACTTTCTCGATCGATCCCTCTCCTCCTCCTTTTTCCCAACGATTCAATGAACCCTGGCGGCTCGGGCAATGAAAGCCAGAAAAAAATAGGCTAACAACAATCGGCAACAGTTCGATATTATTCTCGGCGTGGTTCCCACGTGGTCCGACCGAACAATGAAGAATGACTCGGAAACCACGAAGCTCTCTCAGAGGCAGAAGAAGAAGAGGAGACATTGAAATCTCCCAGGATCATCTGTGCCCGGTGCTTGTCATTTTCCACCGGGGGTTAAATCGTTACCAGCCGCAGCGATCCATCTCGAGAGCCATTTACCATCGATACTCTCTCTCTCTCTCTGCTCGGTCCTCCCTCGCGCGTGGCAACGTCGAAGAAACGTTGCGAGGGCACGATTAGCGTAGGAATGCGTTGCTCGCGCAAGATGATCCACGCTTCGCGTTATCAGTGTACAACGATCGGCCACGATGTTCCGATTACGAGCTGTGTTTGCCGTTCGGCCACGGTTCTTCTCCGGCCATGGGAACCCGTTAACGGTACCCGTTGTTTTCCGAGAACAACCAGGTCGTGTTCTTCTCCTTCCTCTCGTTCGTTCCTCTCCCGCTTTTTATCACTGTGAAGTGATTTCAGCGGGGGTAACCTAGAAAATCGGGCCTCAGGTGCAACGCTGATGCAACGAAAATTAGCGATTGGTTGATTTTGGTCACGTGACTCGCGAGGGGGTGTGGGATAGACCTCGAGTGGGATTGGCGTTGTCTGGTACTGAGCGATCGCGCCTGTAGTTTGTTTCGTATGGATAAAATTTTATGGCAAAAAAGTCGTCTTCATTTCCTAGTCAGAACAGTTGCTTCTGTACTGGTGTACGAGCAGTTTTTATTTCCTTCCCAATTTTCTTGACAGCGAAATTCTTGTTTCTCTGACGACCGACGTGCCGGGAAACGAAACCATGGAAATTCGAAATTACTCCCTGTAATTTCCTTTTTAGGTTGAAGTTGCGACTTGCGATCGAGGTTTGAAGAAAGTTCGAGGCAGAGAGAGAGAGAGATTTCGTGAAATTGCTGGCAAGGTGGGGAACCGAAAATGTTGGGAGCACGAACGATATTTTGTATAACGAAACGAAAGCACTGGAATCGAGTTGCTTCCGGATTTTCAGGAAGTTGGATGGTTTTGAACCACGGAGAGAGAAAGAGAGAAAGAGAGAGAGAAAGAGAAAGAGAGTTATGAAGAATTAAAAGTTGGAATGTGTAACTTTTGCATGCCTGCTTCTCTCTTTTCCATTTCCGGTTTGTTAGTTTGTAATCATGCGAGGAGAAATTTCCACGAAAATGTATTTTGCTTCTGTAAAAACGAAATACCCGTGCGAATTTGACGGAACAGTGAAATTCACGAGAATCCTATCAGAATAGATCTATCACTCGAGAGGTATAATCGTCTCAACGCGGACGAGGTTGAACTTTTTTTTTCCGGCAAATTTGAAATTCACTCGGCTTGAATGAGATCGTAATATTCATAATTTATTACGAACACGAATGAAACGTGGTCGTATCGAGTGATTTATTACGCGAACGCGGTCTTCTTTAAATTCGCTTCAATATTCCATTCAAATAGGGAGCTAATAAAAATTTTATACGCAAAGTAAACCGATTCTACCAATATTAATATTGTCTGGATGTCGATGAATAAATTGTCTCGAGCAAAATTAATTCCTTTCGTCAAATTTAACATTCGGCTTGACAGCAAGTCGATGAAAGGTTTGAATAGTTGAAAATATTTTATACTGCTCATCTAGGTGGATCAATTAATGACGCATCAACGATAATTTACGAGCAAATTATGTTTGCCTTGTGAATTGCTTGAGAACGAGACGAAAAAATTCAGCTCCTTGATTCACTCATGAAAATCTTAATGAAGAATTTATCACTACGGTAAATCGCATCAGAGCTGATCATTATAATGTTCCATATGTGATTCTAAATGCAGATGTGGCCACAAACTCCAAGACATCGATCATGCGTTGTGATCAAAAGATTAAACTTATCGTAAACCTCAGCAAATACAAATTTTTCTTCCTCCTAAACGTCATGCTAGTTGCTAAATTACCGAATATCCCTGCTACTACGTCTACAATTTTTTTAAAGACTATAACCTTAATATATAAAGTATTTGTATTTTTATTCTGTACTGATATAGCTGTTGTAATAAACCTCAAACGAGGTTTCCAAAGCTTAAATAAAAAAAGAAAAAAAAAAATGCGCCGCTTATTCGCAACGAGCGAGCTCGATCATTAAGGACATTGTTTGAGCAAGAAAAGAAAAAAAGAAAAATCGCGTAATTGTTGCCTACGCCCGCGGTGTCGTAATCTGGGGAATTTAAATTAACGCGCGCGAATTTTTTTCTCGGTGTCAAGCCGTTTCCCCGGAATTACCATTAAATCCTTGCCCGACTTAAGCTACTCCCCTTGCTTGCCAAGAGACAGTAAATTGCTTTTGAAAAGAGATATTTACAATTAGCGTCGAGCGCGTGAATCTTCCGCGATGCTTTAATGAATCTCTTAATGCTTTAATCCTTCGCTCGTGTACCACCGGAAAGGAGAAATGTATTTACGCCTCGAAGAAGAAAGATTGAAAAGTGGAGAGAGAGAGAGAGAGAGAGAGAGAGAAACGTTCCGGCTATTTTTCGACGATATTTTACACTTTTCCAAGAACATCCCGCGACAGTGAAAATCTTCCAATTTTCTCAAAAATAAGCAAATACGCGCGCCCGACCTGCAGTCCTCGAAGAAGTGCTCCTCGACGGTGCATCTTCCAATTACCGGAAGACGAGAGAGAAGAAAAAAGGGAAAAGAAAATCTTGAGCGAGACACGCGAAGATTCGAAAATACAACGCCGTTCTATGGGACAGGTGCGCTCATTGTCGAGGCTCTCCCCCCAACAACAGTAAACCCCCGGAGCGGCGGTAAATCACGCATCAGTAGAACGAGAAGAAACTTCTCTTGCTGCTGGCATCTTGACGCGTGAAAAGCTTTCGCCCGTTAGGAAAGCTCTTCGTTAAAGGGACGGCAGCCGCCGCGACAACGAGAACGGAGGAGGACAGCCTATTTCGCCGCGACTTTTGTCGAGGGTTATTCGATAAGTGGCTGCATTCCTCTTTACTCACTTCCCCCCCCCCCCCCCCCCGT
>KQ435744.1:277213-323608 GCA_001276565.1 Melipona quadrifasciata
CTCCTGTTCGCGAATACAGAGTGAAAAGAAAAGTTTGTTAGCTATCACGAATCAAATGAATTCTGTATCTTCGATTTGATGGAAATGCAAAAAGAACCTGCCGTAAAATTCATCTCGATTTTGAATTTCAAGGTCAAAATCTTTTTTCTGCGTTCTATTTTACTCATCACAACCTAATATTTCTTTTGAAAATGGCAAGAAAGTGTTTGTAGGAAGCGTGCGTCCTAACAGCGACTTTAATTTTCGTATTAGGTTTCACCAACGATTGATACTTGTAACATCAGTGTGAGTCTAAGTAATTATATGATAAAACTAACTGTTGACATTGCTCGAAATTTTGAACATTACTAGATATGGACGTACGCGCGTTCAGAACCATAAAGTCGCTGTTAGGACGCAGTGTTAAATGATTAAGAAATTATTTTGTCACTTTTCAGAAGAACTATTAAGTTGCGACGTATGGTTCCTTAAAAAAGTTTTACCTTCATGATGAGTAGAATACAATCCAAAAAATAGAACCATAAAGTCGCTGTTAGGACGCAGTGTTAAATGATTAAGAAATTATTTGTCACTTTTAGAAGAACTATTAAGTTGCGACGTATGGTTCCTTGAAAGAGTTTTACCTGCATGATGAGTAGAATACAATGCAAAAAATAGAATCATAAAGTCGCTGGTAGGACGCAGTGTTAAATGATTAAGAAACTTTTTTACCATTTTTCAAAAGAATTATTAGGTTGCGACCAGTGGTTCCTTGGAAAAATTTTACCTTCGCAATGAATAGAATACAATGCAAAAAGGAAATTTTTGGTCTTGAAATTCAGGTCAATTTTGCGACAGATTCTTCACGTGTATTTTCATCGAATAGAATTCATCCATTGACGACTTTTCTTTCGACTCTGTACGTACGTATTTCGAGACAAATAGCAAGTTTTCTCGAAGAAATCGGAGAATATGACGACTCGAGCCTTCCGCCACGAGATATCACGCCAAAGCTACTATCCTCAGTTGTGCAACACGAATAAACGAATTACGCTCGTCTATTATTCGATGATAAATTCTTAAAAGTTCTACGAAGTTTATCGTATTTTTCGGTCAACTGTTCTGATGCTTTGAACGAACGAAGGAAGAAGGGGAAACAGCGAGTGGAGGGGAGGCACCGCGCCCTTTTCAAGGGCCTGGAAAAAGCAAGGGATTTTTAATGTCTCGACGAGACGAAAAGGAAACCCTGGCCGGATATATATCTATATCGGTTTCGGGGGGGTGGTGGCAAGCGTGCGCGAAGAAGGACGGAAAGTGGATGAGGGTCGAAAGGAGAGAGAAGAAGGGGTCGAGGCCGAAGTAGACTCGGGAAACGGGGAGCATGGAGTGTGTAAGTACGCCCCTTTACGTCTGGTCTAGGGATAAAATGCCAGGCCTGCCAAACTTTCCGGCACTCGAGAGCCCCGTGCAGCCCTCCGGGGTCGCCTCCGTCGCCTCCGTCGCCTCCGTCGTCGTCGTCGTCATCGTCGTTGACGACGTCGTCACTGTGGCTCGCTGCGTTTACACCGAACCGTTTTTCTCTTTGCTTTAAGCTTCGCGCACCGCCCTAAGGAATCTCTCGCTGATCCACAATATCCAGAGCACGCCTCAATTCCCGGGAAATTGCGTGTGTATTTTTTGAAAGCGTAACCATTTTCAGCGTAAACGGCGGGGAATTGCGGTGGCTATTTGCGATCTAGCAAGGGAATGGGGGGGGGGGTGATTTAAAGACGCGGGTACGTAAAGTAGCATGAGAAGCTAATTCAAAGTCAGGCCTTCGTTTCTCTCTTGGAACACTTTCAATTTTAATAGCGAATTGATATAACATTAATATTATAAATATGTAATATGTATTATATCCTTCGCGTTTTGTGACGCGAACATATAATCATATATAGAGAAGTCACATTCTCAACACACTGTCAATCAATTTTCATTGCCCCCTTGAACTTTCCAAAAAATTATTGACTCGGCTGTGCTCGTTGATTGTTCATAAAAAATAAATTTATCATCTATTTCTAAATATGCAAAAAAAAAAAACAATTTCACAGTGTTCTTTGTTTCCCCCAATTACAGCGAATCGATGTTAAATGTTTAATACTCCCGATAGACGAGAGTTATCGCACGAGCTGCGCCGCCGATGTTACTTGTAGCGTGCATTTAATACAGTGTATTCGTGATCGAGCGTAATACCTTCGGCGCAGCGAACCTTCGTCGAGCATCCATTCAATTTCCTCCATGGACGTTTCATGGAACAGGGACAATTCAGGTCGCTCAAATGCCTATTAAAATTTCGTGATCCTCCGAGGAAGCTGGAACTCGGCCACACGGTGCCTCGAAGGAGGTCTTCGAAGTTCATTTGCGATTCCCCGGGAGTTTTTCTCGCGGGAGTGCTCGACATGCGAGCCACTTAATTATCGTTTGACACGCTTCTTAGAAGGCACAGACACTGAAAAAAAAAAAAAAAAAAAAAGAGGAATCGATAGTTGTTCGTTTTTGTCCGAAAATAGCGCAGGTCTCTCGAAATAAAATTGCTGAAAAAGGGGAAGGGGGGCAAAAGCAGCATCTAACTTTAACCCTTCGATTTTCACGCGTGAACGAAGATTTCGAAATAACTACACCACGTTGCGCAACGATGAAAAGTTAATCTGGAAGTGAAGGACTCGCGCAAACCGGTGAATTATAATGGGATCCGGCGGTAAATAAAAAAGGAGAACACCCATTTAAATTGCAAGGGAGCGTGATTTATTAACGTTGCGACGCTTCACGCTTTCGGGGGCAACTGCATGCACTTTGGATGCATAAAACTGCACTTTTTCACTGACTTTGTTATTCGACGTAGAGCACAGCAAATAAAAAAAGAGAGAGAACCATTTAACTCGAGGCGTTTATTTCTTGCAAAAAAGGGTCACTCACTTCGGAGTAGAAAACATAAGTGATGTTTTATTCAGTCGTTCCACTGGCTTAATTGCGCCAGTTGTGTGCAAAGCGGGGGGAAAAAAATTATTATTTACGATGTGGAATTGTTTCATTGTTAATACTTATCTTCGTAAGAGACGCCACGGTCTCTTTAATTCCTTGCGAGAAATTCCCAAGTCAATTTGTACGTCGCGTTCGACACGTACACCGTCGCGTTCCTGTTAAATTTGATCAGCGTCTAACAACTAATTCGCTCGTCGCTGAAAACAAATACACACAGAGAGAAACTTTCAGTAACATCCTCGCGAAGTTCGCGAGATTGAAATCTACGCGTCTTTGTTCTCTCTCTCCCGTTGACATTTATTTCATCCGCCACTTTTTTATTCACTTTCACGCGTTTGTCCTCTTGCGAACAACGGCAAGTCGCGCGCATTAAATATACATTTAATAATAGTTTATTAGAGACAGCCTGGAAAGGTTGACGTTCCCTTGGCCTTTTGAAATCGCCGAAGGATAATTAACGTGGCTTGTGTTAACATCAGAAACTGTCGCTTTGTAATGTGTAACTTCATTTTCAAACAGCGAGAGAGAGAGAGAGAGAGAGAGAGAGAGAGAGAGAGAGAGAGAGAGAGAGTTGACATTCGCAGTGACTTGTGTAGTTGGCTGCTGTTACAATGCCGCGTAATTACTGTATACAATTAATTCGATTCTCCGGTTTAAACAATAACATTTCAAATATTACGTTCGAACAATACGCGCGCACCGAGGACCGAAGCATTGTTCTCTTTGCATTTCGTAGTTTTATTACAACTATTCGACAGAGTCGAACTTTCAAATTGAGACTCTATTGACGTAACGTTTCCTGCTTGATTATATTGGCAGAATATACAGATCTTGAGACGCTCAATTGGTGCCAAATTTCAGGAGCGCGTTCAAGAGGAAATTGTAACAAAAGTCATTAATTTTGGATTGTTAGATTTTTTCTATTTTAAATTTATAGTAATGACGTAATAGATTCCATTCGGTGTCTGGAACCGATTGAAAGAAATGTAAATTTAATCGTATACTTACAACGACTCCCATTAATATCCGAGAACTAATTGAAGCTTTGTAGTTACATAATTTCAAAGCTCGAATGAACTTCCTTTTACAAAATTGTAACAGTTTCAATATTCGGTGTATTCCGAATATTAATGAGAGTATCAGACAATGTATCTCGTAACTCTGAAAGCAATGATTTTTGACCCTTGATGTTGAGATTTTATCACTGGAAGTGATTTTAGCGGGGCAGGTTTCTTCAGGTGCAACGCTAATGCAACGAAAATTAGCGATTGGTTGATTTGGGTCACGTGATTCGGGAGGGGGTGTGGGCTAGACCTCGAGTAGGAGTGGCGTTGTCTGGTGCTGTAATTTGTTTTCTATCGATTCAAATGTTTGCATATCGATAAAATTTTATGGCAAAAAAAGCCGTCTTCATTTCCTAGTCAGAACAGTTGCTTCTGGACCTTTCAGTGAGACGAATCGTACTGGGATATACAAGTCGTGCAGTTTTTTTCTTGCTTGTTTCGATATAATAAATTGAAAAGAAAAAAAAGAAGAAGAAAGGAAAATGTGGTAGCGATTTATATTAACCTTTTACTCTCGACAAACTTTTTCTCCATCATCTACCAGCAATTTATTTACCAAGCGTCACTTTAAATAAAACGATACAGCAAAAATTGGAAATAATCATTCGAATGATATTTAACACGAAATTTTGTTGATCGTAACATCTTCCTAACATGTGGTTATCGTTTAAATTTAAAGCAATCATCAACGTGCGTTGTGGGTTTGCTAGTATAATATACAACAGTTAATTATTTATAGTTTTTTAAACTTTCGTAAGTAGTTTAAACAAAAAGTCTTTGGTTTATGTGGATCATTTCGAACTGTGTAAATTATTGAGTGTCAATTTAGGACTGTCTTCAGAAATTTCTTCTGAAACGTCGTTGTCGTAGCTTTCACTCTAGATGCCTGTTCAGGTATTATACTATTACGCATCGCCAACGTCGTACAACGCCAAATGTATACTATGTTCGTTACAATTATCAGCAAATTATAAAAAGAGAAAGTCCTTAGTTGTTGGCTTAGATTTGAGTGAAATATTCCCTCAGAAGGGACAGTCGAGTGCAAAGAAAAGGTTAAAGCGGGTAACTCTCCCCTCCATCCTCCGTCACCGCGTCAACAGTTTGAAACTCGTCCAGGGACAAGAAGAAAATTCCCTAAATAATCGCCGCGGGGGATTAATTTATGGAGATCCGATAAAAGAAGGGCAACGCTCGTTAAATAAATCACGGAAATCGATGCTGGTCGCCAAGGGTCAAGCGACATGGTCGCGCGCAAACGCCGAGTCTCTGGTAGCTCTCGCCTCTCTCGGGGAGGGCTGGCTCTCGTGAATTTACGAGCTACATAATTATTACGCTGTTTCTTTGCGCAACGATCTCTCACGTCGCGTCGGGTAACGTGCGAGACGTAATTGACGCGCGAGGCATGCGTGAAGCGCGCTTCTAATCGTAAATCCTCCTGGCGCGGAGTGTGCAGTGGAGAAGCGAATCGATATACCGCGTTTCCATCTCGCTTTCGTCGTTTTCCGCTTCCTCCTCGCCCGTGTGTTTCTTTTTCTTTTTTTTTTTTTTATCCCTGAAAGTGATTTTAGTGGCGGTAACCCAGAAAATCGGGCCTCTTCAGGTGCAACGCTGATGCAACGAAAATTAGCGATTGGTTGATTTGGGTCACGTGATTCGCGAGGGGGCGTGGGGTAGACCTCGAGTAGGAGTGGCGTTGTCTGGTACCGAGCGATCGCGCCTGTAATTTGTTTTGCATCAATTCAAATGTTTGCATATCGATAAAATTTTATGGCAAAGAGGTCGTCTTCGTTTCCCAGTCAGAACAGTTGCTTCTTTCAGCGAGACGAATCGTATTGGGGTACAAGTCGCAGTTTTTTTCTTTTCTTCTTCTTTTCCACGGATTTTCACTTTCACTCGGAACGGTCTTGACCGCTTCTCGCGCGGTTACGCGCCGCCGCGCGCGCCCAAGTGCAACCACCTCGCGCAGCTCGAAACGAGCCAGGTGTTCGTTCGCGAGCACTCCGATTCGTCGAGAGGCTAATCGACCGGTAGAAACAATGCGGAGACTCGATGGTTTCTCCCGGCAAACGGGCAACGCTAATGCGTGTGCGTACGTGTCTACGTTGCTGGCGACGCGACACGTTGGGAAAAATCGGCTCGGCCGATGATTAACACGTCGACGTAGCTTCTGGCTAGTTTAGCCAATTTCGTCGTTATTATTTTCACATAGGTCAACGTAGGATTTATGTAATTGTCACCAGTGACGAGATCGAGTGTTGTCGTAAGATTTCCAGCACTTGGATCGGGATGTTTGCTGAAGTTGAAGCAAGAGAAGAGTGGCTATCGCTGATTTAGCTAATCTTTCACTCACGACGTTTGCGTTGTCATCGTTTCTGTCTGAGAGAAAGGTAAATTTTCACGTATATTTTATGCAATTGATATACTAGTGACGAGATCGAGTGTTATCCGAACCTAGGTAGACTCGAAAGTTTGCTAGATATCAATAGAAAATTTGTCGAATACGGCTAGTTTAGCTAGTTTTTCACTTATAAGATATTTGCATTAGTACTGTTTCTGTCTGAAAGAGGTGGGCAGGATTTATACAACTGTTGTTAGCGATGAGATCAAATGTTATTCAAATTTGGGTGGACTCGAAGGTTTCGAGCACTCTCTTTATCGGAATATTTGCTCGGTGTGAATAGAGGACAATATTTGAGCAGTTTATTTCGAAGGTGGCGTAAGTCACTTTGCGACGATGAAAAATAGCGACTCGTTGACGTCTGTGCGAAATTATTTACACTGAGAAAAACATAAGTGTCCGAGATGAGGAACGCAAGTAAAGTTGGCGTCAATTTTTCCAGACACGCAAATCCTTAAAACATCTCGATTTAAAAACTTAAAAAGAGCGACTTGCGCTTTTCTCGCGCAAAAGAATACAAAGTAATCCAAAGTTTGTGCAACAATCAACAATTTTCCAGTTGCTCGTTTACAGAAATTCGCAGTTGTCGCCACTTTCAAAAGTTCGACGTACAACGTGTACATAGACGAAGATTTTTTTACTCCTTCCGAGCGAAGCTGCAACGAGATGTCGAGCCCAATAGGAAATGTAATTTAAAACTGAGTCTAATTGGGTCCGAGGCGAAAGATTCTCGTCTCGCGAGGCCCGCTTATTCCCGCAAGTGGAAAAGCGGAAAGTTTGTTCCATTCCCAACGAGAAGCCGAGAGAATGTCATTCCGTTACAGCAGAGCGCTGCAACATCCAACGCTTAACCTCTCACTCGCTGATAGATTCATCAGCGTGACCTCCAGGATAATGAGCGTGCGCGCGCCAATGTTCCAGGCCCTCGTATCGCAAATCTACCAGAAAGAGAACCTATTAAAACACCGGCGAGGTTCGCCGGGTCTCTGTAACGCCGGCGTACATTCCCGACGAACGAACCGCACGGGGCACGCGGGGCACACAATGGGAGAACGCGAAGCTTTTAACGTCGTGGAAATCGTGGCGCGATCGAGGGATCGTTTTCTTTTCTGACCGCCGCTTCGGCCAGGCCAACCGGAGAATTAGACAGCAGGAAATGGATGCTGTGATTTAGCATTGTCCGAGTCGATTACCGATCGTTCGTTTCCGAATAACGCTGCCCGACCGAAACGGAATTGACGTCCATTCATCCGGGCGGAATTGACATTTAACGCTAGAAACTAAACCATAGAATTTTCATCAAAGATACTAAAGTGAAAAAGAATAGAAACACGGCGGAATACACAAACTTCTGTTCGTGTGTCTTGTAAAGAAAAATCATTTAAACCTCGTGTAAACCTAAACTTAAAATCGTTTATTAAAATAACTTGAAATCATTTAAACCTCGTGTGAACCTAAATTTAAAATCATTTATTTAAGTAATTTAAAATTGTTCGAACCTCATTTAAACCTAACCTAAACCTAACCTAAACCTCTAAAAATACTAAATCTGTGATATATCTAAAAATAATTATGAATTAGTCATTTTGACCACTATGGTCATAGTAATATAGTTCTAGTGTTAGTTATCGTTATCGCGTTACGTCCACTTATCGTTACTAGCTTACTGCAAGTGAAAACGCTGACGGCCGTCCCGTCGTCGTCGTTGTCGTCGTTGTCGTCGTCGTCGTCATTGTTGCCTGATCGCGCAAATTCTTTGTCCCTTTTGTTTTGCATCGCGGGGTTGGGCCACGTGCATCCGCGATGAAATGCGTGTTCCGGAGAGACTGCCGGAGGCTCTCACGGATGAAACTTTCGAAGATCAAAGCGCATAGAGAGGAAACGGGGGTAAGGGGGGCGAAAGTATTCGATGAAAAATTGTCTGTACTTTAGGCTGTTGTAACTCTGTAAAAAAAGGAAAATCTCTATAACGATCCGGCTCGGCCTTGTTTTTTAAAGCGCGATGTTCGCGCTTCGGCTGTTGTTGTCTTGCGTTAATGTTTTCTTTTCTTTTTTTTCAAAGATGTTTGCTGCGAGTGGAAAAGTGAGGATACTTTGTCAAATTGATCCTTTTAGTGCACTAAACTTGCCATGATGTTGGAAATTAACGTGATCTTTTAAAATATGCAACGAACAAATTGTAAGTTCACAATG
Source organism: Melipona quadrifasciata (assembly GCA_001276565.1). Classification (NCBI taxonomy): domain Eukaryota; kingdom Metazoa; phylum Arthropoda; class Insecta; order Hymenoptera; family Apidae; genus Melipona; species Melipona quadrifasciata. Next base: position 285,869 of record KQ435744.1, read on the forward strand.
TTACTCTAAAAAAATTATAAATTGGTCGTTTTGATAGTTCTAGATGACTTTGGTGGTCGTTGATTGATCTTTGAACGATAGGGTTAAATGGCAGAACGTTGCGAATTCTCGAATGTCTGTCGCTGTACGATTTTCTTCTTTTTTTTCTTTTTCGTCATTTAACACTATTTCACGCTCGCAACGTTCTAAATCTTGTCCATCAGTTGACCGAAACTAAGATTTTTGACAACGAGAGACAATGAGTTTGCGCTGATCGCTTAGTTTGGGAAATGCAGCAGCATCGAGCAACTCAATTGTGAGAGTTGCTTCGTCGCCGCTGCAACGGCAGCCAATGTCCTGAGAGTTTGCGTAAACAGCAAATGGCACACGGTGGTTTCCTCCGATGGTCGAGATCCGAAGATGACATGAATCCCTTCGGGAAAGTGCTGAATCCTTCGAGGGAGGGAGAACGACGCGTTGCAATTTTCGCGGGAGGGACATTCGTCGCGGAAATGTATTCGCGTCCGCCTGTCGTTTGGCCCCGCGCTCCGCTCTAAATTTTGAATAAGATGATGATTACACGTTGCGCGGGAATTTCACAGGATCGAAATGCCGGAAATACATATGCATGCAAAGCGTATGTAAATTGAACGAGAGCTGGGGAAATTGTTGAAATTTTCAGACGCGGTTTCATTCGGAGGAAAACGCGTGTTAAATAATCGAGTCGTTCGGACGCGAATCGAAGACTCTTGAAATTTGCGACAAATGCGATATATATTCTCGTAGTAATACCTATTTCAATTTGACCCGGCGTTAAACTAAAAAGAAACTAGAGAGTAGCAATCTCTCTAAAAGTCTCCCTGAAGAACACGTCGAAAAGTCTGCAGAATGCATTTCCTTGCATTCCTTCCGTCTCCGAAATTCGCCTACATTTTCATCCTGGCCTGATTAAAGGTTCACGACGCGGCACGTCCCGGCGAACGTATAAAAACGTAATAAAACGAGCAGCAGCTCCCATGAAATTATTTCGCTGGCTCGTAAACAATGGAGGAGCGTCACCGGGCCATCAGCAGCGCGTTCACCCTCTGCGTCTCGCGACGCTCGGCAACCAACCACCCCGCGTGGAAACGTGGAAGAGAGCAATATGGAGAGGCGGGGGGCAGAGTGGAAAAACGGTGGCGAGAATATATAACGAAGGGAAGGGATGGCTGAGCGACAGATTTAAGAATAATCTGGCCGGAATGACGCGGAATCGCCCGCCGACGAGGAAAGAATAAACCGTGAAAACGTTCCTTCCTCGCGGAGGGAATGCCTCCGAGGGTGGGCTGGCTGCGAGAGATGAGATGGACGTTCGATTCGTGAGGATGCGGCTCGAGGGTGGGAGTGAGATATTGGATCGACGTGAACCGAAAGAGAGAGAGAGCTTGGCGACGTCCTTGGAATTCGCGATTGATAGATACCGAGCGTTTTTCTGGATCAACGTACTCGCAATTCCAACTTGGACGAGTCCATTGTGCTACTTTGAAAATTGTTGTTCAAAGTGTGCCGCAATTAGGGAGCGATTACCATTTATGATTTTGCTCGTCGGCGTCTTTTTGTCAAATTATCGGGTTTTGCGCGGCTCGTGTCGATCGGGGCGGGGATGATTAATTCGTTAATGAGGGGATGATTGACAAAAAGAAAATACGCAAAAATGTACAAATACAAAGTGTTTGAAACCGGCAGATGCGCTCGAATCGGTTTTTGTGTATTCAGCAATTTGAACAATAGAAAAATATAATCCCGTGATAATAAATAAGTAAATAATGATATTTTTATTCTTTTTAAAAAATTGTTATTCAAAAAATATAAATGTCTCGAAGTAATAAAAAATCCTGAAGTAATTAAGGTGAAAGTATTTAATAATGGGATTTCAGCATAATTATTTTAAGTGGTCATATTAAATTAATTTCAATTGAAGGAGAAATTGATCTGTGAAAAAAATGTTCAAATGAAATGAAATAAAGAAAAATAATAATGAAACAATAAATATAATTATTCTAAATTTTAATGTTAATTTAATGTGAAATGTACGATTTCCTATAAATGTTCTTTCTCGAATAATACCTCGAAATCATAAAGTTTTAATTATAATGATATTTAATGTTATAAGTATTAATAAAATTAATTTTTTTATATGAATTCATAAAATTTGCGTGAAAGCAGCGACGAAACAATCGAAGTAGTTTGCTTGCAAAAGGTAGAAATTCTCGGAATCAACGGGAAACCCTACGCGTGGAACGCGGGTGTGATGCATTTCATCGTCGCGATCCACGGGATGTCGGCACCGTCATCGGGGTAACAAGGGGTTGATTCGAACATAAAAGACCGCACAAGTGCGATTAAGCCGGGTAAAACAATGGCCGAACTCGTTTACTTTCGCCTTTTGCCCACTCTGAGCAAAGATCCCGACGGTTTCATTCGCATGTGGAAATCTGTCCGCGTGTGAATACGACCCGCGAACATTTCGAGGAGTAAAAAGGACGAACGTCGAACGGGGTGGGGAGAGTAATATAAATAAAAGGTTAGAGCGAAGATGAGCGAGGAGCGACGAAAAAAGGAGACAGACGAAGAGAAATGGAAAGAAGAAAAAAAGAGTGAAGAGCGAGAGAGAGAGAGAGAGAAAGAGAGAAAAAAATGAAAGAGGAGAGAATTTCCTGCAGCGAATGAAGAAGTCTTGGGCCAGTGCATCGTCCGTGGGGGCTTTCAATGAGAAAAGCGGTCGCAAAGATGGAGATAGATGCCGGATTGTAAAGGAGGAACCGAGCCGAGCTATAAGAGAATAAGCTCGCCGGGAAGAAAAATGAACAGGACAGGAAAAATCACGGGGCTAGGCTACTACGGGGCCGGAGATGGTAACGATAAAGGAGAAAAAAATAGGCAGAGGCGCAGAGAGGCGAGGAGACGCGAAAAGGATGGATAAGAATTAGTGTGTCGTTGCACGTAGTCTGCACGGTCTTTTTCTTTTTTTTTTTTTTTTTTGTTTTTTTTTTTTTTTTTTTTTTTTAATTTTACCTTTACTTTGCTTTTCTCGTTCTTTTTTTATTCTTTGATATTTTTACTCTTTTCTTCTCTGTCTCTCTTCGAAACGACGGGGTAGGTTTGTAGGTTGCGCGAAATGGAGAGGATTGCAAAGAGGACGGGGATGGAAAAAAAAGTAAGAAACCGTGAAGATAAGAAGCAAGAGAGAGAGAGAGAGAGAGAGAGAGAGAGCAGGGCTAGGAGGATTACAGTAAGTAGCAGGGAATAAGAGCCGAGCGTGTACAGGGCCGTCTTGCCAGCTCCGTTTCGACGACCTATATAGAACTACAACGTGAAATACGACGTGGATCCTTTGCTTTAAATATCGCCGAGTTATCGATTTTCGATTTACGCCTCGAATTTCGCCCACCCCCCGTATTATCGGTATACGCCGAGTATGACCTGGAAATTTGAAGTTATTGTTGCGCGTTTATCTGTCATTCTATGCCGCGGTATCTGTGTTTATACGCCAGTCGTATTTTATTTTTGAAAATAAACACGGGTCAAAGGCTGATATCGTGACGCAGCGCACGAGAAAATGAAAAAAATTACATATTTATTTCCGAATAAATTCTTCCGAAACGTATTAATTTCGCGTATTAATTTGTCACTTTGGTCGTAAATAACTTTGGAGAAAGAAAGAAACTGAAAGAACTGGGGAAGAATCGAAGTAACGAGCAAAGAGAAAGAGAAGAACAATGGACGAGAGGTTGGTATAATCCGTGGAAGCTCGAGGCATTGTTTCACCCTGCCGTACCAGCCCGGAGAGCTAATGAATTGCATTATTGGAAATCCGGAATATAAATAAGGTTACGCTATTACGTCGTTCGATAGGTAATTGCCAGCTTCATGCGCGCCACCCGTGAACAGCGATATATTACACGCGGCGATATTACACCGGAAATACGAGGCTGAGCGATTTCCCTTCCCTTTCGGAGTTCGTTAACTCGGCACGATCCTTCAGGTACTTCATCGTATCGTGCTTCGCTTCGTTCAGACGAGAATTTACTCCAACAGGAACATGAACAGAATCCTTGCAGAATCGCTCCTGCACAATAAAAAAAAAAAAAAAAGAAAAAGGAAACCGTTTTCCGCTGTTTTACTCTCCGTTCAATTTGGTAATTATTCTTGCAATTTCCCCTCGTAAACGCGTTCTTATTTCGTATTTATCCCAGCTGGAGAACGTTTTTAAACGGCATCTTTTTCTTTTTCTTTTTTTTTTTCCATCGCGAGATGCGAAGATAGTCGATGAATCGTAACGAACAGACCGCGGATTTTTGCGACGCAAGGATTAATTACTGATGCGCAAGGCTGAAGCGCAAAATTTCCATCAGAGTCAAAAATATTGTATACTACGAAAAATTATGTAAATCTTCAAAAATACGCCGTTTCACGCCTATACAACAGAAAAAGAAAGCGACGAATTATCGTGTACGGTTCGGTCACTCGTTATGGTCCGCAAACCAGTTGTCGGCGCAAGGGGTTAAAGAAGGTACATGTTGCGACGACTAACTCGAAAGTATTCGAGTTTAAACTCCGACGGAAGAATCGGAAAGTTACATTTACTAAAATGTAAAGCACAAGGGGGGGGGGGGGGGGAGAAAAGAGAAAAGTGTGAAAAACTTGCGACAGGACGCAATTTTCTGTACGATTTGAAATAACTGGGAAACACGCTTTGGACGGAGTTCAAATCGAAACGGATGCGCGAGACGGTTGGCGACGAGCGGCCACGAGAAGAAAAACGAGAAAACTCGACGAGAAAACTCGTTAACGAACCCCTCTCGACGAAACATTATTGCGCGGGAATAACCGCGAACTTTCCTCCTCCGGCCGGTGTTTATTATAAACGACGAGTTAGCTCGTTCCGGCGCGAGCGAGGCGGAGGTGGCGAGTTTGAAGGAAAAATCGTTATCTCCCGAAAGTTTCTATCGGATTCGCGATTCTTTCGCAGTCTGCCGGCGAAACTGCGTGTTCCTCCCCGGCAGCAATTGTAAGATCGTTAGAGGCGAAGGAGGAAATCGAAGAAAGGTGGAGAGAGGCAAGCTCCTCCGTGAGAAGGAGGTACGATTTTATGGGAAAAATCCGATTAACCCTCTGCCTTTCGAGCTCGTTCTACCGTTTGATCTCCCTTCCCTCGTGACTCCGCCAGGAGGTACTGCAATTCTGCTCGAACGAATTAATTCGCGTAGAAAAATGGTTCGGCGCATTAACCCCTCCTCTGCTGAATTTTCCCTCCGCCGTTTCCATTCCCCTGTTATCGCTCGCGCGCAGGAAATCGCGTTCGTATACGTAGCTTCTTGAACGTTTTTATATTGTTAAAAATCGTTAAGTGCGTTTTTATATCGCAAGAATCGTGCAGAGTGGCTGGATAAATTCTGGCTACATCGAGCTCAGCTTGAGAAATCTGTGACAAAGAGGATCACGAAGTTTTATCGGGACTCGAGGAATACAAACGGTAATGTGACCAAGATGGCGTCGATTTTCCTGTCGTGTATGAAAAAAAAAATTCGGCTCCACAGAGGGTTTAGAAATTCAATCCTCTTTCGTTGCATTTGCGTTAAATTCAGAGAAGAGAGAGAGAGAGAGAGAGAGAGAGAGAAAGAGAAAGATGAATTTAATCGGAAAGAGAAAAGTCCAACGTCGAAGAATCTTACAAATCGTTACGTCTCGGACGCAACGTTTAATTAGTTTTCACGAAAAGGAGAAAGGCTGTTCCCGCTTCAACGGGGCGATTCCATTCGACGGCAATTAATCTCGATTGGACGGCTGGCGATAAAGGAAGGGGGAGGCGAGAACTTTTATTCGGGCGAGACCCAGTTGCGAATTCGCGCGCGCTGGGAGGTGAGGGGGGCTCGCGTTATCGCGCAAAGTGGCAAAGCTCTCGCGAAACTGCGCAAGAAAAGCTGGAGCATTATCGCGGCTTCCTTTCCCTCCGCCGTTACCGATAATACCGTTCGAAGTTCGATTTTTGAGAAGTTGCTTAAGCCGGTCGGAAAGAACGAGCACAGGCTAGATCTGAGTAGCAGTAGCCCGGGCTTCTTTCCCGCTTCTCGGAAGGGAGAGATTCGTCAAGAAAGCGGATGTGAAACTTTCCGAGTTTACTCCCGAGCAGCGATTTTTTATCGCTCGTTTTCCGGGTAATTTCGAACGAGAATACGAATTTTTTCGTGGAAATGTTTAATTTCGAGAAAGGAGCGTGGTTGTTACGTGAAAATTTATATATCGAGCCAAAAAAAAGTTCCAGCGGCGTGAAAGATGGGAGAATCATCGTACGCGAAACTGAAATAAATCTCCATCAAGACTTAAATCCGTAAAGAAAAATAAGGAAAAATCGAAGAGGGGGCTGAGCTAACTAGGTAACAGAGGAGAGAGAAAGAGAGAGAGAGATCGAATATATCACGTGATGAACAATGAAATATCGTTAGTAATCCAAAGTTCTTCCCCGCAGTTTTAGATGTTCCGAAACCATTTTCAAGTTTCCCTCCCCCGTACCAATTATCGCGTCTATTTATTTCCATTACGCGGGCCCCATTTTTCAAGGGTGAAGTCCGAGCAATGAATCAACGAGGAAACTTTCAACCTCATCAAGAAACTCCCGACTCCTTTCGCGAGGAGTTCCCTCGATTTCGACTAAGATTAAACCTTCCTCGCTCGCGCGTGGCGCGCGTCAAATCGCAGATAAAATCCTTCGGGAATTCCTCCGAGGAAGGACATATTAATACTGCCGGGGAGCCGTGGCGAGCGTGTTTTTCGGCTCTCTCGCCTGGGCGCATCCGGGCAGAAAAATCACGATGAACGAGGATTCCATGGCGACCGTGTCCGAGAATGCGTTTGAAAATTCCACGGGAATACCAGCTGCTCGTTCCCGCTCTCGCGTTACGCCACGTACATATACATACACCGGCGCTCCGAAAGTATTCAGCCGCTTGCTTGCTTGCTTTTGACAAGACGCATATTAATCGCGAGATTACGAATAAATCAAGCTGGAACGACTTTGTTCTCTGCTAATCGTTCCGGCTGCTGTAATACGGTAGGATGTTGTGCAATACGCGAGTAAATTGATTTTGAAAATCGGAAAAATGTGACGACACGCGCTGGTACGCGTAACACGAGTGCTACATCTGTGGAAAAGTTCAACGAACAAAGAATTAAATTAATTATAAGAATCTATCAAGTGTTAATACATAATGAAGAAGTATTCGTGAACTTGATGAAAAATTAAATAAATTTTGATGATAAATTTTGAATTTAAAATTTAAATTAAAATTTTAAATAAGAAGGAAGATTTTAATCTTCAAGACTATGGTGGGTTTAGTTTTTTTCGGGAGAAAAAGCATCTATACTTGTCATCTTTGAAATGATGAAAATTTGGTAAAAACGAATTCAGTGCTGCTTGGAAATGAATCTAGATAGTGTGCGAATATTTTCTGTATATCAACACTTTCTTTAAGTTCGTATTTTACAAGGATAATGTAATTTAAAGAAAATATCAAACTTTTTATAAAGTACATTATCAATTTCTTTACCTTTTTTTTTTTTTTTTGTGTAGTAAACGAACGATTCAAATACTGAATGTCAAAAGTGTCTTAAAACTTTCATGCATAGTGTACTGTCATTAACATTCCGACACTAAATATTGAAACTGTTATAGTCTCGTAGAAAGAAGTCGTACAATAAACTTGAATTCATTTCAAAGTTTTTACACTTCGTAATAGGAAAGTGAAGACACTTTTCTTCTCACAAAATGCTATAAATTGTCATAGCGTGTAAAACTATTGAAAAATGTTTTTCGCGTCGAAAGCTACAATGAATTTTAAGGTTGAAGCCTCCATTTTACAACGACATCTGAGAACTTGATGTACGATTTTATTTTCTCACTGTTTTATTGGACTTTGAATGTTAGGCTTATTGTTTGATGAAAATTCAAGAAATCGTAACATTTTCGTCACTATATTCATTTTTTTTTTAATATATAAAGTTCAATAAATTGGTGAAAAAAAAAATCGTTGTAAAAGGAAAGTTTGAATCGTGAAGAAAATTTCTCAATGATTTTACATGCTATGACAATTCACGGCATTTTCAGGAAGAGATGTATCTTCATTTCATCAAACGCTAGAATAAAATGAATAATACATTTCGATGGCGGAAGCTTCAAAATTTATTTACTGTACGATTTCTTCTTACGAAAATTATAAAACTATTTAGTGTCCGAGTAAAATAATAAATGAGAAAGCATATTGATGTCTAAATGTCTAGACGCGTTCTTATAAACGATACATGCAATGATCAAGGGAGAAGATGATTAATCTTTCATCTCGTTACGCTATTTGCGCGCGCCATCTTCTGCCTCTATATTCCTTGTTAACTATTAAAATCCTGTAGAGGGTTTTATAGCGTATTTAAAAAAAAAAAAAAAAACTATTGAAATCATAAAGCGAGTTTCTCCTCCACTGCACTGTGAAAATGGTTTCATCCGACAGGATGGTACCACAAATACGAAACAAGTGTATTATTCTTGATTTTACGATCGCGGTTTGCACGCTGTATCGTGGACTATTAAGGCCTGAATATTGAAAGTGTTTGAATTTTGCACGGAACAAAGTCTGAGTGGGATGATTTCGATGTTAAAAACGACGCTGCTATTTTGCGGACTGTATCGATCGATCAACGTCGAAACTCGACAGGGTGTAATTAAAACTCGTCAATTTTGATACGATGCGTAAAATATTGCATTACCCCTTTTTTTTTCTTTTTTACCAATTCGAATCGCGACTGAAAATTAAATTCTGTGTCCCGGGAAACTTGCGCACGAAAACCCGATTTTCGTAATTTACTTGATACGAAAGTGTGAAACTTATTTTAACCGGTCAAACTTAACTTGCCTCGCGATTCTTTCCCCGTTGAAATTGAAATTCACATTCCACGGAACTACAGTGTGCTTTTTGAACCGTGTTTCCTAAGGTATTATTAGCTCAAAGTTTTAACAAAATTTCAGCACCGATCAGACGGTGAAAATAAGAGGAACGAGTACAAAAGAAAGAGCAATCGAAGACTCTGCCAATAAAAAGGACAACTAAAGTCCTGAGTAGCCACGCCTGGCGGACTGTCGTTCTCACGACACTCGTTCGGGAAACAAGGGCCTGAAAATAATATCGAGGAGAACGACGCCGATCCGCGGTGCCCGCATATCTCGATACATTGCAACAGCGGTAACAAGGACAACGTTGATCCAGCGCTTTCAATTTTGTACTCTCGATGCACGAGTTTCTGCCGAGAGTGGCAGGAATGTCGTCGTGGTAAAGATGGCGTAAATGAAATTGCGGGATTGTAGAAATTTGTATTGCGTTTGCGTCTAAAAGTGAATAGAATTTTTGGCGTGGAGGAAGCCCAAAAGGCCATCAACTTGGAGCAAACAAGCCTCCAGAGGGAGAAATTTCAAAAGTTAAATTTTCGTTATTAAGGAAATGCAAAAAAATATTCATTGTTAACAACTCGTTCTTGAATTGCGCCCCCTAGAAAATCAAATTGCCCCCCATGTGGGCAAAGGACGAAGAATCGATTCTAAAACCAATACACCTTCCAAAACAGTTTGACTTGTACAACAAATTATAAGATTCAGTTTCAAGTCGGTTTAAATAACGAAAATAAGAGAAAGGGAGAAGAATTCTTTTCGTGCGAAGTCGATTCACTTTCCCCCATTGAAAATGAGTTCTCGTCGTGCGGTTGCTCGCGATCGGTTCCTCGAGAATTCCCGAAATTATCGAGCGGTGCGAACGAACTTTCACCTAATTAACTCGGGCGTAGGCAGAAGACGGGGAAACTTGGTTTCGCGACTTGGTATTGTTCCTCGGTGAGTGATACAAGCCTATGGTCAAAGCGTGAGAAAGTTCTTTGAAGTTCGGGATATTCTAACGAGCGGTGGGTTACACACGCGCGTTTGAAACGTTGGCGTTGTTGATTAAGCACTTAAATTGTCATCGCAGTTTCGAAATTCTATGGTTGCAAAAGAAAAAAAGAAAAAAAAAAAAAAAAAGTCGAAAAGCGGTACTATAGAGAACTAACAAATTTTCTGTGTATTTTTCTGTGAAACAACGTTACCGTATAATGCCGAAATCGTGACTAAACTCTCAGCCCGAAAAACGTGTGGAAGCCGCGCATTCGAGACGCAACTCGTTTTAAATTTCTGATTCTGATCGAGTGAAACATTAAAATTTGAAACGGGTCGATAGCTCGAACGTTTACATACGCACACGCATATATATCGAATATGCGAGCGTTCGCATTTAGAATATGCACTTTAATCACACTTCTCGAATTAAGCAAACTTCCCCGAAATTCATTGCGATGCAGCGGCCCCATTTTATTCAAATATACGCGGCATGCGCGAGCTTCATTCCGCCAGTAATTCCGTCCAGTGGCGTGAATCGAGTGGCCGGCCAGTTTCTATAAATTTTTCACGAAAACGTCGTGTATCGTCCCGCCCGCGCTCTGCCCGGCCCGGAGTGTAATTTTCGCATAAAATTGACACGCAGCCCGCGGGGGCGAAGATTGAAGAGCGCCGGGCTCTGGATTAATATCTCGCGGAAATACGCGGGCTCAAAAATGTATACAATCGCGGTGAAATGTTTGATTACATTCGAGATTGACTGGCCACCCTTGGCCAGTCTCTATCCGTCACGGTCGTGCACATACTGTTCTATCGTTTAATATTTCTACGTCCACGCTTGGATAATTCGGATAATTGGATCAAGCGCTTGGTATCGAACTTTCGAGAAATCTTCCGTGTGAAATTAATAAAGACGGATACTGTTTCGAGCCGTTCGCTGCTCTTTGTACTTCCATCTCGCTAGAAACAAATTTAAGCATGGAGAAAGAGATAATGGGGTATTCTCGAGACGCCTCTCGGAAATAAGCGGTTCGATCTCGAAGTTTCCGGCACGTCGGTACTTTGATCCTACTCGCCGCGAAACAAGGGTGGAACTAATTGCCGGAACGTCAAGCGTCCAACGCGCTTAAGCTGGATTTCGAGCGGCCACCGATAGGTTCCTCACGTTTTACGAGTAAAAAAGATCGACTCTGATAAGGTAATTAAATCTGTAGAATTCGCGTGTCATACGAAACTACTATATATTGGCGTCTATTCAGATAGTGATTCAGATCAGTTTGGTTCGCTGGAACAACAAAATATTGGATCAGACGTAAGTGAATTCAATAATTACATCTTCCGTTAGTCACATATTATTAAACGTGGTTATTTCATTTAATAGCCTTAAAATGAAAAGGTGTGATAATAAATTAATCACAGAAAGACACAAGAAACTGGTATAACCATAAAATTTTATTGATATGCAAACATTTGAATCGATACGAAACAAATTACAGGCGCGATCGCCACTCCCACTCGAGGTGTACCCCACGCCCCCTCGCGAATCACGTGATCCAAATCAACCAATCGTTAATTTTCGTTGCATTAGCGTTGCACCTGAAGAGACCCGATTTTCTGGGTTACTCTCGGAACGCTAAAATCACTTTCGAACACATTACGAATGCAAGAAATGTGATTGTACGATTATGTATTGAATTCGAATTGTACCATACCTTACTAGATATTAAATATATCATGAAATAAAGCTTAAAAATACTGTTTCAAAATTTTTAGTACCTGCACTAATTTAATTCAACGCAAATACGAACACGAATAAATAAATAATATTAGTTTAACGTAGTGCGATTCAGCGTTTTGACTATTTCTCTCGTAGCCAAGGGGTTAATTATTTTATAAAATTCACTTCAGATTTCTCGCTTCTCGCAATTCCAAAAAAATTCATCCAGCTAAAGTATAATCAATGGGCATGCGGCCTTACACGGGGCAGAGCGGAGAACAACAACACGCGGTTGGGCTCGAAATCGATTCAGGAATGTCGGGGCTTCGATTCGTCGTTTTTCTCGGTGTCGAGGGCCGATATCGTCGATGGTGCCCACGCTTTCGCGCGCGTTCACTGCAAGGCGGTGAAACGCCGAGGCGAACAAAGAGGTGAGAACACGGGAGGAAAAAAGAGGCGGAGGAGCGAGGGAAAACGAGAAAGGGTGAGACGGAGGAAGAAGGGAGAGTCGAGTAATTAAGACGTCCACCAGAGTTCTTGGTAGCTTTGTATCGAACACGTTATTAGTTTCTTTGTGTCTGGTGATCGGGCGGATCTTGCCCGATGGATAAAAAAGGCGGACGGAACGGTCTTCCTTTTATTTCTATCTCTCCCTGGATACCTCATTTTTCTCCTTTTCGTTTCCTTTACACCGGGCTCCTTTTATTGATTCCTCTTGTGTTTCTTCTTTGTAGTCACGTGACCGTTGAGCTACGTTCTCCACGGTTTTGCACGCTCGATAGGAGATTGCACGCTGTTTAATCGCGGTGTCGAAGGTTAAGAGAAAAAGAAAAAAGGAGAGAAAGAGAGAGAGAGAGAGAGAGAGGTGGTCTTGAAGAGAAAGAAGTCGTCGGCGCACCTATATATATAGTTTGATAAATTTGCAATAACGTTTGAACCCAGGCCCGGGTGAGGGCTCTCTGTTCGATTCGCCGTTCGATTCTCCTATTTATCTTGTTTCGTGATTCGATTGCAATTGTTTCTCTGTAATCGGCCGCTTTCGACAGTTTTATTCCGATATCATCCGTGTTGTGTCGGTAATTACAATCACGCGATTCTTTTCACCGAACGTGAACGTTCGGCGGTTCGTTTCAGAGATAAAATATTATTACACTTCGTATAATCCCTCTGTGTTGCTATATTGTTCTTCGAGAGAACACATTAAGATGGAGTTTTTCTTCTTTTTTTTTAAATAATCGGCGTGTAAGAAACCAATGTTTAAAAGCTCGTTGTTAACATACAATACCGAAAAAGTGCTTATCAAGCTATCACCCGGCGTGAGCGAATCCGCGTCAAAGCAGGTAGAAAAACGCGTTCTCGCGTTAAGAAGAAAAAATGAAAAAATAAAAAAGAAAAAGGCACAGGCTCGTTAATTGACCAGCAAAGAAGAAGCGAGAATAGCGTACGGTGGTTGTTACTCTCCGTGTAATCGCGTTGGTAAATCGCGGCGTAGAAAAACTCGCGAGGCTTCTTATTTCGTTACCAGTCGAGCGAGAGATGGAAGATATACGTGGATAATTGAGGGCTGCCGATCCGTCAGATCCCGCGGATCTTGCCGCGCCGTGGTAATTATATTTATTATATTTGCCGAGCGACGAGGTTTTAATCCTTCATTCTCCGCGCGATAGAGCAATCACGGGAAACTAGGATAATCGACGGCTTTTCCGACGGACCACTTGCGTCTTGATCGATTCTTCGGCTCCTCAGACTGATGAAATTTCTCTGATGAAACGATGAAAAGGGGAAAGAGGAGCGGCGATGAACAGCGTTAATTAACACGTCAAGTGCCGAAGCAAATTTAACACACATATATTAACCTCTTGCGCTGGAATGATGTGCCACGCACGTCGAGAATTTTTTGTCTCAAATTGCAATATTTTCTCAGTTTTATGTATATTTAAATGTAATCCAGGCAAACCAAATGATAAGTTTGTTACTTTTTAATAATTTCTATCCAATGATATCATACCGACGAGTTCAAAAGAAAAAGAAAGCGACGAATTATCGTGTACGGTTCGGTCACTCGTTATGGTCCGCAATCAGTTGCCAGCGCAAGGGGTTAAAAATTGAGAAACTTTCAGATTACAGAAAGGAATAGCTGAATGTTGCTTTTATTGATATTTATTATATAAATGGTGTCCAGTATAATAATGTAATAATAATTTTAGTGGGGTTTATCAAAACAGTGCAATTTTCCTTTGCACTCATCAAAGAACTTTCTCAGATTAACATTTTTACTGATATTTCTTCTCAGCAGTGTTGTATTTTCTCCGTAACAATTTTTATAAAATTTTTTGACTTGGGATGCTAGATGTAATCGTACTGTTACCGTTTTGCTTATCGAGCAGCGTAAACGGAAAGATGACCAAAGTACGCTCGGCACTTAACGTGTTAAGGCATCCGGCTATTTTCTCTTAGTAGCTTGGTAATTGGAATGATTTTTATTGCGAACCAAAGCTTAGAAATTATTCCTACCTCTTCGTCGGACGTCCGACTGTCGTTTTGACGTGATGGCGTGACCCCCTGACTTGTGGAGACCCGTGAACTTCAGAAGTTCCTGCATGGCTTCGTCAATTCGAAGTCTGTGTCTTGCCTTGCGCAGGTAGACTTTGACAAGCGATTGTTGCAATGAATGGAACAGACAGACGGTAAATGGAAAGAATGTGACGCGCCCGAAACTTTCGGCGAAGTAATTTTTACTCTGTTCACTTTAAGTGAATCGTATAATTTATTATATAGGGAGAAGAATTTAGAAACGGAGAGAAGAATACTAAAAAGCAATAGAAAACCAAAGGAAAGTGCTTAAGAAAAGTATATTCTTTGAAAGAAGCGATTTCTCTTCGTCCACTAATTTCTTCTCGCTAGCTTTCATTGACAAACAGTTTCATCGTGAAAGAAAGCGCAGCCTGTATCTCCCGCAAGAAAGTCTTTCATCAATTCCTGTTCCGATAAGTTCTCGATCGATTCCTTTCTCCAAACAAATTTCAAAGCCCTATTTCCCTCGAATCTTGAGGGTGTTACGCGATGAATGATTTATCTTCTAGAGACAAAGTTCTAGAAGATAAGAAGGGTTAGAGATGGCAAGTTCGAAAGAAACCACAAACGAGAACGCCCCGGGGCTTCCATAAAAATTCCAAACAACCTCGTTCAAAAAAGAAAAAAAAAAAAAAAGAAAGGAGGAAGAAAGGATTGCCAACAATGAAAGGGCGTGCACGCGCATCATGCGCGATTGAAATCACTGCAACGACCGGGCATGATCTCGCTCGCTGACAGTGGATAAAAATCACCCTGGTGGCTGGTGTTTTAGCCGGTGGACCAGACGTGCAATTAACATTCGCGGTAGCTCGATAATTATTGTTATTATATCCGCACGCGGGTAAGCGGACAGAGATTGCAACGTGTAGTGGTACAGAGAGGCGGCCGTCCAGGCCGGGTCGATTCGTTTATTCGGGGCAGAGGTCACGTGCCAGCCGTTCCCCGGAGGACTTCCTTCTACGAACCTCTTCCCCCTTTCCCTCTTTCACCTCCTCCTTTACCCACTCCTTCTCTCTTTGCCTCCCTGCTAGCCCGTGGCCGTCGCGGTCTTGAACTTTGTCTCCTTTCTATCGTGCGGTTCATCGCGGCCGATGCCATGCGAATCGTGCAATTAAACGGTTGGAAAATAAAGGGTTGAGAGGCTTGCCCGTTAGGCTTCCATGCTCGCGGCGATAACTAGGCGCGCCGCGGTCTATCGTGGGTGGGAAGAGACGTCGCTTCGGACGTCGGTGATTGAAGGATATGAAACGTGTAATGCACTTACCTGGTAGTCCCCGTGGCTAACCATGGATCGAACGCTTCCAGTGTCTAGAATCTTGCCTCTTTTTCCTCCCTCTTTTCTCGAGTGGTCGGTTCGACGGTGTCGCGACAGCCAACGGGTGGTCGACCCGTCGCTCGTTAACCTCTTGGCACTCGCGCTTCTTTCTTGCCCTCTCTGTTTCTCCTCGAACGAACTTTTTCACGCAACGAATCTGCAAATTCAATGCTCTTAACACTGGAACTAATGATTAATGTCAAACTTTTGTGTCCTACGTGACAATTTTATCACTGAAAGTGATTTATCGGGTGCAACGCTAATGCAACGAAAATTAGCGATTGGTTGATTTGGGTCACGTGATTCGCGAGGGGGCGTGGGATAGACCTCGAGTAGGAGTGGCGTTGTCTGGTACCGAGCGATCGCGCCTGTAATTTGTTTTCTATCGATCCAAACGTTTGCATGTCGATAAAATTTTGCGAACTTCGACGCGTCACCAAATTATTTCACCGAAATGCATAATTTCGATGGAAAATTGTAACATCCGCTGTTTTGATTACTTTAGTAGTGTCAAATGTGAAATGTCTCATTGCAACGTATCTATCATTTTTGCGAGCGTGGAAGCCCCAGGTTAGATAACACACGGCAAAGCCGTACATAATCCCTGATACGCGGGCCCTCGGTTTTCCAGTAATTAAATATCCGCGACATCCGGTAATTAGATTTCGGATCGTGACGTAATTAAACGCTTGGAAGTGAAATTGTAATTGGAGGAATTGAAAAGGAGCGGAAGTAAAGCGGGACGTGGACACGCGTGGTCCCAAAGGGAAGGTAGCACCTGTACGCGCGTACACCCGTTAATTTCATCTTCCGGATTTGTCCTTCTTTTCAACGTGTCTCAGGATTGTGCAACGCGATAAAATGTGCTCGCGCCAAAAGGCGAGCGCGATAATTAACAAGCAAAATATTTGTCTTACCGAGTGTAATAAAGTTACCTCTGTTTAGCATTTATATTAAAAGCTGTAATTTTTAATTTATATTAGAGAACGAAAAAGATAGGAAAGTCGAGAAAAACGGAGTGAAAGGCGAGGGGAATTTGTTCTGCAAACATACACGGTGGCTCACGAAGTACTAATGTTAATTCCTAAACACAGACGCGATGATACGCTCGCGAAAAATCGTGTTTTACGAATTGCTCCGTATACATTCATTGTCAAGCGACGACGATAAACACTGTGGAACGTTTGTGACGTTCAATCAAGTTGCTTTGCCGTCGCTTTGAAGCGACATTAGCCTAGACGACATGCGTGCACGTGTGCGTTTAAAATGGGATGAAGTACACAAGAAGGAGGAAAAAAACCCGCGCGGATAGAAAATCGAGCGAGAGAGCACACTCGAAAGAGAAAGTGTGTTCAAAGCGTAAAGACGTAACGAGTGAGAGATAACATATGTTTCAAGCGTCGCGTCACCGTGAAAGAGAAAGAGCCGCGAAAGAACGGCTATTTTCTGTTGCTGCGCGTTAAAAAAGAGCCGACCCGTGAGAGGATTTCCCCGTTTTAAACCGTCCGCATTGTATAATCGAGTCACTGTGGAAACGAGCACGAAGAAGAGACCTGTCTCAATTACAATCAAGCACGTAATTGATCTCGTAAATAATTAGATCAAAAAACGTTTCCAAGTGCGATCGATGCTGTTAAATTACAATTGAAACTTTAATACACACATCGCAACATCTCGTTGCGTAGTCTTAATTACTTGAAAGTCAATCGACAATAGTTACTCGACGTTGAATGTTTTATTTTGGCCAGCAAGGATAAACGAAGCGTGATACCCGGTAATCTAAACGTTTTCGAAAGTGCCTAATGCACATCACGTGTAAAAGTATCATTTCTGTCTTCGAGATTTCCCTCGAGGAGATTTTTGTTGCATAACAAATCGCAACGACACGATATATATTTGGAATCTCTTCGAACGAAGCTCAGGCCAGTTCATCGTCACGAGGCAATTACTGTTATTCATCTCTCGATCCCGGTCTTGCTCTTTTATTCAACGAGCGAGGTGTAATCCTAGCCAGGAAGATGTTCCTCTTGCCTCTTAATCGTCGCTGCAACTCGCACGGGAACGAAATTCACTGGAGAGTAGATTTTACGGACGAATTCCACGGACGAAATAACGAATTAAAACGATCAACTGCGAAGCGTGGACTGGACGAGAAAAGAAGGGGTTGGGGGGGAAAAAATGGAAACGCGAATTTGGACGTTACGCGTTGATAAGCGATTAATATTTAAAAACCGTGGAAACGAGACGCGTCCGGTGTTAATGTTTCATTCATTCGCGGGTCGGGTGTGCCAGTCTGTATCATCGTTCCGATGAATAAATCATATTGAGCTAACAGCCCCCGAAAGAAACCATCGAAGGGAAGGGGTTGAATTAACCAGCCCCGCAATATCCCCCTCCCCTGTTCTTTATTTCGTTTTAACGAACTGCGGATTCTATTCGAATTCCACAGTCCGAATTCATGCCGGTTAAATTTAGTCGCTTATCCACTTTTCTGCCGAACGATAAAGTTACATACACACAGTGAATTGGAAATGATATCTCGGAACAGGAGATCCTTGACGCGGTGATCGATTAGAAATTTTTTCCTTCTTTTACCGAGTATCCGCAGCAAAAAGCGCGCAGACAATCGAGAGCACCGATTAACCGCGTTATTACGCGTGTTTCTTATGTTACAGGTGGTAGTGGAGAGCTCGACGCTGGCCCTAGAGTACGGGGACCTGGAGATCGATCCAGACTCCCCGGTGAACCCGGACCTGTTGTTCGACTCGCAGCTGATGCACCTGTACGTGATGACGCAGAAGACGGTGTCGAAGGTGAAGGTGCAGGAGTGCTCGGTGTACAAGACCTGCCTGGACTGTCTCGGTGCCAAGGACCCGTATTGCGGCTGGTGCTCGCTAGAGAACAAATGCAATCTGCGCAGCGATTGCCAGGACGCTGCCAAGGATCCGCTCTATTGGATCTCGTACAAAAGCGGCAGATGCACCACCATCACGACCGTCACGCCGGACCAGTTGCAACGGACCACCGCCAGAACGTTGGAGCTGGTCATCGAGAATCTACCGACCCTGTTCGGCCAGTTTCTCTGCGCGTTCTCCACTCTGGACAAGACCCTGATCACAAACGCCTCGAGGAAATCGTTCGGGGTGAACTGCACCACGCCGAGGACCGATCTGCTGCCGTCGATTCCGCAAGGGGAGCATCACTTCACCGCGAAACTTTCAGTTCGAATGACGAACGGGCCTGACCTCGTCGACACCAATTTCACGTTCTTCGATTGCAACACGTACAGCTCGTGCACCAAGTGCGTGTCGTCGAGCTTCCCCTGTGACTGGTGCGTCGACGGGCACAGGTGCACCCACGACACGGCTGAGAACTGTCGGAACGATATATTGGTCACCGGAGTTAGCGTAAGTGGAGCTTCTGTCCTAATGGTTGAACGATGGTTATTGGTCGTCCGGGGATCGAGCTATTTGAACGAATAGATTCGGAGAATCTTGTTAGAAACTCTACGATCGTCTACGATTACGAGTCGCGCGACTTTATCACTGCTCGTTTGAAACCGATCGATTCTCTCGTCGTGTTCACAGAGAACGGGCCCGAGCTACAGAAGCGGCCCGGCGTTCTGCCCGACGTTGAACGCGACTGATTCTCAGGAGATTCTGGTGTCTTCCGGCGTGAAGAAGGTGATACGAGTTAAAGTGCACATCATCGGGGTAAGTAACGTCAGGATCCTGGCTGCTCGTTTTTCTCTCTCCTGTAGTGTAGAATTCCTAACGCTAACATCGACATGCTAACGTCTATGCGAAACATCTTTTCCAGCAATTCATCGTGCAGACCCGGTTCGTCTGTCAGTTCAACATAGAAGGTCGTGTGACGATCGTGAACGCTCAGCTGCTCGCGGACACGATTTACTGCGAGGAGACTGAGTTTTCGTACACGTCCCGCGCGCCCAACATCACCGTGCCGTTCGCGGTGATCTGGGGCGGCTCGAAACCTCTGGACAACCCGCACGACATCCATCTGGTGATATACCGGTGCCGCGACATGGCCGACAACTGCGGAATGTGCCTGACCCTGGCGCCCAAGTACGACTGCGGATGGTGTCAGAGCACGGACAGATGCGAGGTGAAGGACAACTGCGAACGCAACACGAGCATGTGGTTGAATAACAACCAGACCTGCCCGAATCCCGAGATACACTCGTTCGAGCCGGTTATGGGGCCTTGGGAAGGTAACACGAACGTGACGATACGCGGCATCAACTTGGGTCAGACGTTCATGGTGAGAGGAAATTTCTTGCTTTAAAAAAAGAGAATTATGCGTTTGTATAAAATATCTGCGATAATATTGAAAACGAATCGAAATAACGTGGATTCGAAATCTGTTGTTAGAATAAAACTTGCTTCGAGTCAGTTCTAGCGTGCAAAGAGTAACGAATGATTTGTTTTAGGACATCTACCGCGGCGTGATGGTCGGTGGATTGCCCTGCCTGCCGTATCAGGAACTCTACATGCGCACGAAGCAGATCGTCTGCCGGGTGGACGGTCCGGGTACACCAGAGGGCAAACGCGGACCAGTAATCGTGAGAATCGAAGACTTTAGGGGCCAATCCGAGTACAACTTCGAGTTCGTGGATCCTCAGATTCTCTCCATATCGCCGAAATATGGACCTATGAGCGGTGGGACCACCGTGAGGATCACCGGCAAATATATGAACGCTGGCAGCACCATCAAGGCCTTCATCGACGAGTTACCGTGCTCCATAATCAGCGCAGAGATGAACGAAGCGCTCTGCATGACCAGCGCCAGCGATCACAAAAGAAACGGCACGGTCAAGATGACGTTCGACGGCGCGTTCCGAATTTACAGCGGAACGTTCGAGTACGCGGACGATCCGACGATCGAGAGCGTGGAGAGCGGCGTCGCAGGCCAGATGAAAATTCCAAAGGGCATTCCAGCAGGAGGAATAAAGATCTCGGTAACTGGCAAAAACCTCGGCTACATTCAGAGTCCGCAGATGTACGTGTACCACGACGAGAAGATGTTCGTGTCGCAATGCGAGGTGCATAGCCAGGAGAGCATGATCTGTAAATCGCCGACCATCGAAGTTCCAGACAATGTTGTCCTGGACGCGGAAAAACCGTTGATGTTGGAATACGGCTTCCGTATGGACAACGTGACGGGCGTGCAGAATCTGTCGCAACACGGATTCAACCATTTTCTCCTCTATCCGAATCCTATATACGAGGTGTTCGACGAAGAGATCAAGTATTACAAGAGCGACTACCTGACCATCAATGGCCAGCATCTGGATCGTGCTTGCCAGGAATCGGACGTGACGGTACAAATAGGAACCGCGTTCTGCAACGTTACCTCGCTGTCCAGGCAGCAGCTCACCTGCAGGCCACCTCTGACACAACCGCCAGCCATCGATTCCGATGGTTTCCCGAATAAGCAAGAACTGCCCGAGGTGATCGTGATCGTGGGCGGCACACTTCGTTACAACATAGGGAAACTGAGCTACTCACTGCCAGCCGGTCTGAACGGGCCGCTATCGAAACCAGCTCTGATCGGGGTGATCGCCGCAATTGTGATCCTAGTGTTCGTGTTCATCGCCTTCCTCATTGCGTACCGGCGCAAATCCACGGAGAGCAATCGGGTGTTGAAGAACATGCAAGAGCAAATGGACATTCTGGAGCTTCGTGTCGCGGCCGAGTGCAAGGAAGCGTTCGCCGAGTTGCAAACGGAGATGACGGATCTCACGGGCGACTTAACCAGCGGAGGTATACCTTTCCTCGATTATCGAACCTACGCCATGATGATATTGTTCCCGAGCGACGACAATAGCCCGGTCCTGCAATGGGATCGACCGGAATTGGCGCGCAAAGAGAAAGGACTGCGCTTATTTGGACAACTGATCATGAATAAAACGTTCTTGCTCCTCTTTGTAAGAACTCTCGAGAGCAATCGATACTTCTCCATGAGGGACAGAGTGAACGTAGCTAGTCTTATTATGGTTACGCTTCAGAGTAAGATGGAATATTGTACAGATATCCTGAAGACCCTTTTGGCAGAACTGATTGAGAAATGTACGGAAGGAAAGAGCCATCCGAAACTCTTCCTTAGACGGTAAGTTCAACGTCCTCTCCCCTAAAAAATATTTCGTTATTTCCATTGTTAACAATGATGATACAATCCATGTTTTGTGCTTCAGAACGGAAAGTGTCGCTGAAAAGATGTTGTCAGCTTGGTTCACTTTCCTCCTGTACAAGTTCATGCGAGAATGTGCCGGAGAACCATTGTATGTACTATTTCGCGCCGTGAAACAACAAGTCGATAAGGGTCCTGTCGATGCCATCACGTCTGAAGCACGATACTCACTGTCGGAAGAGAAACTGATCAGACAGTCCATTGACTTTAAACCAATGGTAAAGACTCTTTGTCCTGGATGGATCTTTATAATTTTTCTTTTCAATACGAAAATTAACGGTTTTCTTTGTAGACGGTTTACGTGTCCATATCTCAACAAACGGTCTTCGTCAGTGGCATGGATCCAAATACAGAAAACGTTCCAGTCAAGGTTCTTGACTGCGACACGATATCTCAAGTGAAGGAAAAGGCATTGGACACGATCTACAGAGCTACGCCTTATAGCCAAAGGCCAAGAAAAGACGATCTTGATCTTGGTAAGATTTCAAGTTCATTTTAAACTCAACGTTGTACAAGCGATACGATATGGTAACGTGTAATTGCTGCAACAGAATGGCGAACTGGAGCATCCGGCAGATTGATCCTTTACGACGAGGACTCGACGACAAAAACGGAAGGCGAATGGAAGAAACGAAACACGCTGAACCATTACAGGGTACCAGATGGAGCGTCGCTCAACTTAGTCTCCAAGCAATCGTCAATCTACAATCTATCGATCCTCTCCGAGAAGACGGACAAATCGCACAAATACGAAACTCTAAACCTTAGTAAATTTAGTTCAGCCAGTCCTCCTCTCTCGCGTGCCACGTCGCCGTTGAATCAAAATCACGACGGTGGTTTGAAATGTTGGCATCTCGTCAAGCACCATGACTCGGATGCACGAAAGGAAGGGGACCGTGGAAACAAAATGGTGTCAGAGATCTACCTGACGAGGCTACTAGCCACGAAAGGTACTCTTCAGAAGTTCGTCGACGACCTGTTCGAAACAATCTTTAGCACTGCCCATCGAGGATCAGCTCTTCCCCTCGCGATCAAATACATGTTTGACTTCATGGACGACCAAGCACTGCAGCACGGCATATCCGACCCTGAAGTCGTTCACACATGGAAGAGCAACTCGCTTCCGCTCAGGTTTTGGGTGAATCTCATTAAGAACCCAAACTTCATCTTCGATATACACAAGTCCAACATCGTGGACTCGTGTCTATCCGTCGTCGCGCAAACATTTATGGACAGTTGTTCCACTTCCGATCATAGATTAGGTACGAGTCTAGTGTTTTTGTTAGAATTCCGTAGAATTTTTCCATTGAATTTTGATTATGAGGTATGAGATCGTCTTCTTTTCTGTTTCACTTGTAGGTAAGGACTCGCCGAGTTCTAAACTACTTTATGCAAAGGACATTCCAGTGTACAAAGAGTGGGTAGAACGTTATTATGCAGATATCAAAGTAATGCCAGCCATATCCGATCAAGACATGAACGCCATGCTTGCCGAAGAGTCTAGGGTAGATATATATATATATATTTCTCTCTTTTCTTTTTTCGATTCTTGAAATTAAGTTTTCCACTAAGCTTATGATCATTTCTATTTTTCAGTTGCACACGACGGAATTCAACACGAATTGTGCCCTGTACGAATTATACACGTACGCGAGTAAATACAACGAACAGCTGATAGTTACTCTCGAGGAAGACGAGTTTTCACAGAAGCAAAGATTGGCGTACAAGCTCGAACAAGTACACAATATAATGGCGGCGGACAACCCCTGATGTACCATGAATTCTATGAAGCACATGACAAAGCCCGCCCGCCAAGAGTTGCCCTGCTGAATACTCTATTGCAGTTAGGTACTCTTAATGAAGCACCAAGAGGACTGGCCTATGTTGTAATCGATCGTCTCAGGTTTCCGTGCAAGCCAGTTATCTCAGCTTAGTACGCGAATTATTAATACAAGAAGAAATTACGGACCGCTAAACAATATATTTGAACGGAGAGAAGTATAAAAAAAAAAAAAAAATGTCTACGAGGACTAAAGTGTTTCTGTGAACAAAGTCTTCTGAATTTGGTCGCTGGTTGGTAGGTGTGACGGTAATCACAACGGCGAATCGTCACGCATAATTGTATATAAAATACCAAAATTACGATTAATTGTAATGGAATTATCGACCGTGCATCCACACCGGCCCGGCGGCCACGCAGCCACACACAAGAGATAAAAACTGATAAAATCTTTCGCGCGCTATGAAATCATCGTGGCGACGATTTGCACGCCGCGACAGGCGGATAGGGTTTTAAAACGAACGAAAAAAAAAAAAAGAATAATAGGACATTAGTGTTATAAGTGAGTGAACGAATCAGCCGATCAAGCCGATAATTTGTAAATGTGTTTAAAACGGCCGATAATTTGTAAATGTGTTTAAAACGGCCGATACTCGCCGCCGCTATCGGTGATGATCGGCGATTTTTAACGAAGAAACATTTCCATCCACCGCTACTAGCTGAAATTTTTTTGAATTACGAACTGACGAATTTTAATAAATAAGATAATTAACGATTAACGATGATTAATTAAACAATATGGGTATATTATATATACATGGATGGTATGTCGTATGTATATGTGTACATATATACACTTTATACCGGCGCAAAAGTATGTGTGTATGTATATGCAGTATCCGGAAAACAAGCGCGCGTACAGTATCGGCGCCGATGCCGAGATGGTTTCTCTCGTGACGATTGATCACGATTGAAGAGAAAGAATGAACAAGAAAATAAGAGAAACACACACACAAAAAAAAAAAAAAAAAAAAAAAAAAAAAAAAAAATAAAAAAGAAAAAAGAAAAAAACAGAGGCGTCGCAATAGCAATTCTCGTCCAAAATTTGTAAACGTGAGCTTTTGAGCATCGATATCGTCGACTGACGCCATACTGTACGTACGCCATGCATTACGCGTATTATTTATACTTACATGCATCCAAAACGGAGAAAAAGGAAGAAGTCATCCGCGAAATCGGAGACAGACTGTGTATTAGTTGATAGGTATTAATCTATGGACTATGGCCGCGCGCGAGGCCAGCTCGATGTGACGGTTGTGTTGAGTGTGCGTGCTTCCCCTCCTTGGTCTCCAGCTCATTGTTCCATTTTATCATTAATCGTTCGTTCTCATCGTCGTGCATCCATCACCTGATATTCACTTCATCATTGTCGCGCAATCCATGTTCATCAGGAAAAAAAGGTCCCCCATTGTCCTCGTGTCATCATTACCTCTCTTTGTATTACATGTAGTAAAGATGTCCACTATCGGCGCCTCTTCTACTCTATCTCATCATCCCTAAGAAATCACAATTGTGCCACTCTCTCTTCTCCCTTGTAATGCTTCAACGCCTCCGTCGTCATGTTGTTGTCACTCTTAATTATTGTAATATATAATGAATAACGATCACTGTTGAGTATTGTCTGATTGTAATACATTGATATTGAATTGATATGAATTGATAATCATTAATTAAAAGCGTAACATTAAACTCTATGGATGTAGCCATATTGGGTATGGATGGAAGATTTAAAACAATTGATACAGATGAGAGTGACTGAGAGCCGTTCGCGATAGACAGCACTCAAAAATCCTCTTTGTTCTAGGAACATTTTACCTGCGCGTCATTTTCAAACAAGTCGAATTGTATAAATCATTCGTTTTAATATATATAGATATATATGTGTGTATGCATGTGTGTATGTATCGAGGGAGAGAAAGCGAGAAAGAGAGAGAGAGAGAGAGAGAGAGAGAGAATGATCAAAACTGGTATCATCGTTTTCGAAAATCCTTCACTAGGAACCTTCACAATCTTCGCTGTACCGTTTCTTCCAAGTTAATCGCACGATTAACGTTACCGTTTTTACAAACGCACATCCGAAACCGAACGACGCGTTTCGTCACGTGACAAGACTTCTCGATTCCGCGTAGGTTAGCTTCGATAAAATATCGATACTATCGTGAAAAGAATTCATATCGACCGAGGGTGTTCGAACTGGAACAACCTTCGAGAGTTCTGTCGACGCGAGCGGCTGTAGTAGCGAATGTGAGCGAATTGTTTGTGTACGCGGTGAGTGTGCGTGTGTCCCGTGCGTCAATTCAATGTGCAGTTGTCAGTGGAGAAAGTATTTATTGCTCAAAAAACATCGGAAGACCGTGTGTGGAAAGGTAAGGCAGCAGGGAAAGATGCGGAGTTGGTAGGCTACGGGAAAGGAACGGGGGAGGGGGAATGGATGGGCGTGTAAATTTCAAAGCGGTGAACGCACGTGAATGACGAAGAAAAAAAATGGATCACAGACAGGGTACTCCGCCAAGTCGAGCAGCACAAGGAAAAAAACTGAAAAGAAACTCACGTCGTTCAGTCGCTGTATCACTTGCAAATGACAAAAATAAAATAAATAAATGAATTAAGAAAGGTAACAAAAGAAAAAAGAAAAAAAAACAAAGGACTCGCAGCGCCCTCCCCCGCGCACGCCGACTTCAAATGGTACTAATAAACCCAAAGTGCCTCTGGTAGATTTTTGGGCATAAGCTTGAGTAATAAAGACTACATAGCGTTTACTATAAAAGCACGACTACGACGCGATCGCTGATTGTAATAAAACGATGATAATAATAATTAAAGAAAAGGAAGAGAAAAAAACGGAAAAGGGAGGAGATAGAAAAGAAATATAAAAGGAAAGTGAAACAAACGAGTGGGAAGGAGAGAGCGAGAGAAGAGAGAGAGAGAGAGAGAGAGAGAGAGAGAGAGAAAGAAAGACAAATAGAAAGTGAAAAATAGTGGCGCGTGTAACAAACATACACACGTGCTTGCTTATTGAAACACAAAAGAAATAATAAGAAAAAAAAAATAAATAAAAGAACAACCCGAAAGGCGGGCGGAGTGCGGGCGTACCGGGTGTACGCGGTGCGTACGCTAATTATACGTTTAGATAGGTATACATATAGTCGGTAGCCTAGTCTCTATGTCAGTGTCTGCCCTGAGTGTCTTTCCCATGGTGTATCCCTATAAAGTGCGTGTACCTTGAATTCCTGGCAAGCAGACGTGCAATTTTCCTGAAAACGTTCTCAATCAACCTTCCTCTTTGCCCGATCATCATCAGCCCTTAAAAACGAAGGGGAACAACCCGCCTCTCCCTTCTACCAACGTCCTCCTGCGCCAACTTATCGCCCCTTCCACCACCAATATCATCGTTATTATCATCAAATCCACCCTCCCTAACGCGTTTAACTGTGCTCACACATCACGCGTCCTTCGCCACACTACCGATCGGCACGTTTTGCTAAGTAAATATTATTATTGTATCGATGGTTCCTCATTAATTATGGAATGTACGATCCCAATTTGTAAAATTCGAACTAAGTAAGGAGATGTGTATCGCCGTATCGTTCGTGCGTGGCTTGCTGCCCCGGCAGTCTACTACCGTGTATGCTGAATCGTATATTTGGAGAGAGAACGTACGCCTCAATCGAATGTCTCTGTCGAAGGATGACCGTGTACGTATGAGCATATATTTAGGTCTTCTTCTTGTTTGCCTTGTCTCCGCTCAAGAGGGTAAGTCTCGATCTTACGTCGAAAAGAATGGTCCCGATAAAAAAGCTGGGAGCGAGACCATTGGCACAGAGTGAGATGACAAATAAGGAAGACAGAATGACAGATCATTCGAATGAAAGATTTGCATGAATGTTTGTGGACTGTGTAAGACTGAGAGAGGCAGCGGAGGGAGCTTGCCAATCAATCCGGGGTTGCTCCCTCGCCGCTCATTTTTACGTCATAAACATTAATTATGATTATACATACAAAACAAAACAAAAAAAAAAAAGATAATGCATCCAGCAACACGATTACGTTACGTTTATAATAGTCATGTTCCTTTCCGATCAATAATTATTATTAATAAATCTATATCAACCTTGCTACATTATTTTGTACTTGTTTTTTTTTAATCTTAATATATTAGATAAAAAAAATATATATATATAAATAATACCGTTTTTAAGTTATCCGATCTTTATTATTATTATTTTTGTATAAATGTGTGATTAATAGTACGAATAGTGTAATAATTTTGTATGTTTATTGAACCAAAAATAAATATTATTGATAAAGAATCATCTCTTAAGCGTAATGTTTAGCTCTCCGTTTCTTTATTCAAAAGACTAGTAACAGTGTCGCCTGCATCCTCCACTTTCTCAGGAGATTCCGGTTCTTTGTGTGATCGTAGACTTCCTGGCCCAATCGTGCTTAATATCACAGGTAGAAGAAACAATCCGTGCCAGAGGCCAAATAATATTACCAAAACAAAAATCTTCAAAAACAAATGAAACACGTAACTGTCGGAAAATATCATCATAGAAAGTGCGAGTAACGTTGAACCAGCACCGTATACAACCGCTGCTCCAATGTACCGCACAGCGACATGTGCTCTCTTTGTACGATCTTCATTTTCGCTCATGCATGCAGCATTAATAAACGCGTGTGCAACATGAGCTGCGTAATCTACACATAATCCGATGCCCAATTCTAAGCCTGGAAGAAAAGAAGTTTGTAATACAATAGTGTTGATTACTGTGTTCACTTGTGAGAGTTGTGTCAAAAGTTTTGTTATAAGAACAAGAAGTTACGCACCAATACAAGATGAAATATCTATCGTCAACCCCCAAAAATACATGAATCCACAAACATTTAAAAGTGTAAGAAGTACGCATAAGAAGATCCAGAAGCATGTCTGCAGCTCGGCGATTAACAACCCCGTCATGCCCATAACACAAATCAGAGCCAAGAAAACATTACGCTGCACTTCTTGAGCGATTAATTTATCAGTGACCCATAAGCTGAATACTTCGCTCCAGACTGTAACGAAACCATCGACTCCGGCATCGTGTGTCATCTGTTTACTGTCATCCATTGCTGGGATCCACTGATGAGGACTATAAAATCGTCTAAAGGTAAAATCTATAGTAGCTACTAGAATCGGTGCAGTATCTTCGCCGCATGTTAAGCTCTTTTTGAAGCGGAAGTTCCGTTGATATTTGCCTCCATTTCGACTAAATAGGAACTTGGATAAATATTTCCGGAATTCCGCATCCTCTAATGTCATATTCCTCAAATCTATTAATTAAAATATTTTATTATTGATTTATTTCTTACAATTTCTTCTTCAATTATTACTCTTTCGATACTAAAGAATATCGCCAACCTTTTTGAAAATATGTCAAGACGAATTTGGCAAAATCATTGGGCCATGGATGTATACTTTGTATCGTTGATAAATTTTCAAATCGTTCCACTAATTTTATTAACTTTGGAAACTCGGCGGTATAGTTGAATTCTCCCATAAGAATCATTGCCTCGTAACCTTGTTCGGGATATTCAGTGTGTCGTACATCAATATATTTGCTTAGGTACGAATGGCTTGGTATAAACCAGTCTGGATCGAACCATTGCTCCAACTTTAATGTACCCATAATTCCAAACGATGTTGCAACTATTGTTATTAACACTATCATTACTTTTCCAAGTTTTGTCAAAACCACATTTGAATATAATTTATTTATCAACTTGGCGGAAAGTTCTTCTTGCGGACTGATGAATTTCTGCTCAAAGTTTTCATGAACGATGCAAGGCAATATTGAATTTCTTTTGCTCTCAATTCGTCGAGCATCGATGGAAAAGAAGGCAACGTAAAACGTGATTTGAAATAAAAACGTCAGTAGTACTCCAACTGCTGCGTAAATACAAAATGATTGAAGTGATGGCAATATCTAAAATTCACGTAAAATTTAAATATGCACAAACATATTTTCCATCTATGTACTAAGTTAAACATAAACTCTTACTGTAGATGCTCCAATAATAAAAGCAACAACGTCAGTAAGAGAAGTAATAATAATAGCAGAGCCTGCGTGTCCTAACATTAAAGCTATTCTTTCTTCTAGTGGCTTATTTCGATTCAACTTGTGTGTATGTATTTCTTTCCAAGACGCCATTATCAAAAAATTATCGTCTATTCCGAGAGCCAACAACATAAAAGGTAAAGAAGTATGCACAGGTCCATATGCAATTCCAAGAACAGAACATATACTGATCGAAGTAATAAAGGCACCACCGACACACAAAAGACCAACAATTGTAAGGTAAATCTGAGGAAAATTATATTTTATAAAATTTGGTTTTACAGTTATTTTTTCTTTTTATGAATATGTATAATATTCCTATCTCGATTTAAAAGTTCATGTTACTTCATATAACTACATCTTTTCAATACTCACTCTCCATCCCACCCATGTATAATCCGAGAATATGACTAGAACGTAAAAAAACATTAAAATGAATCCTATTGATAATGTACCAATATTTCCGAACATTGTTACAAAAGTAACATCGCCGAAACTTCTGCCAGCTTCATACCAGATAGCTAATGTATTATTTACATTATTTTCATTCTTTAAGATCCTTGCATTCTTGTGCAATACATCCAAGTAGGATAGTTCCCACTGTAATACGTCATCTGTTGCCTACAAACAACAATTGTTGGAGTTTTTTCATAATACATATAAAACATATACGTGCAAACAATTTATTTCAAACAAACTTTAAATTGATTCTGTCCAAGATCAGAAATGTTATAAAATTTATATATCTATAGATAAAAAATAGTGTTTTAAATATGACATTTTAAAGTCGATCTTAACAAAATCATTTCAAGATTAAAACAAGGCCCAAATCACATAAAATACTTAATTTACATATTGTATACCATCTAATAGTAAAGAATATTTCTATTGGACTTTTTCAAATTCAAAACCATTTAGCACATTTAAAAATGATTTAGGCCTTTTTATAAACTTACCTTACCCAATCAGCTGTTCCAATATCGTTGCCAAAATTATTCATATCCACTTTTGAAAAATTTACATTAACTGCCCATTGTGTTTTTACAGCTGTGGCTGAGATAATTCTACCCTCTTCATCTCTTACTATGCCACCCAATAATTCTGTAAAGTTTAGTGGATGGCCCAAAGTAGGACTAATTTTTGTTTTATGTACATCCTTAACAATATCTTCTTTAGATTTATGGAGGATTATATTGGTATCATATTCCCATATATCCAAAATACTATTTACAAGGCAAGCTTTTGGCAAGTTATTTATTATATTACAATAGAGCTTAGGACTAGCATGAACTGCAGGTTCAAACACAGTGTCATTAATTTGTGTCTCTGGTTCAATGTCAAAGAAATCATCATCAAGCTGATCACTGCGTTTGTTTCTTTGCACGATACCTGATATAACAGGTACTCTATTCATCAAGGAAACAGAAATTAGTTTTGGTTTTCACAATATCCACAATTTTATAATATCCACAAATTAAAACTTGCTTGAAAACTTTTGTGGAAGAATGCTTACTTGAAACAAACATCTGTCCATGCAATTTGATCAGGAGTTTGTACAGAAATAACTTCTTTCGTTATTTCATTCAGCTGAAACAAAATATTTAATTAATCAAACTAAAATACCATATTACAAGCACGATGATATAAAATGAAACAAAATACTTAATTAATCAAACTAAAATACCATATTACAAGCACGATGATATAATAAAGTATGCAAGTGAAAATAGATACCTTTATAAGAACGTTTGGTTCTAATACGTTATCAGCAGTTAATATCATATTTTCTATCCTTAAACCCTGTTCAAATTGTTTAAACATCCAGTCTGTGTCACGAACAAAATCAGAATCCTGCGGAACCCATAATTTCACAGGATTCTTTTCTTGATGAAAAAAATATAAACCAGAAAGGGAAATTAATACTATCACAGTACTTCCAATTATCCATTTCAACGGTCGGCGAGCAATTCGCAACCCGAGCCTGTTAAAAAGAACACGTGATATCAAACTACATAATTACGGAGAATTCTCATATTACTCAGGAAGAAAATTATCGAACCTACCCGTAGAAAAAATGTTCTACCACTTCTGACAAACGCTGCGGTATGCGTTGCAAGAAACTTCGGAGTGTGCGTTTGCGAACGATTCTCTCTTCTATATCCATTTTTCGACGCTGAAATCGAATCACAGCACCATTCGAATCATGACTAAAGATTACGCAATTTGCATAAACTTATATGCCTTCAAAAATAATTCTGCTCGCAGTCCAAAACTACGGTCAGTCTTTAGCGACGAGCGAAGGACAAAGGGGATACCTAACCTCTAAATTTGACGACCGATTAAATACACGAATAGATACAGAAACGTGAAGAGACACATGCAATCGAAGACAAAGCACATTTCAATTTTAAGCAACTTGCGCATGGAACTTTTGTCGAGCTCCGCGAACAATCGACTGTCACTGTCCATAGTGAGTCTTTTCGATTTGTCATTCGTTCCTCTGCATCAGATTACACGCGATAGGCATTGCACTGTCGGCGCGCGTAACTATAGTCCAGTCTAAAGTAAACTAGACAAGCGGACTAAAAGAAAAAATTAGTCGAAGCGAGCAGAAAAGTTATAAACATCGATAAGCGAGAAATGAAACGTTGCGATAAAATGACGAAAATATAAGTCAAGGTCTCGAAATTACATACGTACGTTTTAATCTATCTCGTCCCAATTCGTAGAATTAGAATTGACGTAAACAAACCGGTTTCGTTATTCTCAGATTCTACAAAAAAAGCTTGACGACAGAATCATTCAAAGAAATACTGAATTCGAGACGTAAACAATTTTTTGAAATACTTGAAAAAGAAAACTGTTGATAATATCTTCTAATGCGACTATTATCGATAATCAAATGATATTCTTCCCAATTTCCGCGTGATATGCAGATTAAAATAAAAATAGACTTACCAGCAATACTGCACGCACAACTTCCACCGAAATCGATTTCTTAAAGAATCGTTCGTACTCTTTGCCCGTTGAGTCACGACTGCGACGATGCCTTGCTCTATGAATCCGAACAAGTCGAACTTAAAATTAACTTAATAACCGACTATTAACCTCAAAGATGTAACGCATCAAACACGTCATAATCTATAGAAGCGAAATATTTATCAATTAAAATCAATGATAATGAAGATATTGCACGTTGCTTTCAAATGGTTTGCGTTCGGAACTTAAACAGTCACATTCGTCGCATCTTATGTAGAGTAACATGCGTACTTACACGCTGACCACGAAACAAAGAGTGTAATTAATTTCTTCTGCGGTTTCTCTCATGTTTAATTACAAATTGGAAACCAGAAGGGTCGACTTATTGTTAACGAAGCACGGCGCGTCGTCTTGCTTTCTCTGGTAAATTAAAATAAATTGCCATAGCAAATGATAAATGTATATTCTGGTTTATCAGTTGTTGACTCATATATTGAAAAAATAGCAGAACAAAGAGTACTGCGATTGCTCAAGAACTGAAAATTGATAGTCACAACGATACGTAACGAGCACGTGCGCACAGGAAGAACCGAAGATTTGCTTCTGTAACGAGCGTTGTATAACGTGAACTTTACCCAGGTATTTCAAGTGATTTTGAGTCGTGTTATTCTTCGTGCGAAAAGCGAAAGAAAATGTTTGAAATTATGATTGTGACAAAGAATTACTTATCGTTTGTAATACGACCTCAATATGTCAATCACGAGCATCACCGGACACGTACCGAACGCGATGACAAATGCAATTCTACACAAATTAAATAGACCGTGAATCGCAACACTCTCTTTCTATCGCATTAACAACAATTCAATTTTTTCTCCAATGGACTTTTCTTCATCCGTCAAAAGTTGTTATCGGAAATTGTTCACACTCACAGGTGATAAATACAGTTACACATTAAAGTTCTTTATCTCTAAATACAAAATACAGTAGAAAGTGAAAGCTTTAACTTCTTTCGCGATTGAAATTTTACGCGTCTTCGCATTTCAAACTTTTTTACAAATTCGACCGTGAGTGTTACATCGAAGATAATGCCAGCATTAATTTCTTACATTTGCGCACGAGAAACGTCGAACGCTAAAGCTGCTCGTCGCACCGGAATGCAACGATTGCGTTTCTCGTGTTACAAGAAATACATTGCTACACTGACATCAGAATGCGTAGTAAAGCGCGGATACGGCGGACATGTAAATTAAAATGCAATGCTGCGAGAGGGACAGAATCGTCTCGCAGTAACGGTGCGCCTCCACGATTTTCATCTGGAGCAGCGTGTGCGATATGCTAACTATCGTGAAACCGGGTAAAATCGTCCGAACCACAGGGAGCAACGGTGACGTGGTTAGCCATATCGGTGTAATTAACAGATAAGGGACCACGGTTGCGAGATCGTATTGATGCGCACTTCGAATGCGGTCCACGTCCTCGTGACCGCCTCCGGTCGGACATAAAGTCACATCGGAACCATCCAACCATACTTTGTCCTCCTCGCTGTGGATCACCTGCGAACAATCAATGAAAAATGAATGAAACGACACGCTGCGATTACGGAGTTGTGCATCCTGCGCGTTAAAAAAAATCTGTCATCGATCGAGGCAAGGCACGAAATCCCTTTCCTTATCATAATCGGATATACTTTTCTACCAAGGACGTGCACAATCAGGCACGTACATACGTAAACAGATACTCGGGTAAACAGAAATAACGGTACAGTCAACGTACCTGTACCGTCGAGAATTTTTGAAGTGTTCGAATACGTGTTGATTATTGATCTACCGATCAAACAAATTCCAAACTGCGAAGTTCCGATAACCGTGGAGTTAACTCGGCATAGAGATAAATTATTCCCAATTTAAATGAGAGAATTCGTATATCAATCAGGAAAGGATTGGCAAATCGCATGACAAGTTACTTCGTTTAACCGTCAGTTAACCCGATCTCGTTCTTTGCCATTTCCGGCAAATCGGATTTCCCGCTGATATTCAAGGGACAAAATGTAACTTTAGAAGCAAGATCGAAATAAAGATCCATTTTACCCGTCTGGCGACTCGAATTCGCCCAGTTAACCACGTCAGAGTGTTCATCTTCAGAACGAGAAGGCACGACCACCAGGTGTAAACGATCCACTGCTCGTTCATCTCGTTCGCAAGGTTGTCCTCCGTTGTTTCACGTTGGCCGGGGCAGCCTGGCCTCGTGCCGGGAAAGAAAACGGCCAAGAAGAATAGCCAACGTAGCTCGTTGTTTCCTCAACATTTCACTCGTCCCATTGCGTGCGTCGTACTGCACTCTCCGCGCGCAAGAAGATGACCGTTTATCAGCGTTGTGATAAAGCAACGACGACGGTGGTCGACGAAGCGACGGAGAGATATAAATAAGAACGGACGAAGGGAGAGGAAAAGGAAGAAGGGTAAAAGAGTCGGAATGCACCGAGGTATCGGGACACGGTGGCGCGTTTGGAAGTTGGGTACGAGCGCGAATACGCGAGAGGAAAGTCGGATACACGGGGAACGCAAGGGGAATCGACGCGACGGTGCCGCGTTAAAATTCACTTCGCATGGATTGGTTGTCGTTCGACTGCTACCAGACGACTGACTACCTCGAAAACCGGTGTCCCGAACGTGATCTTGCGTCCTACAGCCCCATTTGGAAGTCAAATCGACGCGCGCCACGCCGGTTCCTCGCCGAAGCACGTTTCGGAAACGTCGCGCCGCGGCATTTGTTTCGAGCCCGAATTCGTTTGTTCCCCCTCTGTGAAAACATGGCCGCGTGAAAAACTTTCGGGAATTGTAGAACACGCGGTTCGTGCAGGAAGTTTCCGCCGTTGAATTGAACAGCCTCGCGTTAGCGAACGCTGACGCCGAGAGATACGAGTTTGCCAAGTTTCCCCGTGTTACGCGCGATCGGCTTTGATGATTTTCCAGAGAGTAAGATAATCTTCGACCGGTATTAAAGAACACAGCTCGAGACCTTTTTGGCTCAGGCTGCAGAAGGGATAAAAGCTTCGTATCTTTGTGTTAGTGCGTGTATTGATACTTTCGTTTAAGAGCGTTTAATTTATATTAATAACATTTCTTACAACAGTTATCCTAAGATTCTTTAACTCCTGTTCCTGTAACTTCTAAACGTTTCAATTGTCCGAACAAATTTGACAAATATCTGTATATATTTTCATAGAGAACAGAAACGACTTGGGAGAATTTACTCCGAAAGGCGATTCGATCGATTGTAGGATTGATCGATCGTTTCTAAAAAGACGTTCGTGAAACTTCAACATCTAATCAAAATCTTCGTAGGATATACACGAATTTACTGTCGCGTTATAGACGCCACTGGGCGATATTGCTCTTCTTAATGTTCGCCTGTATCGACACATCGATCAAATTATTCCCGAGGAAGAAGTCCGTCGCGACGATGTTCGTCTCCTTCCACCATTCCTCCTGGAACTTGTACGTGAGATTTCTGTTCACCGAGTCGGCCATCTGCCGCAATCCACCGGACAGATTGAAGATTATGTCCAATGGATATGGCGTCAGCTCCGCCATCACTGCCCACAGTGGATTTTGACTGTTTCGTGACTTCTTCGGACCCATGATTACTTTGTCCAGATACTTGAACAAACCTTCCACGGTCTGCTGGTTGCCCCAGGCTTGAGACATCGTCGGCCATAGCCAGTCGTACTCTGAAATAAAATCGACGTACCGTTTTCTTTTCTTCTTCTTTTCACGCTGAATTTCACGTGAACCGAACAGCAATTGGCAAAGTAAATTTACCATTGACGGTGTGCTTGTCGCCGTAGCAAATTATCAGGCGTTTCCCTCCGGTCCAAATGTCGTTCAGGGTCGGACCCAGACCTTCGACCCCTCTGTCGGGTTTCAGAATCAGGCCTTCGAATTCTCGCAAGAGAATCATGGCTAATCGACGATGCCTACTCGGCCTGTCTTCGAATCCCACGGGAAATCTACAAGTAATGTAACTCCACGTTACTCCGTCGTATAAATATGTATCGCCAAATATTGTTTCAATTTCTGTCACGTAGCAAGATCGTGCGTCCCTTTCGAACAAAAATTCCCTTCCAATTGCTAAATATCGTTGACCCACTGCGCTCAATTTCACAGCCATTTGAAATCAATTTGCACGACTGCATCACCGAAATCGTTCTCCCAGCGTTATCGATCCGCCAAATCGACAACGGCGAATTATTTCATATCGTCCCAATTTACCTATGAAAGTCCATGATGACCACCTCTCCCCTAGCGACGTTCAGAAAGTTTCTCACGTCTTTGATGATGGCCGAGAGAGGGGTGATCCGTATGACATCGTGATTGATCCAGAATCTGCTGATGTGGTTGCCCTCCTCGATGGCCGTGCCATTCGGAATTGACGGATAGTAACCTACCCTGATGTCCAGATACCTCACACCGTGCACTAATTGCGTCCACACATCGCGATCCTGCGTCAGAAGGTACCTTTGAAACGCGTCCCGCCTCGTCAGGTCGCCGTGCTTGTAACACCCGGAATTGTGCGTCCCCGGTATCATCAAGCTTCCTATCGGAAGTCTTCCCAATTGCCTCCTAAAGGAAAAAAGAAAGAAGAGAAGCGAATATTTTTTTATACACAAACGCGAGCAGCTTCGGTTTGGAAATTTAGGCGCGTTACCTCAAGTCGTACATCCACGTTGGCCAAATCTGCAAGCAGGAGCTGGTAAGGATGACCCCGTCCTTGTAAAGGGCAGCGTGATGTTTCAAGCAATGCGGGCCGGGAAGCGTCGCGCCGTCTTTGGTGTCCCATCCACCCGGAAGCGGTGGCCGTCCCACGGTGATGTTCGTTCGATAGTAACCCCGCGGGTATTGCAGCGAGGTCAAAATCAGCTTAGGTTTGACCGTTTTGTCTGAAAGTCGCAATGTCGATGGTTGCGTCTCGTGACCGATATCGCGACACGGTTACTGTCTGAACTGTAAACTTCGACGAAATTGAGGGGGGAAATACACACTTTGCGCTTTTGCTCGCTTCAAGAGAAGGGAAATGAAAGAA